>CM035171.1:26280529-26718004 GCA_020205615.1 Panax quinquefolius
AATATCCCCGAACTTCTTTTCGATTTCTCAAGCGATTTGGTTCCAAACCCGAATGCCAATGATTACTTGCCGCTTTTCCATTTTGAGTAGTTTGAAGAATGTGGGTATCCGATTTAGATATGTTTATAAGAGATGGTGAGTGTAATTTGGTAAGGCTCGGAGGTTAACCGATTTTGGCTCTTGAGAGGATTCTAGGGTTTGAAAATGGGAGGGAGAAAGGTTCGATAGCTTTTGGTAACTGTCTGCAGATTTGAAATTATCTTTAAGGCCGTTCCTTCTAACTCTACATAATCAGTGATGTGTCAACCGTCCATTGGTTGCACGTTGCCCAGTAATAAGCTGTAACTCCCCATAACTTTTTAGTTAGATGTTTCCTTTTAGAAGAGTAGTCGTTTAAACGACGTGGCTCTGACCGTTGACCTTTTGATTCGTAGAGTAGCATGATAAAGCAGCTATGGACTCTACGATTCCCTTTGTTGACTCAACGATCAACTTTTGAGAGATACTGCAGTGGATGGCTTTGTCTTTTATCCTTACTTTGATGTGGCATAGCTCAATCACTGATGTATTCAAACTTATCTCCTTAATTTAAATAGTTTAGCAACTTTCTCATTTTCCAAGCTCATTATGAACTGGAGTACCCTTTGGTAGGACTACAATCGTCGAGTTATATTCTACGATCGCTGAGGTTGTACTACGATCATTGAGGTAGCACTACGATCGTTGAGGTTGCACTGCGATTGTTTAGTTCTCTTCAAACTCGACTCTACGATCGTTGACTGACTTGGTCCTTGAGATGAACTTAATCAAGTATTCCTTCTGGGTTAAGGTAGCTCAGGAAGGGCCAACCTCTTAGAGTGAGCTAAGGGTCAAGTTTGTCCCTGAGGCGCTTTCCAGATGAAATACTATAGCAGTGATTTGCAATGATATCTCATTCGACCTTTTCTAATTGGGAGGTCTTCTACCAGCTTTAGACAACTGCATTGTTGAAATCGTGGTGTCCTCCTGCTCTTACACTACGATCATATGTTTGATCGTAGTCACTTCACGATTATGGGTTGGGTGGCTGAAAGGTTATCAGTAGTACATTTTAAGACGTTCCTACTAATTATGGATCTTCATTTGGTTCATCAGCCACAAAGTTTTGGGACTCTGTAGCTGGTACAACTTTTCATAGTATATCTCAGTGATGTTGTTCCTTAACAGATCATTATTCCCCCGTTGTTGATGCTGTCTTTCCAGATGGATGTGATCCCTCTTCTACAGGTTCATTTGAAGGCAGCCTTACATATCTCTTTCTGACTGGAATCTCCATTACCACTTAGATCTCCTTGTATCGTAGAGATGAGTATTTTCAGGACTGATCACTCTACGATTATTTGACAGCACTACGAACATAGTATTCTTTGACAATTGTGTTTGTGAAGTTCTGCTCTTGCAATAAGTTCCTTTTGAACGATGCTCGATGATCTTTTGTTGTGAGCTTCCTTGAGGATTCTTCTTATGAGGCACTCTTTCCTAGCTTTTGAGCATATAAGGCCCTTTTTATCTTCTGTTGCATGGCCTGCTCCCATATACAGATTAGCAGACATGTGAGCTCCATTCTGGTTAGCTCGGAAGGTCTTCAAGGACAGGCTTGGACATATTGGAACTTTATCAGACTCATATTTGAACAGTCCTTAGCCTTCTACTGGTTTAGTCTTTTTGGCTGAAGTCTTTGGCTTCATCATTCCTTAGTGTGGTCAAGCTAACCAAGTACCTGCAGGTTTGAATATATTTCTATTTTTGGTATCCATAATGAAATGGGTCCTGCTAGGTTAGTTCTCTAAACCCCTGTTCCTCTTATTTGGGCAATCATCATATTTATCACCAACAGACATATTCATGCATGCAACTATCTTAGGGTAATACATTTTGAGATGCATGATGGTGAGTGTGAGTAGGATATGGCATTTAATAACACACTCTCTATCTATGATGGTTTCATCATTTACTGGATTATGTTCACAGTGTTTAAGTGTTCAGAGTAGGAATCAACTCTTCGATTTATGAGTATCTAGTTGATTCATGGAGGTGATCAATTTCTACAGATCAACCAGATCCTCTTGTAGAACTGATCATACTCTGTGAGTTGTCAAACACTTAGAACATAGGCTTGTACATACATACTAACCCACTAGCAACGATTACTTAACATAAAGTTTATTTAGCCTGTGATGCTCTTATGACCCATTTCAGATTTCCTTCAAGATGTCATCTTCAACCTAAAACTTGGATGGAGAGAAAGTTTATAGTCATTTGAGTTTCCATCCTCGGGTTACTTTCTCTCTTCACCTCTTTAAGTAGATTATGGCTCCTTGACAGAATATTGTCATGGTTCATAAGAGGGTACAATTATGATGTATACATTTATAACAGTGAGGAATTGTACCTTTTATCGTCTGGTAGATTAAAAGCAGTCATTTATCTTAGATATACTGAGTTTAGGTATTGATGTGCATAGCTTTACTTTTGCTCCTGGCAGCTTATTGCTCTTGTTGGCCTTTAATCAATTAGTCATGGTCTTGAAGATGTAGGCCAAGAGAATCTCAGCATTAAGATCTTTGTCATCCTTTAGCTGACAGAGTTTGCACCCAGCTGTTGGTTGGCCAGACATAAGTTTGAGAAGATCTTCTTTCTTCTCTCGATAAGCATTTCTTAGCATGTATGGCTTCTTCATCTTTCAAACTGGTGGGTGCTTGACTCTTTGTCATTGATGTCTCTTGAGTTCTCTTGTCTGGTCTTAGGACTACAAGATTGACTGCAGGCTAGGATTGGTCTTGTTGATGTATCAATAGAGACCATGGACCAATCTGAGCAGCTTCAGGTGTATATACACATTTAACCTATACACAATATTTCCAACATGTGAGCTCATCTGCATATAACAAGTTACTTACTACTAAACTAAGTTTAAAACAATGTTAATGCCTGGGATCAGACTCAAAGTGATTAGCTTTTGAATATAGCTTGAGAAGCTGCTCGGATACCAATTGTTAGTTCCCAGAGGGCACAATAGATCTAGAAGGGGGGTTGAATAGATCCTTTTTATTTCAAATACTTTTCTCGTTTATATTATATTGTTCATAATTAATATATGACAAACATAAGAATCTTTTCAAGCCACGCAATGAATCGTAAAAGATCCCTTCATTGATATGTTCATAATCATACATACGTTGTTAAGTAGAGTAAGTTTAGTTGTAGCGTGTTAAAACATACATAGCGCTTATAGCGGCTTATATAGTACATAATGTAAATGACATAATGTAAAAGACACAGGGTTTTTTAAGTGGTTCGTAGACTCAAGCTCATAATCCACTCTTCTGCTTTTCAACTAGCAGATTTCCACTAAGGAAGGCAAGACCTCTGAATCACTAAGATTCCTTTAAGGCCAGCAGCCTTGGGACTTCAGTTCACTAAGAACTCTTCAAGGCCAGTACCCTAGGAACTTCGTTTAGTCCCTTCGGACAAAGACCCTTCTGGCCCTGCTTCATTTAGTCCCTCCAAATAAGGACCCCTCAGGCCCTGCTTCATTTAGTCCCTCCGGACAAGGACCCCTTAGGCCCTGCTTCATTTAGTCCCTTCGGACAAGGACCCTTCTGGCCCTGGCTGTTGAGTTGTTTGTTTGTTGTTGTTGGAGTCGGTGCTAAGCTGCTAAGATGTCTTCATGCTCTGAACATCTTCTATACTTAGCAGCTTAGCTTGATCATCCTTAAATAGCAGTTGAGTGTTGCAAGATCCTCAGCTTCTTTAGTTACTCAACCACTTCGGATGACCCCTTGATGAACTGCCTTGAAGATCATTCTCCTTGGTACTTGATGGCTGCACATGATAGGCTTCTAAGATAACTGTAAGCTCTTCTGTTAGGTACTTAGAAGATTTCTCATGATTGACACCAAGATGACATTTGTGATCTCCCTTCTTACTACTTGATGCCTTCTCATGATGGACTTGCTAAGATGACTGTAGGCTCTACTCTATTGTACTTAGAGTCTTCCCATGATGGACATCAAGATGACATGATGCTCTTCTTTCTCTCGGCAATTCAGAACACTCTTTAAGTAGTAGAACTCTCACTTCTACTTCTTTCTTTGCATGTCTCTGAGTGTTCTTGGTGGATCGTAGAATGAGCCTTCGAACTCACTATCTCACATGGTTTACATCAGTCCACCTTCTCTCCAAAACCGACAACTCTAGCAACCTTTGATCTTTGAAGCTCTTCCTCATTTATACTTCTTCCCAATCCTTCCATTGGAAAGTAGCCGTTGAAGGCTATTCAAATATCTTCACAGATCTCGAGTTGTTTGAGGTAGACTGCTTGATGTGACTTGTCATACTTTTTTTGACGCTGCAGTCTACTGTTTCACCTGCCCTGTCAGATGTATCACTTTAATGTCTTGGGCAGGTCGAAGACTTTATTACCTCTTTCTGATTTCTCTGTCAGAGGTTATCCTATTGCATCGATGCTCTCAATAAGCACTTGTCCGAATATTACCCTTCAGATTGAACCTTTGTCAATGCTTCTGTCTTCAGCTATTCGAACTCTACGATTCTGATGCACGTCTTCAAGGACCTGATCGTAGTGTCTTGTTGAGTGTTGCTTATCGATCGTAGTAGTTAACACTACGATCTTGAAGAGTATTGATTGGATCTTCAATGTAGAACACCTCTTCCTTCTATTGTGCGGTTAGCTTTCAATACTTCATTTGCATTGATCGCTCTCGGTGACCGATGGCCTAATTCCTTGCTCTGGTCCCCTTCTAAATATCAAGACACTTCAGATATATTGCGCGTCCAGCTTGCTTTCTCCTTGTGATCTCCCGTTCACTTATCATCAATGAACTGACCCTGTACTTAATCACTTTAGCCTTGCTCTTTAGAGGCTGACCAGTATCTCAGTTCACCTTCCATTAGTTCTTTCTTTGTTTGGCAAACACTACGATCTTGGTTGCTTCCAAGATCGTTATCTTCTGTTCACTTGATAGCTACTGCATTTGCTAAGTTTCCTTAGTCAGCTTCTGAAGTCTTCTTTGGATCTCCTCGTGGAAGACTTCATCACAAATAGCCTTACAACTCAATCTTGATACTGATTGGTTGGTGCTTAGATCTTCTACTAGCCTGCATGCCATTCGTTGAGTGCTCTCTGGTTTCCTTGGATGTAGCTTGCAGCTTGAACCAGAGGCTTCATTCCTTTGGATATTCTGGGAGTGCTCATTTGTTGAGAACCGTATATGCTCTACGATTCAACCTTGGCGTTGTGAGCACTTCTGTTGAGGTCGTAGTTCTGCATTCTACGATTCAGCTTTGACTTGTGCATACACTACGATCCCGAGATCAGATCTTGACACTCTACGATCTATACCTTGTGCTTGTTGTCTTCATCTGATCTTGCTCGACTACGATCTCTGCATGTAATCAATGGACTCTACGAACTCATAATGTAGTCTACAATCCTTGACATAGCTTTGGCATCAGTAAACTCTACGACTCTGAGTGTAGTCTACGTTTCTGACTTGGCTTTGGCAGATGACCGGTCAGCTCGTAGGCAGGCTGTCTCTACGATTCTGAACATGACTTCCTCGGCACTCTATGATCCCGAGGAAGCTCTACCCGATACACTACGATCTTTCTTCGTTTCCCCTGGCAGTCTACGAACTTCGAGATCTACTATCTTGCATACTCCTATTCTGCCTCGATAGCTCTCGAGTTAACCTTGACTCACTTGGCAAACTGCGACTCCTGGTGCAGTGCTCGACGATCAGACTAGCCTATCTATTACAACATAAGATCAACCTAACAAGCTTGATCTTTCTATATTTATAGTCCTTGTACATCATTTCTTTTTAAGGACTTTACAAAGTTCTTTTGCTTATGTAGGATCAACCTAACATATTTGATCAATTCATTTTAAGTCCTTGTACATATATTTCTATTATCTATCAAAGGACTTTACAACTTTTTTTAATGCAAGCATACTTGCATATTATTCATTCATATATATATATATATATATATATATATATATATATATATATATATCATAATCAAATCATATATAAATAGGAATAGCATTCAAATGCTTATTCCTAACAAGGGTGATATATGAAACATTTTGCAAAGTAAGCAAGTTGTTATAAAATATTTGTTTGATCGGGGAATATATTCTTTTTATGGGGAATATTCGTACGACGGCACAATCATTAATGGACCCCACAACGGAAGTATTGTCGTAGTAAAAAATGATGAATTATCTTTTTATAAAAATAACTATGCGAAAGTGTTACCGTTAAAGCTGTTGAACTACCCAGTAGTAAAAGTACGATGTACTTATGGTTGCATAGTAGCACACCAGGTATTGATTATTGATGCTTACGTAAGAAGTCACTCATTTATACTCAATTATTGCTCTGATGAATTGCTTCATCATATCTCTTATATTATTGATTCAATTATTGTCATAGTATCATCTATATAATATTTTATATTATTAAATCAATAATTGAGACGACAAAGTTATTCATATTATTATTTGCAATATTGACAATGTCTAGAAGTTCTGTCAAGGAGAAGTTAGATAATCTAATTGCGCGCCACTAGGGAGAAATCCTTATCGGAATGCCCTCTCTTTCCTGGGAACGACCTGGTTGTTAAATATTGTGGGTTATAATATTAATGATGAATAAGTTCGTGTTGATTAAAGATGAAATTGATAGTTCCATTGTGTTGGGATTATTAGTGTTAGTGAAAATCGACATTTATTTCGATAATAATTGATGTCTGGAGGTTATATTGACCAATCGGGTAATTAACCGGATAAATGAGCAATTAATTGCTATTGATTCACATGATTATAACTATTTGTTCACATGTGTGTACTATTGATTCACATTCATTTACTATTAGGGGAGTTGGTGCAAGATTGATAATACTTGTAGGACTAAATTAAAAATGAAGGAAAAGAGGAAGGTATTATACTGTAATATTTCGAGCCCCAAAATTTGCAATTATCGAAATTATATTTTCCTATAAATAGAAGCTCATTCTTCCTTTATTTCTCACCAATTCACTAAAGTTATAGAGCAATTATTGTAGAGAGAAATTATAGAGAGAAAGAAGAAGAGAAGTCTGCTACCTCACTATTCTAGTATCCAATCTTCTTCTGAGATAAGGGGTATTATGTATTTCATATTCTGAAGAGATATTATTTTTCGTATTCGTATGAATATTATCTTCGTTCAATATTCGTAGGAATATTATCTTCGTTAAATATTCGTAGGAATATTATTTTTGTTAAATATTCGTTGGAATATTATTTTCGTTCAATAGTTGTAAGGGATGATATTTATTTCTTATTCGTAAGGGTTATTATTTCTTACTATTCATGAGTTACTATTTATGGGTTACTATTCACCCGGTTACAATTTACTCGAATATTATTCACTCGGGTATTCGGGGCAATTTTCGTGCCGGAGTACTATTCATGAGTTACTATTCACGGGTTACTATTCACCCAGTTATTTTTCACCAGAATATTATTCACTCGGGTATTTGGGATACTTTTTATGTCGGGCTACTATTCACGAGGTACTATTCCCAAAGTACTATTCATAGGGTACTATTCACGGGGTACTATTCACCCGAAAAATATATTTCTTTTCTGTCCAAATCATTTTTGATACATGAATATTATTCTTGAATTTTACTCCACAAAGCAGTATCATGTTGACAATTTGGATATTTTTAAACTCTGGATAAATTTAAAGTCTTTAATATTTATCCTTTATTTCGTTTGATTAATGATTATATCATTATCATCATTCTCATGCTTATATTGTGATGAAAGTCATCTTTGGCTTACGTGCAAAGATGGACTGTCGATTATTAGTTTTACAATTGTATATCTTTGGCTTACGTGCAAAGATGGACTATTGATTATTGGTTTTACAGTTATATATCTTTTGATTACGTGCAAAGATGGATTGTTGATTGATAGCTTTGGCCCGTAGTGCAAAGATGGACAGGTGTATGACATGATCATAACCACTGGTGATAATAACGAATATCCTTGTCCCGTAGTGCATGGATAATTCAATGATGTGATCGGCAGGATCATGACCATTAGTTAACAGTTGAATGTCTTTGGTCGTAGTACACTGACAGACAATTTATTGGTATGATCATGACCATTGGTTTTATAGTTGAATATCCTTGGCCTGTAGTGCAAAGGTAGAAAAATGATTGTTATGATCATTGTTATTACATTTGAATATCTTTAGCCTTTGGGGTAAGGATATTGAGTAAACGTTCTATTAAGCCTTTATGGCAAGGAGAAACTGTTGATTTACATGATTATAAATATGAATTGTGGATTTAACTATAATCTTTTGTAGTTCAAGTGAAGACAGGTGATGAGAGTTCTTTTTGTCTTGGGTATAACAAAGAACTGTTGATGAGTATTACAGGAATGAAATATTAACGATGGACTTTTAATCTAGAGGAGATAGTAAACATTATGTTCTACTTGACTCTTCTAATGGATTGCTTATTCCGCTGCAGTTGTTGATCTAAAACTTGTTGTCTATTATATTCTATCAGTTGTTATACTGTTGAAGACTAAGGATAATTTATTTTGCATTATCTTAGTCATAATATTTCTTACTGGGCTAGTTGAGCTCACCCTTTCTTTCATTGTTCTCTTCAGGAAATGAGAATATAGCTGGGACGAGTCGGGGAATAGAGTGATGGTCCAGTATAAGTGGCTTTAGTAGTCCTCACTATTCTACGATATAATGTGATAATAATTGTAATAAGGACTCCATTGAGTGTGGATATTGTCTAGATGACAATATTCTTGTTTAAACTCTCAGCTATGTTTTGTCTTATTTTACACGACTGTTGTATAATTAAGTTGTATTTGAATTTATGTACCATGTATCTGGGGACTCAAGATGGGTGATGTATACCTGTTTTGGGGGCGTCACAGTTGGTATCAAAGCTTAGGGATATGATCCTTGGCTGAGATGTGAGACAAGAAGAAAGAGGGGAGAGACGGGAAATTCCTTCGCTAGTATGACCTACCTAAGTTTATTTGGTATTTAATTGGTCGGTCAGAATATAGAGATAATATGTGGCATGTCAATTAACCCTTATTTTGAAACTATATTCCAGAATGATATCTGAAATACATGAGATGAGAAATGGGAAAATCATGATAGAGAGGAAATAACCGGGAAGGTACAATCTGAAAAGAAAGCAAGGTATTCTCATCTGTTCGAATTACCAGGTACGTAAATTTTGAGGGCGAAATTTCATAAGGAGGGGAGATTGTGAGACCCCAAATTTTATGAAATGAAAGTAATCAATTTTCTTATAATTATTCAATTTAGTAAATGGTTAAATTGATAAAAGGTTAAAGTTAAGGGTGATATATGAAAAATTTTACAAAGTAAGCAAGTTGTTATAAAATATTTGTTTGGTCGGGGAATATTCTTTTTATCGAGAATATTCGTACAACGACACAATCATTTGTGCACCCCACAACGGAAGTATTGTCGTAGTAAGAAAATGACAGAATTATCTTTTTATAAAAATAACGGCGAAAGTGTTACCGTTAAAACTGTTGAACTACCCGGTAGTAAAAGTACAGTAATACGCGTGGTTGCATAGTAGCACACGGTATTGATTATTGATGTTTACGTAAGAAGTCACTCAGTTATACTTAATTATTGCTACAGTAATTGCTGCTTCATATCTCTCATATTATTGATTCAATTATTGTCACAGTATCATCTGTATAATATTTTATATTATTAAATCAATAATTGAGACGACAAAGTTATTCATATTATTATTTGCAATATTGATAATGTCTAGAAGTTCTGTCAATGAGAGGTTAGATAATCTAATCAATTCTACCAATAGGAGAAATCCTTATCTGAATGCCCTCTCTTTCTTGGGAACGACCTGGTTGTTAAATATTGTGAGTTATAATATTAATGATGAATAAGTTCGTGTTAATTAAAGATGAAATTGATAGTTCCATTGTGTTGGGATAATTAGTGTTAGTGAAAATGGACATTTATTTCGATAATAATTGAGGTCTGGAGGTTATATTGACCAATCGGGTAATTAACCGGATAAATGAGCAATTAATTGCTATTGATTCACATGATTATAACTATTTGTTCACATGTGTGTACTATTGATTCACATTCATTTACTATTAGGGGAGTTGGTGCAAGATTGAAAATACTTGCAGGACTAAATTAAAAATGAAGGAAAAGAGGAAGGTATTATACTATAATATTTTGAGCCCCAAAATGTGCAATTATCGAAATTATATTTTCCTATAAATAGAAGCTCATTCTTCCTTCATTTCTCACCAATTAACTAAAGCTATAGAGCAATTATTATAGAGAGAAATTATAGAGAGAAAGAAGAAGAGAAGTCTGCTACCTCACTATTCCAGTATCCAGTCTTCTTCTGAGGTAAGGGGTATTATTTATTTCATATTCTGAAGAGATATTATTTTTCGTATTCGTATGAATATTTTCTTCGTTCAATATTCATAGAAATATTATCTTCGTTAAATATTCGTAGGAATATTATCTTTGTTAAATATTCATTGGAATATTATTTTCGTTCAATAGTTGTAAGGGATGTTATTTATTTCTTATTCGTAAGGGTTATTATTTCTTACTATTCATGAGTTACTATTCACGGGTTACTATTCACCCAATTACTATTCACTCAAATATTATTCACTCGGGTATTCGGGGTACTTTTCATGCCGGAGTACTATTCACAAGTTACTATTCATGGGTTACTATTCACCCGGTTATTTTTCACCCGAATATTATTCACTCGGGTATTTAGGGTACTTTTCATGTCGGGGTACTATTCATGAGGTACTATTTCCGAAGTACTATTCATAGGGTACTATTCACGGGGTACTATTCACCCGAAAAATATATTTCTTTTATGTCCAAATCATTTTTGATACATGAATATTATTCTTGAATTTTACTCCACAAAGCAGTATCATGTTGATAATTTGGATATTTTTAAACTCTGGATAAATTTAAAGTCTTTAATATTTATCCTTTATTTCGTTTGATTAATTCTTATATCATTGTCATCATTCTCATGTTTATATTGTGATGAAAGTCATCTTTGGCTTACGTGCAAAGATGGACTGTCGATTATTAGTTTTACAGTTGTATATCTTTGGCTTACGTGCAAAGATGGACTATTGATTATTGGTTTTACAGTTATATATCTTTGGATTACGTGCAAAGATGGACTGTTAGTTATTGGTTTTACAGTTGTACATCTGTGGCTTACGTGCAAAGACAAACTGTTGATTGATAGCTTTGGCCCGTAGTGCAAAGATGGACAGGTGTATGACATGATCTTGACCACTGGTGATAATAACAAATATCCTTGGTCCGTAGTGCATGGATAATTCGATGATGTGATTGATAGGATCATAACCATTAGTTAACAGTTGAATGTCTTTGGTCGTAGTGCACTGACAGACAATTGATTGGTATGATCATGACCATTGGTTTTATAGTTGAATATCTTTGGTCCGTAGTGCAAAGGTAGACAACTGATTGGTATGATCATTGTTATTACATTTGAATATCTTTAGCCTTTGGGGTAAGGATATTGAGTTAACGTTCTATTAAGCCTTTATGGCAAGGAGAAACTGTTGATTTACATGATTATAAATATGAATTGTGGATTTAACTATCATCTTTTGTAGTTCAGATGAAGACAGGTGATGAGATTTCTTTTTGTCTTGGGTATAACAAAGAACTGTTGATGAGTATTACAGGAATGAAATATTAATGATGGACTTTTAATCTAGAGGAGATAGTAGACATTATGTTCTACTTGACTCTTCTAATGGATTGCTTATTCCGCTGCAGTTGTTGATCTAAAACTTGTTGTCTATTATATTCTATCAGTTGTTATACTGTTGAAGACTAAGGATAATTTATTTTGCATTATCTTAGTCATAATATTTCTTCTTCGGGCTAGTTGAGCTCACCCTTTCTTTCATTGTTCTCTTGAGAAATGAGAATATAGGCGGGATGAGTCGGGAATGGAGTGATGATCCAAAGATAAGTGGCTTTAGTAGTCCTCACTATTCTACTAATAATGTGATAATAATTGTAATGAGGACTCCATTGAGTGTGGATATTGTCTAGATGACAATATTCTTGTTTAAACTCTCAGCTATGTTTTATCGTATTTTACACGACTGTTGTATAATTAAGTTGTATTTGAATTTATGTACCATGTATCTGGCGACTCAAGATGGGTGATGTATACCTGTTTTGGGGGCGTCACACTAGCCTTTGAGCTAAAAATGCACCTTCTGAGTTTCAGAACATTATAAATGAGATCTTTAATCCATTTATGAATTTTATGATCGTCTACATTGATGATATTCTTATATTCTCAAAGAACATAGCCCAACACTGGAAACACGTAAACGTGCTTAAAACGATAATTAAGAGAGAAGGTATTGTTGTCTCGGCCAAAAAGATGCAATTATTTCAGAAGAAAATTAGATTTCTTGGGTTTAATATTACTCAAGGACAATACATTCCTATAGACAGAGCAATTGCATTTGCCGATAAATTTTCAGACAAAATTTTGGATAAAACTTAACTCCAAAGATTTTTGGAAAGCGTTAATTACATTGCAGACTTTTATAAAAGATCTGGCAATGGATGTAGCTCCTCTCCACAAAAGGTAAAATAAAAGGCCTACACTCTAGACCGATGATTGTACTATGACAGTTAAAAAGATTAAGTTTCGAGCCAAGGTCTTGCCATATTTACATTTATCGGATCTTAAGGCCCCAAAAATTATCGAAACAGATGTTTCAGATAAAGGTTTTGGGGGTATTCTGAAACAAAAAAAAAATCTAAGGAAATTTTGGTGCGTTTTGTTTCGGGGGGTGGAACCCTACACAGAAAAACTATTATACCATCAAAAAAGAAATCATTTCGATAGTTTTGTGTATTGACAAGTTTCAAGAGATCTCTTAAATCGGAGATTTTTGCTAAGTGTTTATTGTAAGTCGGCTAAAGAAGTTCTAGAGAAAGATGTTAAAAACATCGCTTCAAAATAAATATTTGCTAGATGGCAAGCTTTGCTAGCAGCGTTTGATTTTGATATTGAGTTTATAAAAGGAGAATCAAATTCTCTACCAGAATTCTTAACCAGAAAATTCCTGCAAGACACTCCTAATGTTTGTGTGCTAACTTATGACAGGTCTCCTAGAAGAGCAGCCAAGCCAGTAATGGAAAAATCTAAAGAAGTTCTTGAAGGACAATCTTCATGATCTCAAAAAGCATACAATAGAGGGAAAGCTCTTGTTGATTCTCAATACATTGATATTATGCTCAAAGAAATAGTGGTTATTGAGGATGTTGATGCAGTTCACACTCCTGAACAAGTGGCAGATTTATATTTATCATACTCTCATGATATGCCAGTTTTCCTCCTTAAAAGCAGGGAATTTTTTAAAAAAATCTTAGTGGAAACTAATTTCATTAAAGTTTCTCACAAACCTCGAGATCGCTATAACTTAGTTTCCCCATTGTTATTTACTAACTTGTATTTTAAGTAACTTGTATGTTAGAATAATAAATTATTATGTTTGACAAATAAATAGAACGCGTATATTTAAAAAATGCTTAATAAGCTATAAACTGGTAAATAAGTATTTAAGCTATGTTCCTCAATTTTCATATCCAAAAAATAAAAAATTTATTTATAATAGAAAAAAAAAAAAATTTGTATGCTTTTTTTTATGTAGTTATTGTGTTTATAAAGGAAAATTTTAAAAAAATTATATTTTACTTTTAGATTACTAATTATATTTATATTAGTTTTTCTTTTTTTATTGTGTTTGTAAGGTAAGATTATAATAAATTAGTTCTAAACAAATCAACAAGTTTACTCTGTTTAATAAATATGTTTGTGTTATTATAACAAATATATGCACAACTAAGGTAAATCATTTTATTATAATCAAACCACTTGAAAGACACCATTTATTGTTCATATATATGAAACCGATATTTCATGTGATATTCTTACTTAAACTATACAATAATGATACTTTTCATGTGAAAATATCAATTTCCTATAGATATTGGTCATTAACTTTTTTCAACCTATTATTTATTTATATATTCTTTTGAAATTTTCATTTCTCAATCAAAAATAATATAATTGCAAATTTATGTATTAATTGTTAATTATGTCAATTTTAAATTTGAAAATATCTCAAATTAATTTGATACTGAAAAGAGTATTATTATTTATTTTTATAATCTTATCTAATCTCATATATTTATGTATTTCGCAATTATAATTCAATAATAATAACTCATCTATGTGACCAACTACATGTGTGCAATTACAATTTTTTTCAAAATATTTGAATAAAAGGTGGATGGATGAGAAAATATATGAGAAAAACTAGGGGAAAAAAGTGAGATCGAAAAAAAATAGGTAAATTTATTTTTATTCTAAAATGTCAGCTTCACCAAAGAGTAGTTAATTTTCTTGCTATCCCTTAATAGTATATTTCCTCCATTCCAAATTAAATGCCCATTTTTTTACCATTTTTAAAACTACTTTTTTTAACATTTTGTCAAAAGACACTTTCATATATCGAGACTTCAGAAGACAAAAAAATAATACAACCACAATTGTACTAGAGTTGGTTATACTTATATAGTAAAAGGCAAGTTTTTCTTAAAAAATCAAGATGCAGAAAATGGTCATATTAAGCTAATAGAACAGGCTCTACCAGATTGCATGCCTCAGCTTTTTAATATGCTTAGATTGAACTCAATGTAATAACAAACCCATACATACATAACAAGAGTAGTTCACTTCCATAGAAAAATTCCATTCTTTGATCAATGAACTCAATTACTCGAATCAAAAGGCAGACGCCAACTATACATATTGAAGTAGGCAGCACCATCTGAACCAGAATTGACAAAACAAAACAAAAAAACAGGTAATTCCAGTCCTACACACTAAAAATCCCAAACTCGGAAAAATGAAGTATAATTTATGTATATAAAGTGATGAATGAAATCCAAACAAATGAACCCAAAAATGTGCAGAAGCTGTAGATTCCAACACAAGGAATGGAATGGATTTGTCCTAAGTTTCGGAAGGTGGGGCAGCAGCCCTCAGAAGCGGTTGGAGGGCCTTGACAACGATGGTCATGTTTGGCCTAAACTCAGCCTCATACTGCACACATAATGCTGCTACAGCCGCCAACTGCAAAACAAATACACAATTCACCTGTTAGCAACTATTCAAATTTCAAACTATGGAGCATGTGCAATATTTAGAGAGAGACGTGCACGCGTGGTCACGTGCACACACACACACACAGAGAGACAGACAGACAGACAGACCTTTGCAACTGCTTTTGGAGAAAACTCTCCCTTGAGCTTTGGATCTACACACTGTTTAACTTTGTCTTCGCTTAGTCTTGGTGTTGCCTATTTAAATAATAAATGCAACATTATCAGGCTATCAACCTATAAAATATAAAAATGGGACTTGATAAACAAGGCAAAACAAGATAAAGGCTCACCCAAGTGACAAGACTCTGCTGCCCTCTTGGCATGGTATGATCAACAGGTTTTCTTCCTGTCAAAAGCTCTAGGAGAACTACCCCAAAGCTGTAAACATCACTTTTCTGCGTCAGCTGTCCAGTCATGGCATATCTGTGAAGTTTTCAGTTGAAGTGCAAGTGAACAAAGAAATTTTAGTACACGATTCGGTCAATACATATGATGCATACTACATGCTTCATGATGGCTTTAACTTCTAATAAGCATAAAGGCAAGGAAATAAAGTCCATCACTACGAATATAAAACAATCTCTTCATAAGAAACTATAAATGTACCAACAAAAATGGGTTGTCTACTTTTTGTTGAAAAGCCAAAATAGGTCAACCTGAAACTTTAGCGTAGAGGATATTTTCCAAGACTTTAGTCCAAAATCAAACACAGAGGAAAGGTGTTTGATCTTTCCAGAAGAATATTCTCATAATCTAAACTCACACATGTTTTCTTCATTTAATAGTTCATGGCAGTCACTAGTGAACAAATTAATCATGTTATACTGTTAGACAGTTAAAGTATAGGAATATACTAACTAGTAGCAACAATGCAAGGATCATGTACATAACATGAACACAAATATGTTTTATAAAGCCAAAGTTAAGCTGTAACAAACTAGATCTCAGATAATAGGAAGCATACAAACAAATGACAGGAGTTTCAAGGCATTACTCTGGTGCGTGATAACCAAAAGTTCCCAAAACTCTAGTAGAATGAAGGCGAGCAGCCATGTCAGGTGTCTGATTTGAAAGGTTAAAATCTGCAATCTTTGCTTTGAACTCTTCAAATAAAAGCACATTACTAGATCTGATATCTTTGTGTATTACAGAAGGTTGAACTTTCTCATGCAAATATTCCAACCCCCTTGCTGCATCAACAGCAATTCTTACCCGCTGCATCCAGTCAAGAACAGGACCTGGTTGAGCTCCTTGCACTCCCTTCCTACCTGTTAATGCAGATACAGTTTAGAGAATGTCTACATTACCATAAGAAACCTCAGTTCAACTGGAACTGAATTTAGGTTCTGACTCAATAAAGAGAAAACATGTAGATTTTTCTTACCATGCAGAATGTCATGTAAAGATCCCATAGTAGCAAATTCATATGCCAACACACGGATGTTTCCTTCGACACAATAACCTAGCAACTCAACAAGATTATCATGTTTCAGCCTTGAAACCATGGATACCTGAGTGACAAATACCAACATCCAGTCAGACATAACAACAAACATAAAATGCATAAAAGAAGCAAACCGAGAACAATTTCTGAATTGCTTTTCATAATTGAAAACATACCTGAGACAAAAACTCAACATTTGACTCGGCCTCAGTTGCAACATCAAGCTTTTTCACAGCCACAACTTTTCCATTACTTAAGTTAGCAAAATATACTCTTCCATATGATCCTTCACCAATCAATGCCTTAGACCCAAAATTGTCAGTTTTTTCTTTCAACTCATCCAAAGGAAGTGCAGATATTATAATGGTTGGCGCAGCCTTCTGCACTTCAGGTTTGACAGGAGTGGATACCTTTGTACCTTTATGGTGTCCTACTGTGTACACAGATGGAAAACATTAGAAGAATTCATACAAATAACTCAGGCACGTTGTCTCACAAAACAGCAGGCCAGGTCCATAAAAACCTCAGCAAAGCACCAAGTTCACAGGAATAGAGTTTTACATAAATACATTCATCTTCACTATCTAATAAAAGGCATCCTCTAAAGAAAATAAACAAGGTATAAACAAACAATGCAGGGGTGAAAGATTTGAAATCTTCTTCACGTGTAAGTGAAAGCAGTCAATCTAATTAAAATTATGCTCCCAAAGTTCAAAACAAGTCTCTTACTTATTATATATGACTATCACATCATTTATCAAGCTGACCCATTCCAGAATGGCACAAACTTGTCTTTTAGGATACGATAGGACAAACCATCAACTATCATCAAAATAATGAAAAATGAAAAGTATGGAATCTTCAAACAAAGAAACCACAAAAACTAAAGGGAATTATTTTTCCACAAGTATATTTGATATTTTCCCTAACATGAGTGTGGGACCCATGTAATATTCATGAGAGAAAACCTGATGGAAATATATTTGCAACATTACATAATAATGAAGGTCAAGAAACATACCATCTACATTATTCCTCGGGCTTTTGATTGGTTCACTCTCGTGTGATGGATAGGACTCTTCTACTTGACAAGTACAACACAACCACTTGCGCATCCTTGCTTTTTTCTTAAAATAAAGATCGTCTTCAACACTTTTTCTCTCTAAGCGTTCAAAGTATCAAGGGGGAGGTGCATGTGACTGCATAAATACGATCAAATTTTTAGCACACCTTAATAAAGGCCACAACATTTATTATGCACTTATACCATCATAACCTCATTAATCATAACCCATAATTTAAACATGATTTCACATTGAGCTTTATACACCAATAAGCATGTCTAAAGCAAATGTTCTATAACTAAAACCTGCCTTCTAAAATAGGTAAAAATAAAGGAGGAAAGATCATTAAATGTTGGAAAGGAATGTAGTTCCACAAAACATAGAATCACGAGTCGCAAACACTTGTTCATAAAGACACCTTTTTAAGTTGGAGCTGACAACCATATTAATTCACCAAAGCTAATTGCTATCATATACCATTATTGAAAAAATAATTAAACCATAATAATACTTGTAACTACAGTCTACATATAAATATTCTTCTTGAATTGGTGTTGGACAACACATCTTTTATGTTGTTCAAACTTTATAACCAGTCTCCACTAAGGTATTGAGCAGAAAAATAATATAGGATACAGATCCCAAAGATCGTAATTATTTTATTTCTTATGAAATTAAGTCTTTTTCCAAAAAAAAATTGTATTGCATATCTGACTTGAGTTTAGACTTTCCCAACTAGAAGTCGAGACCTAACTTGATAGCTTCCTCACTAACTTGCAACCTAAGACCTAGGAAAGAAAGAGATGATAATACCGCAATACCAAAACTGACTTTCATTAAGCATGATCATTGTTCACCTGATAGCTTTGGCTTCTTCTTCCATATACAAAAAAGATTCCATTGAATACCTTAGCCCGTCTGAAAAACACGAAAGAAATATTTTAAAACACAAATTCTCGAGTGCAATTGACAATCCCCATTCATATCTTTCATTCGACTTTTCCCACTCTTAGTGTTGTATCCTAATATTAATATATATGGAATGTGTCTATGAAAAGGTGTTGTGCAGGCTTTATAACCACTTAACCAGTTTCACATTTAAAATACTCATATTATTGGGACGATGGCATTCTATTTAAATCTCAACACTTTTATTTCTAACACGATATGTTTTGTTTTGAAAATCACCGCAACACTCGCTTTGAATTTAGCTGATGGAAGAATTTAGACTAATTCAGTAGAAAGAAACTAATTCAGTGTCACATTTTTCTACAAGGTTTACTTCCCAAAGATATCTTAGAAATGTAAACTACCATAAACCGAAGTGTAATAAATTATTTGTAAAATAGTGAATTTCAAGTATGTTAAGTTTCTGAAAAGTAGTGTCTTAAAAATGAAATCGTGTAACAATAGGACAAGGATTGAAACTAATAAAACGGAAATTTGATGTCTATCTCCGCAGAGAATTGGCCACCCAGTAGAATGAATTGAGGTTATTCCGCATAATTCCCATGTGCCCGAAGACAATAAAGATGATCCTCACAATTTAAAACTCTTAATAATCAAAGCCTATTGAAAATTACAATAGTACTTCCTATAAATAGGACAAGGATTGACACTCATAAAACGGAAATTTGATGTCTATCTCCGCAGAGAATTGGCCACCCAGTAGAATGAATTGAGGTTATTCCGCATAGTCCCGAAGACAATAAAGATGATCCTCACAATTTAAAACTCTTAATAATCAAAGCCTATTGAAAATTACAATAGTACTTCCTATAAATAGAGAACAAATGGAAAAAACATCCTAAAACTAAAATAACTTCCTACCACTTTGGCACTTTCCCTACTTAAAAACATTTAATAATTAACTATCTCGATAACATTTACCACTAATATAGTATTATATTTACAAGATACATCGATTAGCAATATAAATAGAATCTTCATCTCTGTGTTCCCCATCATTCTCCTCTGGTTGTAAGAACTTGACCTCGAGTTTGATAATATAAGTAAGATGGCAACATGCCAGCAACTCTCGGATAGATAGGGTTCGATGGCAGCAAAGCTGCTCATCTTTTTCTACTCCTTTCTCTTTTTATTTTCTTTTGTTTTTCTCCTTTTACGACTAGCAAAAGAATAGCTAGTTAGCTACTGCCCTTTTTCTTTCTCTTTTCGGGCAGCCTGTTGGCAAGGGGACTAATCTGCATTGATGGTGATGTAGTGACTAGCAGCACGACTGTTGATGGTCGGAGGTTGTGATGTGCAGTGTGGTGTCTGGCAAAAACTATTGATTTGGAGTGCAGAACAGGAAGTCCGATGATGGGATTAATGGTGCTTTGGCCATTCTTGTGGAAGGATTTTTAAATTAGGATGGGGATTGATGGGCTGCATAAAGGCTGCCCATGATGCAGCAATGGTGGGTGAATCTGCTGGTGTGGGTTTGAGTTAATGATGGAGAGAAATTGAAGTGGCTGTTTGTTTGGGCTGTATGGATAAATATAGTCAGATGGTCTGATTGTTCCAAAGATAGGCAGAGACGTGAGGAAGATGAACAAATTCACCTTCTTTTTTATTCTCTTTTTTTTAAAACCCAAGATCTCCCAATAATTAAGAAATTAATGGAGAAACCTTAAGCTACGATACAATTTTGATGTAGAACAAAAACTAAAACTGATGAACGGATAATTTGGTGCCTGAAAATTGGTCAACTAGTAGGATGAATTGAGGTCATTCAGTAGAATCTCTTGTGCCAGCTGACAATAAAGATGAGACTCAAAATTTAAAACTCCCAATAATCAATAATCAAATTATATTCAAAATTACAAAATACTCCCTATAAATAGAGAAAAATGAAATTTAACTTCCAACCACTTCAATAACCTCCTACCTAAGAAGCATGGATTCGGGTGTAGGGATTTGAATTCACTGTACAAAGATTCGACTGCGGGGATTTGAGTTTGCCATATGGGAATTCGGGAATTCAAAAAATCTCACAAAATTGGAGATTTGGGGATTCGGCACATATTTAAATATTAAATATTAAATGAATTCTATATATATATATATATATATATATATATATATACACACACACTCAAAAATATATAAGGTCATTAGCATATTACGGTAATAATAAGTATCAGGTATCACCCATCAGCCTATTCTAATAATAAATATTGGCCCATTAAAGTATTAAACATTATATATAATAAAGAGTAAGCAAATTACAACTATAAAATATTTCATGGGGTATTTGAACATTAAATATCATCACCAGTCAGCCAATTAGGGACCCAAAATATGGTATTAACATTAAAGTCAGTAATAATGTATAATAGAATAGAAACGATTGCAGTACATAACTACTACTATCAAACAACAAAAACCAGCCACTCACAGCAAAGAGAGAACAGAGAACGAAAGAGAAGGGAGATGGAGGAGGGAAAAGGAATAATAAGAAGAGAGAGGAGTGAACGTATCATTGAAGCCAGACAACATCAAAGGGAGTCAAAGGTCGTGTCGTGGATGCAATTAGGGCTTCAGATCATGCAGGTAAGTGTTTACCATTTATTTTTGTTTTTTTGTTTTTGCAAAATTACCCACATTGCCCATCTCCCATTGCCAGCGTTCCAACCTAGCAAAATCGAAGGGTGATGATTAGGGGTGCTCATCGGTAAAAAACCGAACCCGTGCAAAAAGCGTACCGATCTCAACCTAGCAAACTCGAAATTACGGTGATGATATTTTTTTCGGTCAAGATTAGCAATATATATAATCTTAATTGACCAATCCTTCAGGCAAAAATCTAGGCATATATAAATCTTTATTAATATATATAAAAAATTAATAAAACTACTATTAGGAATATGTGAATCTTTAATAATCTAGGCAATAACAAATCCCAGTGAACTACTTCAGCAATTAGTCAACTCCCAGTGTAAAAAACGAATCCCTGGCACCCCTTCTTAGCTTCCTACCACTTTAGTAACTTCCTACTAGGAATAGCAAATCCCAGTGCTAAAATAACTTCAGGACTACCACTTACCACTTTAGTAACTTCCTACAACTTTCCTACAACTTTCCCTACATTAAAATATTTAATAATAAGTACCTGATAAAATAAATAGCACAAATATAATCACAAGAAAATCCATTAGAAATATCAATAGAATCTTCATCTCTTTGGTCTCCATCACATCACCTAACTATAAGGCCCTTAGTTTCTTAAGAAATGCTGGGATTTTGTTTGTCATGATTCAGAACTCATGAATTGTAATTTAGTTGCATGTTTTTGAGACCCTCGACCTGGGTGGTTTACTTGACACAAATTTTCTCAAAAGTAGTGGGATTTGGCAGTTCGATGCAGATGAACATCTCTAAAAAATAGCATGTTGAAGTGGTTCTTTACTTTAGTACTATAAATGTGATGGATGCTTTCTTTATGCACACTTGTATGACTCAATTTGATTAAATGTTTAGTAGAGTATAACTAAATGTATAGCTAGCTTCTTCTCTTTTTTTTTCTTCTGTTTTTAAATGTAATCAGCCTGAATTCCCCTTTTTGATTCATTTAAGTTTTTATGTCCAGCAATTCCAGAAATTTGACAATGAAAATATTATATCAATATCAATTTACTTTGCTATAGCTTTAAGAATTCTCAAGTTTACATAAGCAATTAAAAAACACAAAAGTTGCCCTCTTCCACATTCAATTTGCATAACCTGATAAGGAAACCAATTATGGGAAACATAAAAGATGGCCATAATACTTGCCACTAAATCACGAGAGTTATGATCCATGGAATAGAATCACAATTTGTAAAATCACAAATATCACCAAAACAACAAAACCCAGAAACCGAAATTTTAGAACACCAACAAAATTGGATTAGATAATCAATAACCCAATAACTGGGTAATTACTTTGCAAGAAATCAAAAATTATTAAAATGATCAGAAGAAAAATCAGTGAGAGGGATTGAATCAAACGTGATTAATCCCTGACAAAAATGGCAGAGAAGAAATAAAGTAGAAAGAATAGACGGAGCAGAATTGAAGGATTACCTGAATTCTCTCTATTCCTTTAGTATTGGTTTGTTTGTCTCTCATTAGGGTTTTGTTTATGTTTAGCGTGGAGATCGAAATATATGTTGTGTTTGGTTTCTCTCTCTAAAAAAATTACAACCTAAAATTAAAAGGGAGAAATAATTTGGAATTGGGTTAAATACATTTACATGCTTAAAGTATGACCTCTTTTATACTTCTATACTTGTGACCCTAATATTTAAAATTTTAAAATTTTACATTAACCTACTCCAAGTACACTTAAGTAAACAAAAATAGCCCTAAAAGCTTTTCCGACCAAAACAATCGTCTGAATGTTGAGGTGTCACCGAGAAGCCTTGTATTTCAATGTATTTGATTATTTAGAGTGTATTTGATTATTTAGAATGTATTTTCAATGTATTTTAACATTAAAACAAAATAAAACCATGTACAATAGAACCTCTATAAATTAATATTGTTGGAACTGAAATTTTTTATTAATTTAGAGAGTTATTATTTAATCGATAAATTAATAATCTATTAAATTAAAGAGTGTTTTTCTATTCAGTGAACATAAATTTAATTACATTAAAATTATTGCATTTTATTGATGTTTATATCATATTTTTTTTGATGCAATGTATCATACTTATTAAATTAATTTATCATACTTGTGAGGATGATACAATACATTTGGAGCCAATAACGCGAAAGAAAACACTCATAACGTCGATAACTCTTCACAAGTTTTTATTATAATTCGAGAATGCAACACTTGAGCTTTTGGACGCAATGAGGAAAATTAAGGATAAAATTCAATTAGATTTGAAATTCAAGACAAAACAAACGATAATAGAATCATATTTTACAAGATTACCCTAGAAATATTTGTAATTTAAAAGAATTATTAATTTATGATTTTGATGGGACCATATATTTATATAAGGGTCTTTTTAAAAATTATTATTTTATCAAAATTATTAATTTATCCCATTAGCCCAAGTCGAGACTGGGAAAAAAAATATTATTTTAGAGAGATTATTAATTTATTGAGTATTAATTTATAGAGGTTATAATGTATATACTCATTTTCTTAGTCTAATATACTCCTTCCTCTGTCTATTCCTTACTGTTCCATATATGAAATTTTTTATTCTTAAAACATAAACCCATTAAAGATAAACAAATCAAACATTTAATTTTCAAATTGAGAATAAAGGGACAAGAATGCAAACTGCAAGTTAGGAAAAATCAAAGTTGGGCACGAAGGCAAAATCAAATGTGGGTTTGAACACACATAAGAGAAACGAAAAAAAAAAGATTTTTCTAAATTTTTTTTACAATTTCTTCTCTATCATCAACTAACCTAAGAAATTAGGCCATTCTATCTAAAATATCTTAGGATACACATCATCAATCTCAATCTACATACCAAAAGAATCTACAATACAAAATTGGGAATTAAAACCATTTACTATTAAACCCATTTATTTTTGGTACAATTACATATTCTATTACATTTTTAAAAATAATTACAACAATAGTGCACTCATAAAATATTTACATAATTAATACAATATCATATTTATATTACAATATTAGTACAAGTAAGATTCCTTAATTTAAGGATTAGTTATGCCATTTCTTCTCTCTCCCCTCATCTAGAACATATATATATATATATATATATATATATATATAGAGACGATTCTGAACCAAAATAAAAGTTGGCGAGTTTCGCATTTTTTCTTTTGAAAGTCGTGGTGGACTTGCATCGAAAATGATGAAGTGCATTTCTTTTTTCCAAGAGTATTTGTGCCAAGACAGTTTGCAAACTTCAAAGTTTGGAAACTCAACTGTAAGCAAATAATCAGCACAGAAGTATAACAAAATCAAATATTCAGATCCCAACTGAAGGTTCCTTCCGTCAAAATGCGAACAAGGTAACAGAGGATCTCCTAGATTTCAAACCGCTTGGTTAAAAACTTTGTTTCTACCGGGTCCAAAACCATCTTGCGCTTCGTAAGTGGATGATGAGGATGTTCTCGTAATAAAGACGACGTGATGCGTAAGCACCACGAGAGACAAGAGATGTTGCTAACCAAACTTTCATACTAAGGTAACCAAACCTGCCATATCAAAGTAACCAATCAATCTCCACACTTTTAATTTTTTCTTAGTGCGCTTGGTAACCAAACCTTCATACCAAGGTAACCAATTCAGCTTTATTGGGTTACAAATTAATTATAAAAAATTTAAGAAACGGGTCTCCAAGTGTTACGTGCAGATGGTCTCCGAAATGTCATGTCTAAGTTTCCATTTATGTAGCTGTTAGTACTTATAAATAACCTTTTAAAAATAAAATTATTTTGAATATTGGGCAGTTGGTAACCAAACCTTCGTACAAAGGTAACCATTTCAATTTTTGTGGGTAACCAAATATTCATAAAAAAAATTTGTTCGTAATTTGCTCTTTGTTCGGCTACTCCGGATTCGTTTTGGATATGTTCTTGATGGTTTGGTAACTCCGACTTCTTAATTTTTGATTTGTTTTGGTAACTCCGAAATATATTTTAACTTCTAAATATGTGTCGATTTGCAAGACATTTCTGTCCCATCTCTCTCGCACTTACACACGGTACAGAGCTGTGCATCATCGGAGAGCAGTGGCCATGGACGACCTTCCAATTGAGAAGATACAAATATCGAGACCCACACTCTCCTCTCTCATCCATCGCGTCTCCTCCGCCTCCGGTGACATAAAGCCTTTCTCTTTGGCTCCGTATCCTATATTACTCCTTTCAATCTCTCCGATGATTCCTCCGCCGCCGGCGTAACTATTCCAGACGAAAATTCTCCATCTCTCATCATAGTTATTTGTTGTTAGATTCAAATATTTGAATTTGAATTATTAATTATGGCAGTTATTTGTCCTTAATTTTAGGTTTCCTTATTAATGTGAATTGTACTATTTTTGTAATATGGGTCCTAATTATACTCTTTTTATAATTATTTAGTTGATGCACTTTTCTTGTAATTACTTTTTATTTGTTGTATAGTTATATAAAGCACCCTTTATTTTTCATCAGAAAATTCAGCTACCAATTAACTAGAACCAAATCCATTTATATACAATTTGAGCAGATACAGATTGGGCCGCTACCATCAGTGATCAATCTCTCTCACAACGTAAACCAAAACCCTAATAAAAACTCATAAAAAGTTAGTTCAACACATCTTCTGTACGTGTGAAGATGCAAAGATATAATCCTTACGAATTTACCTAAATTTCGGTATTGATCGGAGAGGAACGACGTAGGAGCGAAGTGAGTAAAAAGATAAGATCTTCATATAGCTTTCTCTATCCTCCTGTGAGACTTCTAGGGTTTTGGTTTTGCTGGATAAGGGGAGGCTTGTAGATCTTGAAGAAGCGCGACCAGGAAAGAGGAGAGAGAGAAGATGGATGGTCGGAAGAAGATGACTAATATTGTCTGTATTTGTTGAAGATGAATAATGAAAAGAAGATGAACAATTTGCTTAATGAAGAAGGATATATGTTATTTGTTCTTTTTATACTTTTGCACTATAATTTAGGAAAAATATTAAATCTAGAATTGGTTTGTATTAAACTGCCCCAACTTGTATTGCAAGTGTATTTACTAAATAAATCGTATATTATAATAGTCATATACATTCAAACCGTATACAATATATTTCTCGGTGACACCTCAGCATTCAGATAATTTTTTTGGCCGAAAAAATTTTTAGGGTCACTTTTGTTTACTTAAGTGTACTTGGAGTATACTCATGTAAAATTTTATACATTAGGGTCATAAGTATAAAAGGGGTCATACTTCGAATAACGGAAGTGTATATAGCCCTTTGGAATTTGATTACCTTAAAATTTAGATAAATAAATAAAAAGATAAATATTATTTACTTAAAAAGGATAAAATTATAGTATATTTAAAATTGTAGATAGAAAATAGTATATAAAAAAAAAGACAAGAGTGACATAATGAGACGCCCCCAAAATAAGTCCATACAACCCATTTTGAGTTGCCAAATATATACTATAAAATCTAAATACAAATTTCCCTACTTACTACTATTAACTTATCGTGCAAAATATACGACAACACATAAACTATGAGTTTTCATACAAATATTGTAACGTATATAATATGACAATATCCACACTCAAATTAAGTTGTCATTACAATTATTGCTACACTATTTTATAATCCCTGACTATATTAACTATCACGGACCATTACTCCAATCCCTGACTAGTTCCAACTACACTCTCATTTCTTGAGAAGAACAATGAAACAAAAAAGAAAAGGGTGAGCTCAAATTAGCCAGTAAAGAATATTATAACGAAGAGGTGAGGATATCTCTCATTTCAGATTCTAACTTCCAAGTTATTTTCTCCATATTATGGTTTCTTTATAAAACTTTAACTAAAGGTATAACCTTTGAGAGTAGAATATGTTCCTTCTTATCCAATGTGACGCCCCCAAATTCAGGTACTTGAAACCCGAACTCGGTGCTTCACGATACCATTTCTATGAGCGGAATACTACTACTAATAATAACAATAATATAAAAATCAAACTTAATTTACATTTATCAGAGTCTAATCCCAAGCACGCAACCTTCACTATAATTCCTTACATGATAGATAATATATATCATTGTCTTAATACAGTTTAACTATTACAAAAGATACCATTAAACATATTCTGTTTGTTTTCCTTTTCCCTTGTTCTTGGCCGAACCTTCTAGCTTTTCACACTTAGCTGAAAATATTTAAATTAAGCAAGGATGAGCATTTGAGTGCCTAGCAAGTAATAACAATTATAAATATAATTAGCTGAAAGAATTAAATATTTTCTTTATACATCACTTCTACAACGATTCAATAGTTGTGAAGTAAACTAAACCGATAATAATAACATAACAACTATATATCACATTTTTGAAACTACGTATTGACTATAAATGGGGTTTAGGTGACCTACTATGAACATTATTTTAAATTTTCGCTAAGGTTTGACAGAACTTCATCTGCAAACCGTCATAACTTATAGGCACGAGGGTGTACATCCCAGAGACCCTGTATTGATCAATACTACATTGCAAGAACGATGTTATCGTTCACTCTGTCCGCCTTGGGCGCATAAAAGTTTTTCCGTGATCGGGATGTTCATACTTAGTTGGGAATCCGAACCAAAGCAATTTGATTGGATACAATGAGGTTTTATCATATTCAACGATATTTCTAAATCAGTGTCTAAATGGGTCAAATAGCTTAGACGGCTTATATATATATATATATATATATATATATATATATATATATATATATCAACATGCGTTTAACTACAATGATTATCCAAGTGAGGACACTTGTATAACCATATTTCAAAATTAACGAACAGAATATATATATGAGTTATATAATATAATATCATGTTGATAAACAATGATCGGATATAATATATACGACAATAGGGTTAATAATCTAGTACAGTAATAATATAATTCTGAATCTTCTTACTCATGTCCATTGCATAAAGGAAATGCAAAGGTAGGATACTTGCCTGGTCTGCTGCTTACAATACGCAACTTAGTTTTATCTCTTATATCACAACATATCATTCATAAGATCATTTTACTGATTAGAACAACATACTATAACACATAGCACTACTTGTTACAGTCAACACATAACCTAAGCACATTGTCACACATGTTTCACAATCATTGGATCACAAACAAACACATATACATACCAATTATACAAGTCCAGATCAATTTCTGAAACTTGTCAGTGTACCGACGGCTTTATCGGGTAATTATCGAGTCTAAGACTCTATCCTGTAGTTCAACATCTGTAAGTATCAGTCATTTTATTTTTAAATAACTTATAATAATTTTTAAAATATTTATTATAATTTATCATGAATTTTGAAACATCGGAATCATTATTAAATGATTTAAATATTAAATAATTCCATTATCATTAATATTTAATTAATATTAAACTATTAATGAAACCATTGCCAAAATATTAAAGTTATTTATAATAACTCCAAAATACTTTTA
Organism: Panax quinquefolius; assembly: GCA_020205615.1. NCBI lineage: Eukaryota > Viridiplantae > Streptophyta > Magnoliopsida > Apiales > Araliaceae > Panax > Panax quinquefolius. The sequence continues at coordinate 26,309,596 of CM035171.1, forward strand.
AAGTATTAATATTATCCTTAAATGATTTTTAAAACATTTAAAATTATTTTTAAATAATTATCATTAATATTTAAATATTAATGTATCATTTATCAAAATATTAAAAGTCATTAAGTATAACTTAAAATATTTTTTAATTCATTTATATCCTTTTAAAATGATTTTTAAATTAATAAAACTATTTTTAAATTATTTATTTAATATAATTATTAAATAAACTTAATATCATTAATATTAAATTAATATCATTAATATTAAATTATTAATGAAATTATCCTTTAACTATTAAAAGTTATATTTTATAACTTAAAATACCTTTAAACAGTTTATTATCATTTAAAGTGATTTTTATAATATTAAAATCATTTTAAAACTAATTTTTTTAATATAATTATTAAATAACTTTGACATCATTAATAGTAAATAATTAATGAACTTTACCTTTAACTATTGAAAGTTATATTTTATAACTTTAAATATTTTTAAACTATTTATTTTTATTTAAAATAATTTTTTTTCTAATATTAAAATCATTTTTAAACTAATTTATTTAATATAATTATTAAATAAATCTAATATAATTAATATTAAAATATTAATATTTTTCATGACAAAATATCAAAAGTTATATTTTATAACATAAAATATTTTTATAACCTTAAATCATTTTTCTATAATTTTTAAATCATTAATTCTATTTTTCATAATTTATTTAATACATTTATTAAATAAATTATTTATCATTAATATTAATTTATTAATGAAATTTCATTAAAAATATTAAAAGTTACATTGATAACTCAAAAATATTTTTAAACACTTTATTCTTATTTAAAATGATTTTTATAACATTAAAATCATTTTTCTCCAATTTATTTAATACACTAATTAAATATCATTAATATTCAAATAATTCTAAATATTAATGAAAAATATTCCAAATAATTAAAAGTTATTTTTTCATAATTTAAAATAATTTTTAAAACTATTTTTGTAATTTTTAGAATTTATTTTCTATTTTAATCATTTTTCAGAAATTCAAAAAATTAAAAGAATTAAATCCGTCGCTGTAGCCTTTAGCGACGCTTTCTGTCACTGTTGGTGTTCTTGAGGCTCAAGAACACTGACAGTTAGTTGCTAAGGGATCAGGTTTGACCGATCGCGACCCAAAGAATCAAGATGTTTTACAGGTATTCTTGTAATGATCGTGTAGTATTAATGTAATGCTACATGAATCATCAACTAACAGGGTCTAACTACAACATACAAGCAAGATCTGAAGGTCCAAAGTGGCTGTCAGACCCTTCCTGGGTTTTCTGGGTTACCTAGAAACCCAGGCAGTGCTTCATAGCTACTTTGTGCCTTAATTAAATCGAGTTCTGTGTGATACTATGATGTTCAAATGGTTCTAGTGTGTAGCCAAAATACAAGTGAATAGATCTAACACATAAAATTGATCTAAACACATCACAATAGCTAGATCCATGTTGGTCAAAGTCTGTTAGAGACAGTGTTCTTGATTTTTTGGAAATTCCAGAAAACGATTATCGTGATCATCCCAACTACTTTGACCATCCATTCCATCCATCTTGTTTATTGTTTAATAGATCTAAAGGCATGCATTTGTAGTTCATATATCATACTATAACCTAGATACAACAACAAGATCAAATCCATAAACATACGAGAGATCTGGATGCATAAACAAGCTGTCAGACGGTTCTGGGCATGAACTGGGTTACCCAGAAAACCGAAAGTCATGGTCAGTCAATGAGGTTTAACCACTCATAACTTTCATTATGTACACGATCTGGGCTAGATTCAAGTTGCAGAGTGAAGCCCATATAACAAAGAACATATCTATAACATAAAACACATATAACACCTAATATAGAAAGATCTAGAGGCTCTGGCATTTGTTGTCAGACCACAATTTTAAATTTTTTTCCAGATTTGAAAATCATCAAATCCGAGCCTATAGATGTTATAGATCCAACATCTATCAACCCATATCATTTATTAACACTATAAACAATATATTTAAACAACTAACCACAACTTTTATCACAGCTAGCAAGATCAGATTATAAATTAGGTTTATACCTCTTTTGAACAATTTCTTGAATCTAAGTCTTTTGATTTGCTAGGGGTGTTAGTGGGGCTTGAATTGGGGACTGAAATACTATATAAGTTCGTGGGTTTTGAGAGAGAGAGACTTGGTTGAGTGTATGTGTATGAATGAGCTTAAATGTGACACTTTCTCTCTCCAATCCTTTATATATAAGCTTTAGATGCAATGAATTGGCTGGGCTATTGACTGATTGCTGGAATTTAATGTCACATGGAGTTGTTAGATTAGTTTACCAACTACAACTTTGTCTAGATACACAAGTTATCTCAAAATAATGCAAGAGGGGTAATTTGGTCTTTTGACTTTTGATTTTAAGGGCAACATGGTAATCATGGCAAACCCTTAGGGTTTGACCCTTAGGGTTTAACCCTTAGGGTTTAACACTAAGGTTTAGCACAAAGTGTTGTAGGATTTCCAATTTGAACAAAAAATGAAATTCTTAGTTTCAAAAAAAAAATACTAATTATAGTTTCTTAATTAATTTAGGTTTTTAATTACTTAGTACATTGCTAATTAGGTTTAAGATACACTAATTAGCATTAAACTTCTCAATTTAACGATTATGGTTTACCATAAGCAAATTAGGGTTTGTACAAAAATAAAATTTTAGTTTTCTAAAAATTGTAATTAGGGTTTCTTGAAATAGTTTAGGTTTTCAATTAATAAAAACTTGCTAATTAGGTTTAGGTCCACTAATTAACATTAAACATTCTAATTTTGCAATTAGGGTTTCCCCACTTGACAATTAGGGTTAGAATAAAATATTAGGGTTTATAAATATTATTTAGGGTTTTCAAAATTAGGGGTTTTAATTACTAATTAGGATTTTTCATAATTAGCATTTAAATTCTATACTACACAACATAAATCACATCACACAATCATTACACAGTCTTGGATCTCCCATTTGAGTTTTACAATTGGGTGAAACAAATTAATGCTATGGTTTGGTCATGATATAACATAATTGAACAACCATTATCAGTCCACACATATATAGTATATATTTATAGCACTAAAAAATCAAAATACAATTAATATTATATTATTATTCTCATTCCTTGATAAAAATCCAAAATTAGACTTTGGATTCCATATCTGATTTATATGGCTTATATACCTTTATTAAGTTAAAATAATTAACTTAATTAATATAAATTAAATTCATATAATAAAATAAAATTATTATTATAATAATTCTAATAACCAGATTCATATATTATTTAAATAATATAAAATCATATTTTTATGTAAAATAATTAATAAAAACCTTTCTACTATAAAATTAATTATTATAAGAATATAATTTATAATGTGCAATAATTCTAAAATAAAATTATTTTTAATAATTCATGTAATAATTATATATTTTATTTATCACATAAAATACATACACACATTATCTTGGCACATATTCCCCATATTTATTTTAATAAATATAAAAAAAATTATACGCAAAATTTCTGATTTAATTATATAAAAATATCGGGTTATTACATTCACCCTCCATTATAAAGATTCTGTCCTCGGAATCACCGTTTTAAAACCTATACATACACGGGTGCATAGCATACACAATCATTGCAATTAGATCTCGATCATAATTGATCGAACCAATCTTTAAGTATTCAGCATAAAGCTTATCTATCTCCTTAAACAAAATTTGATTTTTAAAGAACTTAAATTCCTCCTTCAAAATAATTTATAAAATAATTTACTATATATAAGAAAATAATATATAAGAAAATAAATTTTGTTTGAATGATACCTGGAGTTGCATCCTCGGCTGCTACCGCATCTTGTACATTCATGCTGAAGACTTCTGCGGTTGGTTTTGTTGGTTTGTTTGTTGAAGTCGGTCCCGTTATCGCCAATGTCTTGCTGCCTTTCCTCGTATTTGCATTCCTTGCCTCCTTTCTCCTTCCTGGACAGTCTTTCACCTTATGCTCCTTTGATTCACAAGTAAAACGCCCACTATACATTCTTGGATTGGGACAGTTAGGAGAGATATATCCCTCCTGTCCACACTTGCAACACACAAACTTTCCTTTTAAAAACACTCCCGGTTCATTTTCGGTATTATCGAAATTATCTCCTTTTATCGTATAGGTAGCAAAAGCTGTCTTTTGCCCCTCCGTTATCGTAGCTATTCCAAACGCTTCTATAGGGTTAGTTGATCTTCTAAATCCTGGTGATACGATTGCCTTGAAGTCTTTGACGTTTGTCGTTCGATTATCTGGCTAATTCTCCGCGGCTGGTATTCCGTTCTGCATAGCTTGATCGTCCATATTCGCAAAATTCTGTATCGGGTCTGGTTGTCCTCTAGCTTTGTTGACAGGTTCTTCTGCCTTTTAGTTTCATTTTCGTCTGGGCGGCATTATCATAAATTATTCTTATTAACTTACATTCTAAACCTTATCGTATATGCTTAACATATAACACAAAATTTTCTACTCAATAATCCAAAATATTAAATTTTGAAAACTGGGTTTACTATATTAACCAGTGTTCAGATAAATATCTACTATCTTTATACCAACTTATTTCATTAATCTCACATAGTCTCATATTACTAGCACTTGACATACCATAGCACATACCGCTTTAAACATCCGCTATCCCTTTGTGACTCAAAAGTCGGGATTCGCTGCCACAACTTATACAAAAGTTAAGAATATTACATTATACTCACATACATATCTTATACATATCATAGAATCACACTCATTCCACTAATACTACTTATTTCTTACGCCTTCACTAAGGATCATTTGCTTAGTAATCTATATTATGAGACCCCGAATTTTATGAAATAAAAGTTTTCAATTTTTCTATTTTGGTAAATAGTTAAATTGATAAAAGTTTAAAGTTAAGGGTAATATGTAAATTTTTTTTTTGCAAAGTAAGCAAGTTGATATAAAATATTCGTTGTGTCGGGGAATATCCGTACGACGGTACAATCATCGGGTGGACCCCACAAATGTAATTATTGTTGATTGAGAAAACGAAAAAATATTTTTATGAAAATAACAAATGGAAGTATTACTGTTTAAAGCTGTTGAAACACCGTTTGTTAAAAGTAATGATATGTCTGGCGTGGTTGCATAGTAGCACACTCTGGATTGATTATTGATGCTTACGTGATAAGTCACTCAATTTTGTTTTATTAGTATTATTAATGTAATAAAATGTAAAAGCTAAAACATAATACTTTTATAAAGTTATTCGTTTTATTAAAGTAATAGTAAAATCTTTTTATATAAAATGTAATACTTTTATAAAGTTATCTATTTTATTAGACAATAATTAGAATATATTACAATTTATTATGCATAGTGTTTGCATAGTGCTCTGCATAGTGTTTGCATAGTAAAATCTTTTATAAAGTTATTCGTTTTATTAGATTATAAATAGAATATATTATATTTTATTTTAAAAGATTTTGCTTTAAATATGGATAGTCGATTAAAAGTAAATCAATCTGGACCGTTCATGAGTTAGTTACTTATCTGCATCCATTTTTCTATAAATAGAAGCTCATTCCTTCATTATTTCTTACGAATTCAATTTGAAACTCTAGAGAGAGAAACTATAGAGAGAGTTCTTCTTCTATAATCTTGAGCGTATTTCTGTAGAGTTTAAGAAAGCTTTGAGCATAGTGCAAGTTTTATTCGAGTATATCCTCGCCCTACCGTAGGAGTACTCTTCTTTATAAGGTAAGGGGTATTATTTCTTTTGTATTCATGAAGAGAACTTCAGTTATTCTATTTTTAATATTACATTGGAATAACTTTTTGATACGCCAAGCTACCCTATACTTGGTGAAATTCTTATGTTATTCCATTCTTTATTATTCTCATTGGAATATCCATGCATGCGTTTTTATGCTGGGACTGGTTCCGCTCTTTACTATTACATTGGAATATCCTCATCTGCATGCGTTTTTACGCCGGACTGGGTTCCGCTTTTACTATTTTGGCTGAATATCCTCACATGCATGCGTTTCGGCGGGACTGGTTCCGTATTTATTATTCTCGTTGGGAATAACTTTTGCGCATGCGATCTCTATCGCATGCATGGTGAATCCTTCATTATTCCATTCTTTATTATTCATTAGAATAACTTTTATACATGTGGATTACCACATGCACGGTGAAACAATCCTTTGTATTTCATTCCTTGTTAAATTATGAAAATGATCTGTTTACGTGGATTATGATGAAAGTCATAAAAAAAGTATTGGACTGATAAAAATCATGGGTATATGTGGTATTAGTAAGTGTTATGATGAGTTATGTTGGTTATTATGTGAAAACATGAAAGTTTCTTAGAAATCACAAAGGGTTGAAAAATCAGATTTTGGTGAAAATGGAACATGAAATTCAATTGACCATATCTCATATTATATTTTTAATTTTTGAGTGTGGTCAAGTTCTAGAGTTAGGTCTATGAGTTTTGTAACTTATTCATGTGGAATCACTGGAAAAGATGTTATAGATTTTTGTGTGGACTGATTTTAGCAAAGTACGAAAAACTGCAAAATATGAAAAAATCTTTCATACCATTTATTTTAAAGGGCTTTTTCGGCCACTTAATTTGTGAGAAAAATTCTGGCCTTTTGGGACATGAAAGTATATGGTATAAAGTACCTCTTGTCCAAAAACGAGCTCATTCTGACTTAAAATTAGCAAGTTATGACCATTTCAATATTTAGGTTTTTCCGACAAAAAATGCTATAACCTGAGTTCTATAACTCCGATGACCATGAAATTTAAACTGGAAGCTCACGTTAACATGTGTAAGATCTTTCCAAGATTTGGGAATTTCTGGAGTTAACCGTGAGGTAGCTAATTTCTTAAGGAGTTAATTAGAAATTGATTTTTGAAAAATAGTAAATGAATTTTAAAAATGTCAAGAAAAATATATGTTCAATATGGGACTATATTATGCTAAATCCTAAAAAAGAATAATTTTTGGGACTGATTTGGTATTTTTCATGAAAATAGTTTATCTACGAACATATGAGTTAAATATGTTATGTGGAGTTGAAGAATTGGTAAATAGGATTTTATGGCTTGGAAATCTTATATAAGGTATATGCAGATTTTTGATGAGTAATTTGATTATTGGCGATGAAATCTTATGAGTATGACATTTTTGAATGATTAAATGCATTATTTGGAAAAGTGTAAACAATTAAATGTATTTGTTTATAAGTTTAAGAAGTGATTAAAATATTGTTATAGTATTAACAATATTAGATTATGATTTTATTAAGTGATTGATAATATCTGGATACATTTAAAGTCTTTAATATTTATCCTTGATTTAGTTTGATTAATGCTTATAATATTGTCATCATTCTCATATTTATATTATGTTGAAAGTCATATGTGGCCTGTAGTGCATAGATGGACTTGGTATGATTATGACCAGGGATTATTCGGTATAATCAAGACCGTAATGTTGCAAATGATGTGGAAAAAGTCTTCATTGGCCCGTAGTGCATTGATGGACAATTTTTGGTATGATTATGGCTATGGATTCTCTTCGGCCAAGGGTGCAAAGATGAATTGTTTTATAGCATGATCGGGGATCATTGATAAAAACACGATTATCTTTGGCCGTAGTGCATGAATAATTTGTGGTTGTGATATTAATGAAAAAGTCCTCATTGGCCGTAGTGCATTGATGGACGGATTTTTTTGGTATGATTATGGCTATGGATTCTCTTCGGCCAAGGGTGCAAAGATGAATTATTTTATGGCATGATCAGGACCGTTGATGAAAACACGATTATCTTTGGCCCTGTAGTGCATGGATAATTCGTGGTTGTGATACTAATGAATATCCTTGGCAGTAGTGCAGGGGTGATTCGATGATGTGGATTAATTATTGAGCTGAGTCTCAGCGATGAAATATTAACTCACGGATGTGATAATAATGAATATATTTGGTCGTAGTGCATGGAAAATTCATGGATGTGATACTAATGAATATCCTTGGGCGTAGTGCATGGATAATTCAATGATGTGGATTATTTATTAAAGTCGAGTCTCAATGATAAAATATTAGTTATACACTTTTAATTTGTAGAAGATAGTAGATATCATGCTCTACTTGACTCTTCTAAAATACAGTTGTATGTCTTTGGCATGTATTGCAAAGATGAATTGTTAACGAATATCTTTGGCCGTAGTGCAAAGATGAATTTATTAGTATGATTGTGAGCAAGAATTCTGATTTGGTATAACCATAATTTTTGATGTTTCAGGTGAAGATAGGTGATGGAAATTATCTTCGTCCTAGTTGCGAAGAAGAATTTTAGAACCAAAATTATGATTATGAGTTATTTATATGATTGTGGACAGGAATTGTTTATTGATGTTACAGGGATAAAACATTATTGGTGGACTTTTAACATGGAGAAGATAATAGACCTGATGGTCTATTCGACTCTTCTAATGGATTGCTTGCTTCTATTTACTGACTATGGTTGAAAAGTTTTATCATCTACCATATGTTCTAAATCTTGATTTATTATTGATGAAAGCTATTGATAATTTAATTATCTTTAGTCATGATATTCTGTACTGGGCTAGTTGTGCTCACCCTTTCTGCTTCACAATTCCTTTCAAGTAATAAGAGTGTTGCCGTAAGAGTGTTGCCGGGTCGAGCGGGGATAACAAGGTAATAGAACAGTGGTCTCTAGCTGTGGAGGTTTTCCCTAAATAGTATAACAAAGTGTGTTGTATTCTATACATCATTTAGTAGTTATATTTGATGAATCAAATAGGGTGAGGCGAACCCAACTTTGGAAGGGTGTTTTGCCACTATCATACAAGATGTCTAATGACATACAACCTCGTGTTATCTTAAGACAAGGTTGTACGCATCCACTTGCTGAGTATATCTACGTGCACTACCTATATGATCTTGGAGTTTATTTAAAATATAATATTCATTTGGAGACAGTGGAGATAGTTATATGTCAAGAGAAGACTCACCATTGGAAAGAAGATGATAATAATCTTCTCGTTTTTCTTTGGGGTCTATTGGGTCAACCAAGGATAATTATGTGGCCATATGATATCTATTATAACCTAGACGCATGGCCTCCCATGTACGAAGGTTTCCTTGAGCACTTCCCAAAGATTTTAATTTCTAAAACAGTTTTTGATTATACTTTTATGTAAAGTACCATTGTAAGGTTGTGGTCGAGGTACCAGGAGAGTTACATACATTTGTATTAAAACTCACAGTTAACTGTGGTCGTATTCTATACTGACATTTCAACAATTAATATAAATGAAGTTGTATTTGAATTTTATACCATGTATCCGGCGACTCGAATGGGTGATGTATACCTAATTTTGAGGCGTCACATTTGGTATCGAGCTTAGGGATATGGTCATGAGATAAGAGTCTAGAACTAGGAGGGGAGAGACGAGTTATATACTTCGCTAGTGTGTGACTTACCTAAGCTGAAATTGTTTACTTGATAAGTTGACAAATTGTGATATGTCAATTAACCTTTGTTTTGTAGATATATTCTAGAATGATATCTGAAATATAGGAGATGAGAAATGAGAAAATCATGATAGCGAGGAAATTACCGAGAAGTTACAATCTGAAAAGAAAGCAAGGTATTCTCATCTCTTCGAATATCAGGTACGTACGTAAATTTCGAGGGCGAAATTTCATAAGAAGGGGTGATTGTGAGACCCCGAATTTTATGAAATAAAAGTATTCAATTTTTCTATTTTGGTAAATAGTTAAATTGATAAAAGTTTAAAGTTAAGGGTAATATGTGATTTTTTTTTTTGCAAAGTAAGCAAGTTGATATAAAATATTCGTTGTGTCGGGGAATATTCTTTTGTCGAGGAATATCCGTACGATGATACAATCATTGGTGGACCCCACAACGGAATTATTGTCGGATTGAAAAAACGACAAAAATATTTTTATGAAAATAACGGCGAAAGTGTTACTGAATTAAAAGCTGTTGAAACACCCGGTGTTAAAAAAATACAAAGATGTCTGGCGTGGTTGCATAGTAGCACACGGTATTGATTATTGATGCTTACGTGATAAATCACTCGGTTTTGTTTTATTAGTATTATTAATGTAATAAAATGAAAAGCTTTTATATAAAATAGAATACTTTTATAAAGTTATTCGTTTTATTAGGCTAATAGTAAAATCTTTTTATATAAAATGCAAATACTTTTATAAAGTTATTTATTTTATTAGACAATAATTAGAATATATTATATTTTATTATGCATAGTGTTTGCATATAAGGCTCTGCATAGTATTTGTATAGTAAAATCTTTTATAAAGTTATTCGTTTTATTAGATTATAAATAGAATATATTATATTTTATTTAAAAGATTTTGCTTTAAATATGGATAGTCAGATTAAAGTAAATCAATCTGACCGCTTAATGAGTTAGTTACTATTATCTTGATCCATTTTTTATAAATAGAAGCTCATTCCTTCATTATTTTCTTACGAATTCACCGAAACTCTAGAGATAAACTATAGAGAGAAAGAAAAAGTATTCTCGCTACTTCACTACTTATATATCCAAAGATTTTCTTCTTAAGGTAGGTAATATTATTTGTTGTACTCGTAAGGGGTGTTATTCTTTTGTATTCATGAAGAGAACTTATGTTAATCCATTCTTTATTATTCTGTTGGAATAACTCAGATACGTGGCTACCCTATACTTGGTGACATTCTTCTATTATTCCGCCTTTATTATTTGTTGGAATATCCTCATCATGCGTTTTAAGCCGAACTCGGTTCCGCTTTTTTATTATTATTCATTTGGAATATCCTGCTTTGGCGCGTTTTGGCGGCGGACTGATTCCGCTTCTTATTAGTATTCTCATTGGAATAACTCATCATCACAAGTACCGCATGCACGGTGATTTCATTGTTATTCCATTCTTTATTATTCTTTGGAACATCCTCGCTTCGCGCAATTTCTTTGACACCGTTCCGTTATTTAGTATTCTCGTTGGAATAACTCGCTCTATGCATCACCGCATGCATGGTGATTTCTTTTGTTATTCCATTCTTTATTATACTAAGTTGGTTAATGTTTTGACTTCTATACTCCATGAAATTAGTGGAATATCCATGATAATTCCGCTTCATCCAGTATCTTTTCATGGAAATATTCTTCTGAGCATTCTTGAATTTTACTCTACAAAGTAGTATCATGTTGACAATTTGGAGGTTATTGGTTCTTGGACAAATTAATTCTTGAACTTGTTTTATTGAATTCTTATATCATTGTCATCATCCTCATATTTATATTTTTTTTAAAAGTCATCTGTGGCCTGTAGTGCATAGATGGACTTGGTATGATTATGACCACGGATTATTCAGTGTAATCATGATCGTAATGTTACAAATGATGTGGTAAAATTCCTCATTGGCCCGTAGTGCATTGATGGACAGTTGTTGGCATGATCATGACCATTAATGAATACACAAATATTCTTGGCCCGTAGTGCATGGATAATTGTGGTCGTGATACTAAAGAATATCCTTGGCCGTAGTGCATGGGTGATTCGATGATGTGGATTATTTATTAAGTTGAGTCTCATCGATAAAAGTCATGAAAAACCTTTTAAATCATAGAAGATAGTAGATTTTATTCTCTACTTGTCTCTTCTAATGGATTACTTGTTCCGCTGTAGTTAAACTTGATGTTTGTTATATTTTATCAGTTTAACACTGTTGAAGGCTAATGATAATTTATTCTGCATTATCTTAGTCATAATATTTCTTACTGGGCTAGTTGAGCTCACCCTTTCTTTCACTGTTCTTTTTAGGAAATGAGAACGTAGCTGGGACGAGTCGGTGAACGGAGTGATGGTCCGGATGATAGTATTAGCTAGTAGTCCTCACTATTCTGTTAAATAGTGTGACAATAATTGTAATGAGGACTCCTTTTGAGTTTTTATACTCTCTGAAGAGACGATTTTGTACTCAAACTCACGCTTTATGTCTTATCGTATTGTACATACCATGATTTATTATTATTAAGTTGTATTTGATTTCTGTACCATGTATCTGGCGACTCAAGATAGGTGATGTATACCTAATTTTGGGGGCGTCACAGTTGGTATCAAAGCTTAGGGATATGATACCTGGCTAAGATGTGAGACTGGAACTAGGAGGGGAGAGATGGGGAATTCCTTCGCTAGTATGACCTACCTAAGTTTATTTGGTATTTAATTGGTTGGTCAAAGTATAGGGATAATATGTTATATGTTAATTAACCTTTGTTTTGTGGCAGTATCTGAAAATGACATCCGAGAATGTTGAAAATAGCAATGGAGCACAAGAGACCGGTTAGTCTCCACATATCAATAATCAGGAGAATGTGCATCAGGAAGGTGACAATCCTCACGCAAACAACAACACTGACCAAATGATGAATGATGGATTGTTCAGAGGCTTTATGCAATTCATGCAACATCAGGCGAGAGCGGTTCCTGTCCAAAATGTAGGTGGAAACACTGGAAACTCTCGGACGGTCCATCGCTAAATGCTCAAGGAGCTGGGACCACCGGAGTTTATTGGAGAGCCAAAACCACTTAAGGCGGAAGCATGGATAAAGCAGATCACCAAGATATTTGATGTCTTGGGATGCTCCGAGGAGTAAAAGGTCCCCTTCGCCACCTTCATGTTGCGTGAAGAGGCAAATTACTGGTGGGAATCTGTAAAACGTACCCAGCCTGACGCACTCAAGATGTCTTATGAAAAGTTCCAAGAGCAATTCAACGACAAGTACTTTCCCGAGAGTATTCGTCACATGAAAGAGGTGGAGTTTATCAAGTTGGAACAAAACAATATGACCGTGTCGCAATACGAGGATAAATTTGCGGAGTTATCCCGGTTTGCATCCCATTTGGTCGATAAAGAGGAGCGAATGACGCGAATGTTTTTAAGAGGTTTGAAACCGGAGATACGTCAATATCTTATTTCTCATAAACTGTGTTTGTACTCAGATGTTGTAAATAGGGCTCAGTTATTGGAGCGCGGTAACGAGTCAACGCAACCAAGAGAAAGCAGCCGGCATCATGAAAATACCAGTGGTATCAGTCATCGAAACTATGACAACAAACGTGGAGGAATCAACATGCCGAAATGGTAACCACTTCTTGGTAATCATGGCGAAGACAAGAAAATGGACATTTCAAGAAAAGGAGATTCAACAATGATGAAAAGACGTCAAAGACCAAAGAATCGTGGTTAAGGAAGGAGAACGACCACCTATCATATGTTTCAAATGCGGAGGGGAGGGACATATCAGTCCAAACTGCGCGATGCCATCCAAAGCGTGTTATAATTATGGGAGAGAAGGTCACCTAGCCCGATTTTGTCGTTCACCGAAGACAAGTTCAGTTAGGATGGAGGCACCAAAGGCCGTCCCAAAAAATTCAAAGCCGGTGGTGCAAGGGAGAGCATTTGTTGTGACCTCCCAGAAAGCAAGGAACCCGAACGAGGTCATCACGGGTAAGCTTATCATAAACTCTAGCGAAGTCTATACCTTATTTGATACTAGTTCTACCCATTCTTTTATTTCTCCTACTTGCGCTCAACGATTAAACTTGACTCCGGAGAAATTAGACTTTGACTTATCTGTGGAAACTCCATTGGGAGAAACCTTCATTACATCCATTGTTTATAAGTCTTGTTTGGTTCAAGTTGGTACCCACACATTACCTATCGATCTTATTTCATTGAAAATACTTGCATTTGATGTAATTCTAGGGATTGATTGGTTAACTAATCATCATGCAAAAATTAATTGTTTTCGTAAGGTTGTTAGCTTTCATATTCCTAATCAACCTATTATGCGAATTTAAGCAACCAAACCATTAAAATCAATCACTGTCATCTCAAGCCATAAAGCTATTCATTTATTGAAAAATGGATGTCAAGCTTTCTTAGCTCATGTCACGGATCTAAACAAAAATACGTCAGTTTTGAATGATATTTCTATTGTTAATGAATTTCCTGACGTATTCCCTGAAGAACTTCCTGGCCTACCCCTAGAGCGTGAAATTAAATTTTGTATCGACCTTGAACCTGGTAAAAAACCTATTTCCAAAGCCCCATATCGAATGGCTCCTATTGAACTTTAGGAGTTAAAGACCCAACTACAGGAATTGTTAGACATCGGTTTCATTCGTCCTATTACTTCTCATTGGGGTGCTCCTGTTCTATTCGTGAAAAAGAAAGATGGGAGTATGCGACTTTGTATTGATTATCGGGAGTTGAATCATGTCACCATCAAAAATAGGTACCCATTTCCACGTATTGATGACCCGTTTTGACCCGATTGCAAGGAGCCAAATTCTTTTCAAAGATTGATCTTCGTTCCGGATATCACCAATTGAAGATTAGAACCGATGACATTCCAAAGACGGCTTTCAGAACTCGGTACGGGCATTATGAATTCCTAGTCATGTCCTTTGGATTGACTAATGCTCCTACTGCCTTCATGGATATGATGAACCAAGTATTCAAGGAATATTTGGATCACTTTGTGGTCGTCTTTATTGATGACATCCTCATATATTCCAAAAACCGTGAAGATCATGAGCAACACTTGAGGCTGATACTCCAAAAGCTTCGTGAATATAAGCTTTATGCCAAGTTGAAGAAATGCGAGTTCTGGCTTGAGGAAGTAGCATTCCTTGGGCACGTGGTATCAAGTCATGGAATATCTGTTGACCCAGCAAAGATTGAAGCTATTCAAAGCTGGGAGCAACCTAAATCAGTGACTGAAGTACGTAGCTTTCCCGGCTTAGTTGGTTATTATCGGGGATTCGTAGAAGGGTTTTCTCGAATCGCTACTCCACTAACTCAGCTGACTCGGAAAGATACAAAGTTTGGTTGGAGCGAGGAATGTGAGAAGAGTTTTCAAGAACTCAAGAGGAGACTCATTTCAGCACTTGTTCTAACAATACCATCTGGTTCGGAGGGATTTGTCATCTATAGTGATGCTTCGGGAAAAGGGTTAGGATGTGTTCTCATGCAACATAGGAAAGTCATAGCCTATGCCTCACGACAACTCAAAGAATATAAGAGGAATTATCCTACTCATGATCTAGAGTTGGCAGCTGTTGTCTTCGCATTAAAGATTTGGAGGCATTACTTGTATGGGGAGAAAGTGGAGATCTTTACGGATCATAAAAGCCTCAAATATTTCTTCACTCAAAAGGAACTCAACATGCGACAACGACATTGGCTTGAACTGTTGAAAGATTATGATCATACCATCCAATACCATCTTGGAAAAGCGAACGTGGTAGCTGACGCATTGAGTAGAAGATCATATGCGGGTACGAGTACAATATTGACAACGCAAAGGCCCATTTTGTGTGACTTACAAAGGATGGAAATAGAGTTAAAGACTCTAGGGACCCATGTGATGATGGCGAACATACGAGTAGAACCAACTTTAATTTATAAAGTTAAAGCTGCTCAAGCTACAGACCTGGAGCTGATGCGTATGAGGAAGAAAGTGCAAGAAGGTGTTATGACGGAAGCAAGAATCGATGAAGAAGGAATACTTCGAGTCAACTCCAGACTTTGTGTTCATAACGGCCCTGATTTAAAGTATAAAATCATGATGGAGGCGCACAACACACCATTTGCAATCCATCCTGGGAGTACCAAAATGTATCATGATCTTCGACATACATTTTGGTGGGGCAATATGAAGAGAGAGATAGCGCTGTTTATCTCAAGGTATCAAACGTGTTAACGTGTCAAGGCGGAGCATCAAGTACCAAAAGGTCCATTGCAACCACTTGAAATTCCAGAATGGAAGTGGGAGCACATTACCATGGATTTCGTTACCGGTCTTCCTAAGGTTTCTCAAGGTATAGATGCGATTTAGGTCATTATTGATAGATTGACCAAGTCTGCTCATTTCTTACCGATACGAGAAACTTATACATTTGAACGTCTTACTCGTATCTACATAAATGAGATTGTAAGACTGCATGGTATGCCAGTATCCATAGTTTCTAATCGAGACCCAAGATTCACTTCACGATTTTGGGTTAGTTTACAAAAAGCTATGGGCACAGATTTATGATTTAGTTCGGCATATCATCCTCAGACGGACGGATAATCAGAGAGGACTATTCAAACTCTTGAAGATTTATTAAGACTCTGTGTCCTTGACTTCAAGGGAAGTTGGGAGAAGTTCTTACCATTGGTGAAGTTTTCCTACAACAACAGTTATCAAGAAAGTATTGGCATGGCTCCATTCGAGGCGTTATATGGAAGAAAGTGTCATTCTCCAGTATGCTGGGATGAGGTGGGTGAAGCAACGTTGTTGGGACCGGAGTTGGTACGTATGACTAAGGAAAAGATTCAAACAATCCGACAACGTATAAAGACCTCACAAGATCGACAAAAGAGTTATGCTGATCTTCATCGAAAGGACGTGGAATTTGATATAGGAGATCATGTGTTATTATGAGTTGCTCCGTGGAAAGGAGTTACGAGATTTGGAAAGAGAGAAAAGTTCAATCCTCGATTCATTGGCCCATTTTTAATCCTCGACCGAGAAGAAACTGTGGCCTATAGACTCACTTTACCGCCAAGTATGTCTCGTGTTCATAACGTTTTTCACATATCCATGTTACGTAAATATGTGGAAGACCCGAACCACATTATTGAGTTAGAATTGGACGAAATAGCAGAAGATTTGACGTATGAAGAGGTTCCTGTTCAAATCTTGGATAAGAAGGAACATATTCTACGCTCCAAGGTTATACCTCAAGTCAAAGTTTTGTGGAGAAACCACGATGTTGAGGAAATGACTTGGGAGTTAGAATCTGAAATGAAATCAAGGTATCCTTACCTCTTCGACATACCAGGTATGTACCCTAATTTCGAGGACGAAATTTCATAAGAAGGGGAGATTGTAAAACCCCAACTTTTTGAATAAATATGAATTTTTTATAAATATTATTTTTGAATATTATAGAGTGAAATTGATATAATGTTATAGTTGTGGGTAATATTTATAAATTTTGCAAAGTACGCAAGTTGTTATATAATATTCGATTGGTCGGGGAATATTCGTTTTAACATGGAATATTCGCATAACAATGACAATCATTAGTGGACCCTATTAACGGAATTATTGTTTGATTGAAAAAATGACAAAAATACTTTATGAAAATAACGACGGAAGTTTTACTGTTAACTATTGAAACACCCTTGTTAAAAGAAATGCGATGTCTGGCGTGGTTGCATAGTAGCACACTGGTATTAATTATTGATGCTTACGTGATAAGTCACTTTCGGTTTTGTTGGTATTATTAATGTAATAATACATAAAATCTTTTATATAAAAAAGTAATACTTTTATAAAGTTATTCTATAAATAGAATATATTATATTCTATTATGCATAGTGTTGCATAATGTCTGCATAGTGTTTTATGCAGTAAAATCTTTTTATATAAAAATGAGAATACTTTTATAAAGTTATCTGCTTTATTAGACAATAATTAGAATATATTATATTTTATTATGCATAGTATTTGCATAAGGTCTCTGCATAGTGTTTGCATAGTAAAATCTTTTATAAAGTTGTTCATTTTATTAGATTATAAATAGAATATATTATATTTTATTTAAAAGATTTTGCTTTAAATATGGGTTTGTCAGATTAAAGTAAATCAATTTGGACCGTTCATGAGTTAGTTACTATGCGGTCCATTTTTCTATAAATAAAGCTCATTCCTTCATTATTTTCTTACGAATTCAATTGAAACTCTAGAGAGATAAACTATAGAGAGAAAGAAGAAAGTATTCTCTTACTTCACTACTTATATATCCAAAGATTTTCTTCTTCTTAAGGTATGGAATATTATTTGTTGTAATCGTAAGGGTGTTATTCTTTTGTATTCATGAAGAGAACTTATGTTATTCCATTCTTTATTATTCTATTGAATAACTCAGATATCATGAGCTACCCTATACTTGGTGACATTCTTCTATTATTCCGTCTTTATTATTACATTGGAATATCCTATCATCGGCGCTTTTCGCCGGACTGATTCTGTCTTTATTATTACGCTGGAATATCTCGTTCGCATGCGTTTTTACGTCGGACTGGTTCCGCCTTTTTATTATTATTCATTGGAATATCACATCACATGCGTTTTACGCCGACTGATTCCGCCTCTTATTAGTATTCCGTTGGAATAACTTGTCTATCTGAAGTACCTCATGCATGGTGATTTTAGTTGTTATTCCATTCTTTATTATTCATTGGAACATCCCGCTTGGCATGTAATTTCGCCTGACACGTTCCGTTATTTAGTATTCTCACCGAATAACCTTGCCTCATGTGAAGTACCGCATGCATGGTGATTTCTTTTGTTATTCCATTCTTTATTATACTTAGTTGGTTAAAGTTTTGACTTCTATACTCCATGAAATTAGTGGAATATCCTTGATAATTGCGCTTCATCCAGTATCTTTTCATGGAAATATTCTTCTGAGCATTCTTGAATTTTACTCAAAGTAAAAGTATCATGTTGACAATTTGGACGTTATTGGTTCTTGGACAAATTAATTCTTGAACTTGTTTTATTGAATTCTTATATCATTGTCATCATCCTCATATTTATATTTTTTTTGAAAGTCATCTGTGGCCTGTAGTGCATAGATGGACTTGGTATAATTATGACCAGGGATTATTCGGTGTAATCATGACCGTAATGTTACAAATGATGTGGTAAAAGTCCTCATTTGCCCGTAGTGCATTGATGGATAGTTGTTGGCATGATCATGACCATTAATGAATACACAAATATTCTTGGCCCGTAGTGCATGGATAATTGTGGTCGTGATACTAAAGAATATCCTCGGCCGTAGTCGCGGGGTGATTCGATGATGTGGATTATTTATTGTCGAGTCTCAGTCTCGATAAAAAGTCATGAAAACCTTTTAAATCATAGAAGATAGTAGATTTTATTCTCTACTTGACTCTTCTAATGGATTGCTTGTTCCGCTACAGTTAAACTTGATGTTTGTTATATTTTATCAGTTTAACACTGTTGAAGGCTAATGATAATTTATTCTGCATTATATTAGTCATAATATTTCTTACTGGGCTAGTTGAGCTCACCCTTTCTTTCACTGTTCTCTTCAGGAAATGAGAACGTAGATAGGACGAGTCGGGGAATGGAGTGATGGTCCGGATGATAGTATTAGCTAGTAGTCCTCACTATTCTGTTAAATAGTGTGACAATAATTGTAATGAGGACTCCTTTTGAGTTTTTATACTCTCTAGAAGACAGTATTTGTATTCAAACTCACAGTTTATGTTTTATCGTATTGTACACGACAGTTGTATTATTAAGTTGTATTTGATTTCTATACCATGTATCTGGCGACTCAAGATGGGTGATGTATACCTAATTTTGAGGACGTCACAATAAACACTATATTTAAACAACTAAACACAACTTTTATCACAGCTAGCAAGATCAGATTGTAAATTAGGTTTATACTTCTTTTGAACAATTTCTTGAATCTAAGGCTTCTGATTTGCTAGGGGTGTTAGTGGGGCTTGAATTGGGGACTGAAATACTATATAAGTTCGTGGGTTTTGAGAGAGAGAGAGAGAGAGAGTTGGTTGAGTGAATGTGTATGAATGAGCTTAAATGTGACACTTTCTATCTCTAATCCTTTATATATAAGCATTAGATGCAATGAATTGGCTGGGCTATTGACTGATTGCTGGAATTTAATGCCACATGGAGTTGTTAGATTAGTTTACCAACTACAACTTTGTCTAGATACACAAGTTATCTCAAAATAATGCAAGAGGGGTAATTTAGTCTTTTGACTTTTGATTTTAAGGGCAACATGGTAATCATGGCAAACCCTTAGGGTTTGCCCCTTAGGATTTAACCCTAAGGTTTAGTACAAAATGTTGTAGGATTTCCAATTTGAACAAAAAATGAAATTCTTAGTTTCAAAAAAAAAATACTAATTATAGTTTCTTAATTAATTTAGGTTTTTAATTACTTAGTACATTGCTAATTAGGTTTAAGATACACTAATTAGCATTAAACTTCCCAATTTAGCGATTACGGTTTACCATAAGCAAATTAGGATTTGTTCAAAAATAAAATTTTAGTTTTCTAAAAATTGTAATTAGGGTTTCTTGAAATAGTTTAGGTTTTCAATTAATAAAAACTTGCTAATTAGGTTTAGGCTCACTAATTAACATTAAACATTCTAATTTTGTAATTAGGGTTTCACCACTTGACAATTAGTGTGAGACCCCGAATTTTATGAAATAAAAGTATTCAATTTTTCTATTTTGGTAAATAGTTAAATTGATAAAAGTGTAAAGTTAAGGGTAATATGTGAATTTTTTTTTAAAAGTAAGCAAGTTGATATAAAATATTCGTTTGTTTCGGGAATATTCGATTAGTGGGGAATATTCTTTTTGTCGGGAATATCCGCATGCAACGGTATAATCATTGGTGGACCCATTAACGGAATTATTGTCATTTGGATTGAGAAAACGACAAAAAATACTTTATGAAAATAACGGCGGAAGTTTTGATTAAGCTTCGTTGAAACACCCTTGTTAAAAGTACAATGTCTGGCGTGGTTGCATAGTAGCACACTGTATTGATTATTGATGCTTATGTGAGAAGTCACTCAGTTTTGTTCAATTATTGCTACAGAAATTACTGCATAGTATCTCACGTTATTTGATTCAATTATTGTCAATATTTTATATATTATTAAATCAATGATTGAGACGACAAAGTTATTCATATTATTATTTGCAATATTGACAATGTCTAGAAGTTCTGTCAAGGAGAGGTTTGGTCACCTAATTGCGCGCCAATAAGGAGAAATCCTTATCGGAAAGCCCCCTCTTTCCCGGGAATGACCTGGTTGTTAAATTTTGTGAATTATAATATTAATGATGAATAAGTTCGTGTTGATTAAAGATGAATTTTATAGTGTTGGAATTATTTGTGTTTGTGGAAATCGACATTTGTTTCGATAATAATTAATGTCTGGAGGATATATTGTTCAATCGGGTATTCGGGACACTTTTCGTGTCGGAGTACTATTCACGAGTTACTATTCACGAGTTACTATTCATGAGTTACTATTCATGAGTTACTATTCACGAGTTACTATTCACAGAGTACTATTCACTCGTAAAATATATTTCTTTTCGGTCCAAATTATTTTTGGGTACAATATTATTCCATGAGGAGATGTGCTAATTTTTCAGACCGTTGGTTGAAGATATAATAGTAAATCAATATGGATCGCTTGTTTAAAGTTTTAATAGTAAATCAATATGGATCACTGGTTTAAAGTTTTAATAGTAAATCAGTATGGACCGTTGATTTAAGTTTTAATAGTAAACCAATATAGAATCATCCGCTTAAAAGTAAATCAATCTGGACCGTTCATGAATTAGTTACTATCACGATCCATTCTTCTATAAATAGAAGCTCATTCCTTCATTATTTCTGATTTAATTCAATTTGAACTCTAGAGAGAAATTATAGAAAAACTATAGAAAAGTATTCTTCTACTTCCCTACTCTTATATTCAGTTTTTTTCTACGGTAAAGGGTATTATTTCTTTTGTATTCATGAAGAGAACTTCATTATTCCATTATTTATTATTCTTGCTGGAATAACTCAGATACGCCGGCTACCCTATACTTGGTGAAATTCTTCTATTATTTCATTCTTTATTATTCATTGGAATATCCTGTCTGCATGCGTTTCTGCCGCATACACAGTTCCATTCTTTATTATTCTCGTTGGAATATCCCGTCACATGCATGCGTTTACGTCGGACTGATTCCATTCTTTATTATTCTGCTGGAATATCACATGCTTAGCTTTCTGGCGGGACTTGGTTTCGTTATTTATTATTCGTAGGACTAACTCGCCATGCGATGTCATGCATGCTGGTGATTTCTTTTGTTATTCCATTCTTTATTATACTCAGTTGGTTAAAACTTTGACTTTTATAATCCATGAAATTAGTGGAATATCCTTGATATTTGCGCTTCATCCAGTATCTTTTCATGGAAATATTCTTCTGAGCATTCTTGAATTTTACTCCACAAAGTAGTATCATGTTGACAATTTGGGCATTATTGAGTTCAGGATAAATTAACTTATAAATCTTTAAAACTTATTCTTGAACTTGTTTTATTGAATTATTATGTCATTGTCATGATGAGTTATGTTGGTTATTATGTGAAAACATGAAAGTTTCTTAGAAATCACAAAGGGTTGAAAATAAGATTTTGGTAAAAATGGAGTATGAAATTCAATTGACCATATCTCCTATTATATTTTGAATTTTTGAGTGTGGTCAATTTCTAGAGTTAGATCTATGAGTTTTCTAACTTATCCAAGTGGAATCACTAGAAAAGGTATTGTAGATTTTTGTGTGGACTGATTTTAGTAAAGGAGTCAAAAACAGAAAAGTGCCAAAAAGCTACTGCCAGAAATTTAAAAAGGCATTTGTGGCCACTTAAATTGTGAGACAAATTCCAGTCTTTTGGGACATGAAAATATATGGTATAAAGTACCTACTGTCCAAAAATGAGCTCATTCCGACTTAAAATGAGCAAGTTATGACTATTTCAATATTTAGGTTTTTCCGATTTAAAAAATCTATATAACCGAGTTCTATAACTCAGATGACCATGAAATTTAAACTGGAAGCTCACGTTAACATGTGTAAGATCCTGCCAAGATTTGGGAATTTCTGGAGTTAACCTTGAGGTAGCTAATTTCTTAAGGAATTAATTTGAAATTGATTTTGAAAAATAGTAAATGAATTTTAAAAATTCGAGAGAAAATATATGTTCAATATGGGACTATATTCTGCTAATCCCGAAAAGAATAATTTTTGGGACCGATTTGGTATTTTCATGAAAATGATTTAATTACAAACATATGAATTAAATATGTTATGTGAAGTTGAAAAATTGGTAAATAGGATTTTATGGCTTGAAAATCCTATATAAGGTATATCTTGATTTTGATGAGTAATTTGATTATTGGTGATGAAATCTTATGAGTATGACATTTTGAATGATTAAATGCATTATTTGGAAAAGTGTAAACAATTAAATTAAATTGTTTATAAGTTTAAGGAGTGATTAGAATATTGTTATAATATTAACAATATTAGATTATGATTTTATTAAGTGATTGATAATGTTTGGATAAATTTAAAGTCTTTAATATTTATCATTGATTTAGTTTGACTAATGCTTATAATATTGTCATCATCCCCATGCTTATATTATGTTGAAAGTCATCTGTGGCCTGTAGTGCATAGATGGACTTGGTATGATTATGACGAGGATTATTCGTATAATCATAACCGTAATGTTAAAATGATGTGGAAAAAGTCCTCATTGGCCAGTAGTGCATTGATGGACAGTTTTTGGTATGATTATGGCTATGGATTCTCTTTGGCCGTAGTGCAAAGATGAATTGTTTTATGGCATGATCTGAACCGTTGATGAAAACAAAATTATCTTTGGCTGTAGTGCATGAATAATTCGTGGTCGTGATACTAAAGAATATCATTGGCCTGTAGTGCATGGATGATTCGATGATGTGGATTAATTATTGAGTTGAGTCTCAGCAATGAAATATTAATTCATGGATGTGAGAATAATGAATATCTTTGGCCGTAGTGCAAAGATGATTTAATGACTACGAGCAGGAATTTTGATTTGGTATAACCATGATTTTTGATGTTTCAGGTGAAGACACGTGATGAAAATTATCTTCGTCCTGTCTGCGAAGAGGAATTTAGAATCACAATTGTGATTATGAGTTATTAACATGATCGTGGACGGGAATTGTTGATTGATGTTCTGAGGATAAAACATTATTGGTGGACTTTTAACATAGAAGATAATAGACCTTATGGTCTATTTTTGACTCTTCTAATGGATTGCTTTCGTTCTACCGCACCTATGGTTGAAAACTTTTATCATCTACCATACGTTCTAAATCTCTGATTTATTAATGATGAAGGCTATTGATGGTGTAAATTGGCTTTAGTCATGATATTCTTTCTTGGGCTAGTTGTGCTCACCCTTTACGCTTCACAATTTCTTTCGTAATAATAAGAGTTCTTAGGGTTGAGTGGGGATAACAGGGGAATAGAACTAGTTGTCTCTAGTCATGGAGGTTCTCCCTAAACAAGATAGAAAAGTGTGTTGTATTCTATACATCATTTAGTAGTTATATTTGGTGAATCAAATAGGGTGAGCCTAACCCAACTTTGGAAGGGTGTTTTTCCACTATCATGCAAGATGTCTAATGACATACAACCTCGTGTTCTCATAAGACATGGTTGTGCATCCACTTGCCTTTGAATATATCTACGAGCACTTCTGTATGATCTTGGAGTTTATTTGAAACATAATTTTCACTTGCAGACAATGGAGATATTTATATGTCAAGAGAAGACTCACCATTGAAAAGAAGATGATAGTAATCTTCTTGTTTTTCTTTGGGGACTTTTGGGTCAACTAAGGATAATTCTGTGGACATATGATATCTATCATAACCTAGACTCATGGCCTCCCATGTACGAAGGTTTCCTTGAGCACTTCCCAAAGATTTTAATTTCTAAAACAGTTTTTAACTATACTTTTATGTAAAGTATCATTGTAAGGTTGTGGTCGAGGTACCATGAGAGTTAAATACATTTGTATTAAAACTCATAGTTAACTGTGGTCGTATTCTATACGACAGCTCAACAGTTGTATAAATGAAGTTGTATTTGAATTTTGTACCATGTATCTGGCGACTCAGAATGGGTGATGTATACCTAATTTTGGGGGCGTCACAATTAGGGTTAGAATAGAAGATTAGGGTTTATAAATATTATTTAGGGTTTTCAAAATTAGGGTTTTTAATTACTAATTAGGGTTTTTCATAATTAGCATTTAAATTCTATATTACACAACATAAATCATATCACACAATCATTACATAATCTTGGATCTCCCATTTGAGTTTTACAATAGGGTGAAACAAATTAATGATATGGTTTGGTCATTATACAACATAATTGAACAACCATTATCAGTCCACACATATACAGTACATATTTATAGCACTGAAAAATCAAAATACAATTAATATTATATTATTATTCTCATTCCTCGATAAAAATCGAAAATTAGGGTTTTGATTCCATATCCGATTTATTTGGCTTATATACCTTTATTAAGTTAAAATAATTAACTTAATTAATATAAATTAAATTCATATAATAAAATAAAATAATTATTATAATAATTCTAATAACCAGTTCATATATTATTTAAATATTATAAAATTATATTTTCATGGAAAATAATTAATTAAAACCTTTCTACTATAAAATTAATTATTATAAGAATATAATTTATAATGTGCAATAATTCTAAAATAAAATTATCTGTAATAATTCATGTAATAATTATATTTTTATTTATCACATAAAATACATACACACATTATCTTGGCACATATTCCCCATATTTATTTTAATAAATATAAAAAAAAATTATACGCAAAATTTCTTATTTAATTATATAAAAATATCGGGTTATTACATCCAATATTTTAACAAGTACCCCCTCATGCGTTAAATCTTCTGCTATCTCGTCTAGTCCAATTCAATGATGTGGTTTGGGTCTTTCACATATTTTCGTAGCATGGATATGTGAAGAACATTATGAACACGAAACATACTTGGCGGTAAGGCGAGTCTATATGCCATAGTTTTTACTCGGTCGAGTATTTCAAATGAACCAATAAATCGAGGGTTGAGCTTTTCTCGCTTTCTGAATCTCGTAAATCCTTTCCATGGAACAACACGTAATAATACATGGTCTCCAACATTGAATTTCACGTCCCTTCGATGAAGATTAACATGTTAGGAATATGCATGTGAATGTTATTCCTTTATTCGTACAATTTGATGATGAAGTAAATGAATGAATATGCAGATATGTTTGCATTGATAAAAGTTGTAAAGTCCTTAATAGATGATAGATAATATGGACAAGGACTTAGATTGATATGGTCAAAATTGTTAGGTTGATCCATGCTTAATGTTTATCATTCTATAAATGAATGTATAAAGGAAAAGATCAAAGCTTTTAGGTTGCTCTATTTTGAAGTGTAATAGATAGGCATGTCTGATCGTAGAGCTCTGCACAAGTCATGTTAGCCTGCCAAGAAAGTAAAGCAGAATCGTAGTCTGTACTCAAAATCGGAGAAGATGTCTGTCGAGCTCCGGTCATACTAGAATTGTAGACTTGACTCTGAATCGTGAAGTTTGCATGTCACCCATCAGGATCACAATTTGATGAACCAGAGCCAAAGTCACAGATAACGAGATGCTTGCATAGCCAAGGCATAATCATAGAAGCACTTTACGATTCTCTACAGAAGCATACATGAAGTATAATGCATAGATCGATTTCTCTGGTAAGAACAGTCAAGCTTAAGAATGAAGCCTACTTGAAGATTTTCATAAAGCATTCTCTTAATGATATGCAAGTAAGTGGAATATCAAAGCACAAATAAGAGGATTAATAGAGAATTAAAAATCCAGTCAGAAGGAATCTCCAAAAGTGCTAAACAGAAAACTACGATCACAGTGGTCACCAAATAGAAGAAGAGCCTGACAAAAGAAATACAGAGATTATGGTAGACTTTCCATAGAACAAAGGAAAAATAAGGAGGATGTCAATGCTCAACCTTATCATGAAGTATGATTAAGAGATCATAAGGCAGAACGTTATGAAAGTTGAGTATGACGAACCAAAAGAGACTGCAGGAGCTCAGACAGAATCATAGAGTATCAAAGAAGTTGTTTGAGAATCTTAGTCTATCTTGAAAGCCACTTAGACTCGAAGAGTTGGTCTGAGTGCCTGCCGAGCCAAGTCGAGAATCGTAGTCTGATCTCGGGAACGTAGAGTCTACAATACAAGCAAGTAAATATCGTAGTCTACCAGTACTTAAAAGAAATCGTAGTGTTCTCTTTGTTCAGGTTGAATCAAGCACAATCGTAGAATAGACTGTGAAAGGCAAGGTACAAGATGGCACAACGTTGAACACTCTCGGAATCATAAAAGGTGTCAAGGTCAAGTCACTCTACGATTTCCATAGACAAGCACTCGTAGAGTTCATAAAGGTCAAAATCGTAAAGGGCATTCATCTGAGGAGTGAGAATGTCCAAGCAAAGAAGACTGAAATTTGAACGTTGTGAATTGGGGATCCCAATATCCTTTCCAAGCATCCTTGATGAGAATCAAGGAAATAAGAGAAGAAGGTGACTACTTGCTAGCCTATTAAAAGTAACGTCTATGAAGTGTTAGGTGATAAAGCAGACATATGTGTTATGAAAGTCAAAAAGGAGTTATCATATCAACCTGGCATGTCTACATCGGTGCTCAGAAATGTCTGAAGCATTAATTGCTACAGTGGATATCTTCGACTAAGACATTTCAAAGGATACTTCACAAACAGAGATTCAAAAGGAAGCTCGTCAATAGAAGACCTCCAACGACTATATTCTAATGGGAAGATAACAGATGAATCTATAAATAGCCAAAGCTTCAAAGAAGAAGAAGTTGTTGACTTGAAGGGATGCAATTCATATAGATCTTAACAAAGAAAAGGCTTCCATGAGAGTGAGACCACCACAGTTGTGTGAAGCATAAATAATGAGGGTTCTACAATGATAAAGCTTCACTCTATACAAAGGAGTATGACAACGACATGGCATCTGAACTGAGAGCTGGAAGGCCAAGAAGGTAACAACCTAAGTGGTAGATCAGAAAGCAAAATACTTAAGCCACTCTATGTCTCATCATGAACACACTGAGCTAAAGAGAAGAAGGTACAAAACTGATTCTGTGCATAAGACAACCATTGTTCAAGGATTGGTAAGTACCCAAAGAAGCTAAGCTAATATGTGACGCCCCCAAATTCGTGTAACATCAAACACAGGATATGGTGCTCACGATACATCATACACCATCATCTAACTAAATAAACTTCATAGATAATAAGAATAATAACTATTACATACCCATTCAAATAAAAACCCAAGTCTTTACAACCTTTAATAAACTGAAACTTAAACTTAGCGTTTATCGCTATATTACATTATATGCGGAAATAAATAAACTTATTACATAATAAAATCTCAACATTTCATCTTAGACTTTCCCTTTTCCTTGCCCGAGCCCTCAGCCTTTTCAGCCCTAACTGAAAGGTTTAAGCAAGAATTAGAACAAATTGCCCAACAAGTATATAAAGTAGTTTGAAAACATACATCAAGTGTAAAAGCATTTGTATGAATATTTCTCAACAGTTGATATAATTATCAAGAGATAAACAGGAATATCAAGATAAGAGTTTTGGAATTCTCAATATCATACTAAGGGGTGTTAGATACCCTGAACATTACTTTGTTTCATCGAAAACCATCAGACGGTTTAACAATCAAATATATTATAAACAGTCTCTGCAAGTACTCCAGGTGATCAGCCTATCGTACCCTACATTGTGCACACGTATAAAATTTAACTGCATAAGCATAAATGGGACTATATGCCCGACATCTGTTTGCCCGATTATTCGGGTTGTTCATCTTAGTATTCATGCGGGACCGCACCAAAGAAATTTGGATTGGTAAACATTAAATAGCTTCAAAGGATTTGAATTTTTCAAAGGTTATATCACTTATCATCAATAGAATCTAGCCGAAACAAAAAGCCAGAAAGCATACTTGGAAATAGTTCGTTAAAGAAATAGAACTTTAAAGTATAGCAGTTGTAATAATAACTGAGTAATCATCAATAACGCTTGCAAAGAAATTGCTGTTATATAGCTTTACGACAAAGGAACTTGTACGAAAAAGTAAATAGCACAAGTCCGTTACTAACCCTCATTGCAATAACAATGAGTAAAGATTGAATAATTGCTCAATAGAACTTAAGGTTAGGAAACTTGCCTGATACGTCTTCTACAATTTACCGCTATTAATTTAGCATCTTAGAGGTATTTTATCAAACATAGAGCATGCATTGCTTAATTCTTTGATTTTTTGTGAATTTGATGCATGATTAACCTAGAACTTTTGTTGTTAACGATTTATAATCATCAAACAACAGTAACATGGCAACACAAAGCCACAACAAATCATTTACCAATTCTATATGCATTTTCTTCTCATTTTTCTTATAAAAATAAAATGGGTTCATGGATTACCTCTTGATGAATTCCTTCTTAGTTTAATTTGATGCTCCTTCTCTTTGCTTGTCAAATCCTCAGTAATCCTCCAGAATTCATACTAACTCTTTTAAGCTCACATTTTTCTATCGGTTAAGAAGTTTTTAGCAAAAAGGAATGGTGTTTTGAGTGGGGAGTACTTATAGAAATTACTAACATATGAACCCCTACCCTTTCAAACCCCAAGTCATCAATTGCATCCAATTTAATCTCATTCATAAGTTTCATCACTTAATAAAAAGAAAGCGGGTGTTAAGAAAATGAAGAGATTTTGAGTTTAAAGAAAATGAAACTCCATCTTCTTCAATTTGATAATATACATAATATACTCCTCCATTTTGTCCCAAATTAATAGTCTCATGGGTCCCATCAGTTTAGCTGATTTCTATTTATAAAAAAAAATTATTTTAATTAATTAATTAATTAATAAGCTATTTGACTATTTTACCCTCCGTAGCCAAACATGTTCGATACTTATATCAATTCCTATAAAATTCAACATTCCAGATGTTACGGGACTATCCATTTCGTCAAAATCATCTCCGAAATTCCTGGTTGACTTTCCCATTGAAAAAGTTAATCGGTTGACTTTGACCAAAAAGTCAACCGTGACACATTTTCGTGGTTACAGTCTAAACTGACTAATTTCGACGTTCTGGACTCGAATACGCAGTCCACGTCTCTAAATTCCACTCCGAACTCCAGCTCATGATTTAATACCAACCCACGTAATAAAAAGAATTAATTCCCCACTTAATCAATTTAAATAGTTAAATAAAACTAAACCAACCATTTAAATACATCTCATCACATATCTTAACATAACACATATATGTATAACACATATACATCTAATAAATGAAATCACACGAGTTTCACATAAATTCGTTTATTGATAATTATTAAATTACATAGAAAATCTCGGATATTACATTATATGCAAAGACTTAGCAGTACCTCAATTGTGATGGTGCATAATGCTGAACATCAGATGAAGACAAGCAACACCAAAGAACAGCTACACCAGAGGATGAGACAGAACTGCTAAGTACTAACAAGATGTCAAGCTGAACGTACATCTTAGTAGTTCAGCAGATGTGATCAAACACAAATTCTGAATGCCCAATGATCACAAGGAGCTACTAAGTACTAGAAGATGAACAAGATGAATGTCATCTTAGCAGCTCAACAACAAAAAAATAAACAATTAAGCAACCAGGGCCTGCAGGGTCCTTGTGTAAGATTCCAACTTTTATAAATAAAAAAGAATTTTCTATAAATATCATTTTTTGAATATTATGGAATAAATTTGATATAATGTTATAGTTGTAGGTAATATTTATAAATTTTGCAAAGTACGCAAGTTGTTATATAATATTCGATTGGTTGGGAAATATTCGTTTTAACAAGGAATAATCGTACAACGGCACAATCATTGGTGGACCCCATAACGAAATTATTGTCGGATTGAGAAAACGACAAAAATACTTTATGAAAATAACGGCGGAAGTTTTACCGTTAACTATTGAAACACCCTGTTATTAAAAAATGCGATATCTGGCGTGGTTGCATAGTAGCACACGGTATTGATTATTGATGCTTACGTGAGAAGTCACTCAGTTTTATTCAATTATTGCTACAAGAATTGCTGCATAATATCTCACGTTATTTGATTCAATTATTGTCAATATTTTATATATTATTAAATCAATAATTGAGACGACAATGTTATTAATATTATTATTTGCAATATTAACGATGTCTAGAAGTTCTCATCGAGGAGAGGTTTGGTCACCTAATTGTGCGTCGATAGGAGAAATCCTTATTGAAAAGCCCCTCTTTCACAGGAGCGACACGGTTCGGTCGATTAATATTGTGAATTATAATAATGATGATAAATGTTTTAAAATTATTAAGGTGATTTTATGAAGTTTTGTTTATTTTATGGACCCCTTTTTACCCATTTTTCAAGATAATCGTAGAAAGTTATTCAAGTATATATATATATATATATATATATATATATATATATATATATATATATATGAATTGATTTGAAAAAGTTTGGCGGGGAGTTCAATTGTGGTTATTATTATATATATATATATCTGAGGTTATAATTTGAGGTTTGGCGGGGAGGATACTCACTGGGTGTGATAACCCGTGAGTTATCACCGGCATTACGTTATATATATATATATATATATA
Source organism: Panax quinquefolius (assembly GCA_020205615.1). Lineage (NCBI taxonomy): Eukaryota > Viridiplantae > Streptophyta > Magnoliopsida > Apiales > Araliaceae > Panax > Panax quinquefolius. The sequence continues at coordinate 26,341,330 of CM035171.1, forward strand.
TATATATTTTATTTAAAGTTTCATTTTATTAGAATATTTTATTGCATAGTGCCTTTCCATTCTCCTATAAATAGAAGCTCATTCCTTCATTATTTTCCTACGAATTCACTGAAACTCTAGAGAGAGAAAATTTAAGAGAAACTATAGAAAAGTATTCTGCTACTTCCCTACTCTTATATCAAGTTTCTTTTACGGTAAGGGGTATTATTTCTTTTGTATTCATGAAGAGAACTTACATTATTCCATTATTTATTATTCGGTTGGAATAACTTTTATACTCGGCTACCCTATACTTGGTGAAATTCTTACATTATTCCATTCGTTATTATTACATTTGGAATATCACGTACATCATGCATTTCTGTGGGACTTTGATTCCGCCTTTATTATTTTACATTGGAATATCACATGCATGCGTTTTTTACGGACACTGATTCCGTCTTTATTATTCTGTTGGAATATCTTGTCTGTGCATTTTACGTCGGGCCTGATTCCGTCATTATTATTACATTGGAATATCACATGTACTATGCGTTTCGCCGGACTGGTTCCGATTAATTATTATTACATTGGAATAACTTTTGTGCATCTTGATCTATCGCATGCCTTGTGATTTCTTTTGTTATTCCATTCCTTATTATACTCAGTTGGTTAAAGTTTTGACTTCTATACTCCATGAAATTAATGGAATATTCTTGATACTTGCGCTTCATCCAGTATCTTTTCATGTAAATATTCTTCTGAGCATTCTTGAATTTTACTCTACAAAGAAGTATCATATTGACAATTTGGACGTTATTAGTTCCTGAATAAATTAATTCTTGAACTTGTTTTATTGAATTCTTATATCATTGTCATCATCCTCATGTTTATATTTTTTGAAAGTCATCTATGGCACATAGTGCATAGATGGACTTGATATGATTATGACCGAGGATTATTCTTGTAATCATGACCATAATGTTACAAATGATGTGGAAAAAGTCCTCATTGGCCCGTAGTGCATTGATGGACAGTTGTTGGCATGATCATGACCATTAATGAATACACAAATATTTTTGGCCCGTAGTGCGTGGATAATTGTGGTCGTGATACTAAAGAATATCCTTGGCCGTAGTGCAGGGGTGATTCGATGATGTGGATTATTTATTAAGCTGAGTCCCAGCGATAAAAGTGATAAAAATCCTTTTAAATCATAAAAGATAGTAGATTTTATTCTCAACTTGATTCTTTTAATGGATTGCTTGTTCCGCTGCAGTTAAACTTGATGTTTGTTATATTGTATCAGTTTAACACTGTTTAAGGCTAATGATAATTTATTCTGCATTATCTTAGTCATAATATTTCTTACTGGGCTAGTTGAGCTCACCCTTTTTTCACTATTCTCTTCAGGAAATCAGAATATAGTTGGGACGAGTCGGAGAATGGAGTGATGGACCAGATGATAGTATTAGTAGTCCTCACTATTCTGTTAAATAGTGTGAAAATAAATGTAATGAGGACTTATTCTGAGAGTGGATATTGTCTAGAAGACAGTATTTGTATTAAAACTCACATCTCTCTTGCTGTATATTAAAGATTATATCTGTATTCTGTACCATGTATTTGGCGACTCAGAATAGGTGATGTATACCTATTTTGGGGGTGTCACAGTTGGTATCAAAGCTTAGGGATATGATCCCTGGCTAAGATGTGAGAATAGAACTAGGAGGGGAGAGACGGGGAATTCATTCGCTAGTATGACCTACCTAAGTTTATTTGGTATTTAATTGGTCGGTCAAAGTATAGGGATAATATATTATATATTAATTAATCTTTGTTTTGTGGCAGTATCTGAAAATGACATCCGAGAATGTTGAGAATAGCAATGGAACACAGGAGACCATTGAGTCTCCACAGATCAATAATCAGGATAATGTGCATCAAGAAGGCGACAATCCTCATGCAAACAATAACACTTACCAAATGATGAATGATGGAATGTTCAGAGGCTTTATGCAATTCATGCAACAGCAGGCGAGAGCGGCTTCTGTCCAAAATATAGGTGGAAACACTGAAAAACTCTCTTGACGGCCATCCGCTAAATGATTCGAGGAACTAGGACCACCGGAGTTTATTGGAGAGCCAAAACCACTTAAGGTGGAAGCATGGATAAAGCAGATCACCAAGATATTTGATTTCTTGGGATGCTCCGAGGAGCAAAAGGTTCCCTTTGCCGCCTTTATGTTGCGAGGAGAGGCAAATTATTGGTGGGAATCGGTAAAGCGTACTCAACCTGAAGATGTCTTGGGAGAAGTTCCAAGAACTATTCAATGACAAGTACTTTCCCGAAAGTATTCATCACATAAAAGAGGTAGAGTTCATCAAGTTGGAGCAGAATAATATGACCGTGTCGCAGTACAAAGCGAAGTTTGTCGAGTTGTCTCGGTTTGCGTACCACTTGGTGGATAATAAAGAGAGAATAACGCGAAAGTTTTTAAGAGGTTTAAAGCCGGAGATACGTCAACATCAACTGTGTTTGTATTCAGATGTTGTAAATAGGGCTCAGTTAGTAGAGCGCAATAACGAGTCAACGCAACCAAAAGAGAGCAGCCGACAAAATGATAATACCAATGAGAGCAGTCATTGAAGCGGTGACAACAAGTGTGGACGGAATCAACAGGCCAGAAGTGGTAACCACTTCGGTGGTAATCAGGGCCAAAATAATAAGAATGGACATTTCAAGAAGAGGAGATTCAACAATGATGGAAGTACGTCCGCACCAGCACCCGTTGTTAAGGAAGGAGATCGACCACCTATCATATGCTTCAAATTCGGAGGGGAGGGACACATCAGTCCAAACATCGCGATGCCGTCCAAAGCATGTTATAATTATGGAAGAAAAGGTCACTTAGCCCAATTTTTTCGTTCACCGAAGACAAGTTTAGCCAGGATGGAGGCACCAAAGGCCGTCCCAGAAAAGTCAAAGCCGGTAGTGCAAGGGAGAGCATTTGTTGTGACCTCCTAGAAAGCAAGGAACCCGAATGAGGTCATCACGAGTAAGCTTATCATAAACTCTAGCGAAGTCTATACTTTATTTGATATCGGTTCTACCCATTCTTTTATTTCTCCTACTTGCGCTCAACGATTAAATTTGACTCCGGGGAAATTAGACTTTGACTTATCTGTGGAAACTCCGTTGGGAGAAACTTTCATTACATCCACTGTTTATAAGTCTTGTTTGGTTCAAATCGGTACCCTCACATTACCTGTCGATCTTATTTCATTGAAAATACTTGCATTTGATGTGATTCTAGGGATTGATTGGTTAACAACTCATCATGCAAAAATTGATTGTTTTCGTAAGGTTGTTAGCTTTCATATTCATAACCAACCTATTATATGAATTCAAGCAACCAAACCATTAAAATTGACTGTTTATAAGTCTTGTTTGGTTACAAGTCCAATTTTTAGTTTAGGAACAAACTCAATTCAATTTGGAGTCAAAAAGGTGTCAAAATTCGCCCAAAACGCGTCCAGGCCGCACCAAGCCCTTCCCCGGCCTTGAATACCGGGCACTACAACAACCGAATCGCTCCTGGCGCCCGGCGCTACCACTTTTTCTGACATTTTCTGCTCCGACGTCCTTTGGGAAAATGGCCATAACTTCTTCGTCCGAACTCCGATTCCGATGATTCAAGATGATCCGGAAAGAGAAGAAGTAGATCTACAACTTAAATTCTTTAAGTGTTTCGAAATAAGGTCCAGAGAAATACTCAAATTGGCTCTGAAGTGACTGCTGTGTAAATGGCAAGCCGAAAACCATGACGTTCGACGTCCGTTGGTACAACGATCATAACTCTTGCATCCGAACTCCGATTGAAATGATTCAAAATGTTCCAAAAAGCTAAGACGATGCTCTTCAATGTAAGCTAAGTTCCAAACCAAGAACATGAAGTAAACATGAAAGCCCAAATGATGTCCGGTTTGCTTTTCTTTGCGTTTTCTTTGCTTTTCCTTACTAATAGTCGCTCACACGCAGCCCCAAATGTATAACCTACAAAATGAACACAAAATGCATGAAAAGTAACTAAGACACATAAATATAAGCAACTAATTCAAGTAAAGATACTTAGGATAAGTGTATATAAAATCCACTTATCAAATACCCTAAACTTAAAGCGCTGGTTGTCCCCAAGCAACCTGACATAATCTTGATGCAATGCAATGAAATGCAACTAATCTATATGCCTCTGAATCCAAAGAAGATTTGATAGAATCAAATCTATTCACTTTCGACCTTAGAGCAATCAAGCAAACACGACAATACTTCATATCAAAACCATTCAACAATTTCCTAGTCGATCATCAAGTCTTAAACTGTTATTATTACCGGGTATAAATGCGTGTGTGTGCTCAACAACCATGCTAACCGATATAAAATCAAATTTAACACATAACAAGTCTCTTGAAGGCATCATACAATTGTAAACTCAAGAAATCCAAAAACAAGCTAGATCCAACTAAAATCAAACAATTACCAATATCGAGGGTCAACATGGGATACTTATGCTTTATTTTCATCTACTTGGGCTTTTTGCTTTTTTCCGTTTTATTCTCTTTTTTTATATACACATAGCTATGCAATGTCTTATTCCTTAGGCTTTTCAATGCTACCTTAACGAGCTTTCGACCAACGACTCCCGGACCATTAAGACCTTAGAGTATGCTAGGTGTAAATACAATCCCTCGGGCTTACTTACTCAAGTAACAAAAAGGCCACAAAACTAGACAAGCATGTCACGGTGTTTATTCATACTTTTTTTTCTTTTCTTTGTTTTCTTTTTTTTCTTTCTTCTTTTTTTATATAGCTTATATACCCCAAATATTCCTCAAACTTAGGTTCTTGTCTAACTTTAGTCATCACTACTTATTCTTGTCATTCTTTCATTCAAACTAGCATTATCCTTTAGAGTCCCATTATGTATCAATTTAAACTCAATCAATCAACAAGTTGTTTTCTTGTGTGCTATCATTATTATACTAGTTTCAAAATGAAAAAGATTCAATTCATAACAAGAAATCACATCAAAGCTCTAATAGTCAAGATTATACTGCTTGTCACCCAATTCCAATCTCATCATTGGCCAAAATAAACTTAACTATAACAAACCGATGGACTTATGAAAAATGAACATAGTAACTAACTATTATTTTTGAATTTTTGATTTTTTGATTTTTTTTAATAATGAACTTAAACTATATTAACAACATATGCAAAATAACATAACATAAACATGAAACTACACATGCAATAACGAACTAAACTAAACTCCCCTAAACTTAGCAATTACAATGTCCTTATTGTAAGAATATAGCGATAAGTAAAAGAGAACTTCCCTGTAATCAGCTAAGCGTGAGGTGCTGGTTGCGATGGTAGCGACGATCATTTTCCTATCCATTGAACCTCCAATACCTGCAATGAAGAGAGACAACGTGTATTAGATTATAAGAGAACTTACTAAGCAAATTAATTCCTATCTACTAAATAAACTAGTAAAGCATATAAATATAAAAATTCTGGTTGCCTCCCGATTGGTAACTTGATTTATAGTCTTTCAGCCTGACTTTATCTGGTCAATGCTATCCAATTCCTCTTCAAAAGTTGAGGAACCCTCCATCCATCGGAAATAATATAACTTTTGGTAGGTTCCCATTTACGATAGACATTGTATTAAAGTCACCTAGCATGCTTTGTTTAGATAAGATCATATTAAAGAACGTCCAACATCTAGGTGTTTTTTCCATTGTGTCTGCGAATAGATTCTGGCATTGAGGCTTGTCAGACACAAAAATCTCTTCTTCTATCTTCTCCAACTCATTGAACCATGGCTTCGAAGTTGTACTCGCTTTTACGTCACAAGGAGTATTGTCGACGACATGACTACCTAACGGACAAGGTTTTTCAAATCTAACCGAATTCTTGAACTTTGGTGGAGAAGGAACTTGGGGCACTAATAACATCGGCTCCTCCTCGTTGGTAATCATAGTTAGTTCTTCATCGACCTTATTTTCATTATCCACACTTTTCTCCTCTTTTTCAACATCTCGTGTCTCATCCAGTTGTAGATTTGGCTCGGGCACTTCATCAATTTCGTCATCCATGTCATAAAGCCAAGTGTTTGGAGGAAGGTTGTTTATGACTTTGGTCATTTGCTCTATCTGATCCGCAAGTTTTAGAATTGACCCGCTTTGATTAATCCTCTCTCCTCGAACTTGGACCACAATTCCTCCAACCTTGAATTTTCTTCTTTTAATAGAGGTTGAGATGAGAATTCCGGCGTGTATGTTGGATTTGGAGTAGAGTATTGGTCTTGATAGTTGTAGCTCCATGAAGAATCCGGGTGATACCCCCAAACTTGTTCATAATTATCATATGCATCTTTGATTGAGGTAGTTACCACCATCTTGTGCATCTAGGCCCAAGATTGATGGTGCATTGATTACTCGGGTGATTGCCAGCACAATAGTCACACATAACTGCCATCCTTCGACTTTGTTGGGATGCGATAACGTCCAACTTCCTCAAAAGTTCTTTAATTTGTCTTGACATTGCGGAAAGTGTCATGCGAGTCATCGATCTCCATTCCCTTGGTTGAGTCACGTTCATGTATGGCCATTGATACTCAAAGTCATCCATGGTACCTAAAATGAGAGAAATATAAGAAGAAAAATAAAAATAAAAATAAAAATGTTTAAATTAAGACTAATTTGATTGAAATTAATATTGGTAAAAAATATTAAACTAATTCCCGTGAATGACGCCTAAAAACTTGTTGATCGATTTAATGATCAATGAATACGCGCAAGTATACACACGGCCAACAAGTAATAAAGTGAAAGTAGAGTATCGTTCCCACGAGGAATTATTTAATAAAAATTACCAATTACTAACTCTTAACCAAATCAATTTTATTTAAACAATAGCAAATTGTGAATTTTCTAATTAAGAAAACTAAATTAACTAATTAAAACTAGGTTACTTTATAAATGAATTCAAATAAATAAAGGCTAAGACTCCAATATCTCCAATTATGAACTATAAATAAATTATCCAATTATCCCAATTATTATGTCTACTGAATTGTTAACAGGAATTCTCAAATGCCAAAAGCCCTTTCTCAAGTGATCATTTGCCTTCTATTTAACCCAGATTAATTTTGCTATATCTCTATGCAAAACAATTGAATTAAACTCGTTATAATCCCAATTCCTTATGTGTTACATGCGGCAAATAGATATTCTCATTCTATTCACAAACCTAATTATTCACTGTGCAAATAACTAAGTCACAAGATATCATGCCCAGTTCTAACCCTAGAATTCCTTTCTCAATTCCTTCTAGAGTAACAAGGTAATTATTGATCGATAATTAATCAATAAGCATAAAAGCAAGATAAACAACTCACTTTGACACAAATAATTGGAATAAATTAAATAACTAATTTATAGCCATAAAAGGTTCAATTGAAATCTTAATAAAAGAGTTAGTTCATAATTAATGAATTAAAACCAAGAATCCACAACCCGAATAGACATTAAAAGATAAAAGTATGATAAGAGAAGAGAATAGAATCATTGTCAAAGAAATCGATGCTCCCTCTTGCTTCTCTTGCTCTTCAGTGGTCTTCAAGTTGCTTCAATCTCCAAAACTAATAAGAACTAGGGTTATGTTCTAATCTAATGGAATGTTTAATCTAGTCTACTCTATGTAATCTACCTTTATTTTATGCCTTACATCATGTATTTATAGGTTACAAGTCCAATTTTTAGTTTAGGAACAAACCCAATCCAATTTAGAGTCAAAAAGGTGTCAAAATTCGCCCAAAACACATCCAAGCCGCACCAAGCCCTTCCCCCAGCACCCTAGCGCTTTGGGCACGCAAGATCGAGAATCTGCTCCTCACTACGTACCAAGACTACCACTTTTTTTACGACATTTTTGCTCAAGACGTCCTTTGGGAAAATGGCTATAACTTCTTCGTCTGAACTCCGGTTTTGATGATTCAAGATGATCCGGAAAGAGGAGAAGTAGATCTACAACTTTAATTCTTTATGTTTTTCGAAATAAGGTCCGGAGCAATACTCAAATTGGCTCTGAAGTGACTGCCATGTAAATGGCAAGCCGAAAACCATGACGTTCGACGTCCGTTGGTACAACGATCATAACTCTTGCATCCGAACTACGATTGGAATGATTCAAAATGTTCCGAAAAGCTAAGACGATGCTCTTCAATGTAAGCTAAGTTCCAAACCAAGAACATGACGTAAACATGAAAGCCTAAATGATGTCCGGTTTGTTTTTCTTTGCGTTTTCTTTTCTTTTCCTTACCAATAGTCGCTCACACCGCTCCCAAATGTATAACCTACAAAATGAACACAAAATGCATGAAAAGTAACTAAGACACATAAATTTAAGCAACTAATTCAAGTAAAAGATACCGGATAAGTGTATATAAAATCCACTTATCAATTATCAAGGGGGGATATTTACCTTTACACTACATTCTAATGTGACATTAATAACATGTAAAAAATTTGATAAGAAAATGAGTAAGGGTTTATGACGATAAACAAACAGAATAGTGTAATGTCATTTTAAACTCTAATTAATGAAATTAGTTCAGATAACTAATTTGAGCAACAGTTTAATAAATTAATGTTATGTGCATAGTTTTCTTATTTGTGAGCATAATTGTGTAGTAAGTAAGAAATGTAGTATTTTTCAAAATTATGTATTGTATGAGGGACTAGTATCTTAAACTAGGATGACGTACGATTAATAGCTAAAGTGAGTCTGTTTTCAACAATCACTAATTTGTACAGCTATATTATTATATTATAGGCAGTATACGTGACAAGGTGTCAAAGGTAAACATAATCGACGAATGAGGCAAGTTCCTTAATTCTTACACTGTATACTATTGTATAATTTGAATTGTTGTCATATCAACCATATTTATATCGAGCAAATATCTATTTATATTCGAAAATCGTTTGTATACCTTGATGTTGTTGCAAGCATTGGACTTATCGTTCTTAAATGCATTATAAAAGTTGTCTAAGCCTTTGATTCGACTAGACTATTATCATGTGTTAAAAAGCTATCCAAACCAATTGACTTGGTATGGACTATCGTAAATCTACTGAGATGAACAACCCTCATTGAAGGGGAAATTATATATTGTCGGGAAACCGACGTGCGCACATGAGTATGACTAAATGTTATGCATAACGTAGGGTACTTTATGTGACAACCCCAAAATAGTTCCATTCCATCCAACCTATTCTGAGTCGCCAAATACATGGTACAGAAAACAACTACAACTTTATTACAACAATTGTCGTGTAAAATACAACAACACATATGCTGTGACTTTGGATACAAATATATACCAAATGTGACTCATGTTCCAACCATGGACAGCACCTCACAATGACACCTTACATAAAGGTATAGTCAAAAACTGTTTTAAAAATTAGAATCTTTGGGAAGTGCTCAAGGAAACCTTCATACATGGGAGGCCATGCTTCTAGGTTATGATAGATATCATATGGCCACAGAATTATCCTTGGTTGACCCAATAGACCCCAAAGAAAAACTAGAAGATTACTATCATATTCTTCCCAATGGTGAGTCTTATCTTGACATATCATTATCTCCACTGTCTCTAAATGAGAATTATACTTCAAACAAACACCAAGATTATATAGGTAGTGCTCAGTAATATATACTCGGAAGTGGATGAGCACAACCACATCTTATGATGACACGAGGTTGTATGTCATTAGACATCTTGTATGATAGTGGCAAAACACCCTTCCAACGTTGGGTTACCTCACCCTAGTTGATTCACCAAACATAACTACTAAATGATGACCACCGATTCTATTCCTATTACCCCACTCGACCCAAATACACTCTTATTACACCGAAAGGAATTGTGAAGCAAAAGGGTAAGCACAACTAGCTCAGTAAAGAATATCATGACTAAAGATAATTAAATTATCAATAGCCTTCATCAATAATAAATCAGAGATTTAGAACATATGGTAGATGATAAAAATTTCAACCATAGTTGCAGCGGAACGAGCAATCCATTAGAAGAGTCAAATAGACTATAAAGTCTATTATCTTCTCCATGTTAAAAATCCACCAACAATGTTTTATCCCTGTAACATCAATCAACAGTTCTAGTCCACAATCATATGAATAACTCATAATCATAATTGTGATTCTAAATTTTTCTTCGCATCCAGGACGAAGATAATTTTCATCACATGTCTTTACCTGAAACATCAAAGATCATGGTTATACCAAATCATAGTTCCTGTTCATAATCATACTAATAAATTCATCTTTGCACTACGAGCCAAAGATATTCATCAACAGTTCATCTTTGCACTACGGGCCAAAGATATTCCTCAACAATTAATCTTTACACTACAGGCCAAAGATATTCATCAACAATTCATCTTTGCACTACATGCCAAAGATATTCCTCAACAGTTCATATTTGCACTACATGCCAAATATATTCATCAACAGTTCATATTTGCACTACAGGCCAAATATATTAATATCTCAAAGAAATATATAATCATCTCAGAATTTATATAAACAATAATTATAACCATGTGGATCCATTCACCTTTGCACTTAAGCTAAAAATATTCAATTGTAAATTCAATGGTCATGATCATACCAGTCAACGATTCAACTTTGCACTACTGGCCAAAGAGAACCCATAGTCACGATCATACTAATAATCTACCCATCTTTACACTCAAGTCAAAGAGAAATTTCATCACTAAGATTATAAAAATGTTATATATGATAATAAAAACAATATGATCAAAACATGGATTTAATTTCAAGAGTAAGATTCATAAATCAACGGTAATTTGGTCAGAAAAAGAAACTAATTTTGTCGTGAATAGTATCCGTGAATAGTAACTCGTGAATAGTAATTCATGAATAGTAACTCATGAATAGTAACTCGTGAATAGTAACCCCGACATGAAAAAGGTAGAAATTTCACAATAAAATCCATACCAATATTTCGGTATAATGATATTGAAAGAATAATATTTCTTAAGCTTATAAACAATTTATTTTAATTGTTTACACTTTACTAAATAATGCATTTAATCATCCTAAAATGCCAAACTCATAAGATTTCATCACCAATAACCAAAACCCTCATAAAAAATCTGCATATACCTCATGTAGGATTCTCAAGCCATAAAATCCTATTTTCTAATTTTCTTACTTCACATAACATATTTAATTCATTTACTCATAACTAGTCTATTTTCATGAAAAATACCAAATCAGTTCCAAAAATATTTCTTTTCTGGGATTTAGCAGAATATAGTCCCATATTGAACATATATTTTTCCCGGAATTTTTAAAATTCATTTACTATTTTTCATATGGCCAAAAACGCCGAATATTTAGACATTTATCATAAAATGTAATTTTATCCAAAAATTTCAAAATTCACAGAGTATACTGATATTATATAGATATACTTCCAATAAAAATTTCATCAATTTTGGAGTTCACCACAAGGAGTTATAAGCGGTTACTTTTAAAATAGTCTTTTCTCGTAAAATTCATAACTCTTAATCTATACATCCAAAAATCGCCATTTTTGGACACAATCAATAAAACTCATCAAAATATCATTTCAAATATTTCCAGAATTTTTTGAAGGACGGAAGAAGTACGAACTGAAAAACATAATAACCCTTAAAATCCCTTACCTCAAAAGAGCAGTACTTCTAACTGGAATATCGGATGAAAAGCCGAAAGAAACTTGCACTGAAAAGTAACTCTCAAAGTATCTAAATACTCACACAAATGTGCTTGATAATCTAGAGAGAAAGAAAACTTGTTTCTGGTGTGATTTTCAATTCTAACATAAGCACCTATTTATAGGAAAATGCTAGAACGCCACAGGAGACTAAAATAATAAAATATATTATTTTATTTCTTCTTTTCTACGCATGCCCACATGTTTGATCAGCCACCAGCCATCTTTGAACAAAGCTAGCAGCCCACATGTGTTAAAACACAAGTGGGTCCCACCCATAAATTAATAAAAATCATTTTATTTTCTGAAACTTTAATAATTCATAGAAAATAGCCCGGTTATCAGAAAAATAAAAATTTTATATCCATTCTGACTAAAATCGAATTCTCTACAACTTTGTAGCTTTGAGTTTTTCCAAACTCCAAACAAAAAATATCCGAAATCCACAAACGGATGATTTTTAATACCTCCACACCGACAAAATACTGATAAAACACCTCAACATTAATTCATTCATTTTTATCCACATAAAAATAAATATATCCATCATTTATATTCACATAAAATAAATATTTTCTTATCATATAAATCAATAATTAATTATTCACAAATAATATTACGTAATCACAAATGAATGACAACCAGTGCAGCCTTCAGGAGGAAAGAGGGCTTTCCGATAAGGATTTCTCCTTCTTGGCCGCAATTAGGTGACCAAACCTCTCCTCGATGTAACTTTCTAGACATTGCCAATAATGCTATCTAATAATATTATTCAATAATATGAATTATTGATCCGATAATGGGAATTATCATGCAAAGACAATTATTGAACAACAATAATATAAAATTTCAACGTAGCAATTATTGAATCAATAAAATAAAATATTGAACAAAGAATTATCAGTAATAATTATTGAGAAGTGCCTTCTTACGTAAGAATCAATAATTCAAAAATACTTGTGTAATACCGCAAATACTTTATGCGCAACAACGCGTACATTTTTACTTTACTTTACCCACCGGGTATTCCAACAGTGTTAACGGTAACGATTATGCCGTTATTTGTAAAAACTCAAATTTGTCTTTTTCTTCATCCGACAGTTATTCTGTTATGGGGCCCTAAATGGTCATACTGGGTCGTATTTAATATTCTCCTACGAAAAGAATATTCCACGATCAAACGAATATTTTATAACCACTTGCGTATTTTGAAAAAAAATTCATATATCACCCTTAACTTTAACTTTTTATCAATTTAACCATTTATTGAATCGTAATTATAAGAAAAATTGAATACTTTTATTTCATAAAATTCGGGGTCTTACACTTTAGGCTGATCACCTGTTGTACTCGTTTATATTGGATTACAGTATAATACTGTTAATTCTAGTAAGAGTTCTTAGTCCTTAGTGACTGCTCAGTGTTCATTCATATTGAACATCGAAATGAATAAATCCTGAAATTTTGTTGATATCATTCAGTCTATAGCGACACCTATTGAATACTCTTGATATTTCTTTATATCCTTGAACTACCAATTATTATTATACCTTGAAGATTTAAATGCTATAACTGCTTATTCTTCTGTCTATATTACTTGCTGGGCAAACTTGTTGCTCATTCTTGCTTCTTAAAAACATTACAGTTAAGGCAGAGCAAGGCGGTACTTCAGGAAAGGACAACGGAAAGGGCAAGGCTATAGAATAACTTAGTCCTTTAAGATTAAAAGTGTTATTATTATTGTTATGCTTATTATGATGTATTTAAGGATGATTAAGTTATGTTTAAGTTTAATAACTGAATTATCGTAGTAATGGTTAAAGTACCTTGGGACGCGAATATTTATATTATATCAATGTAAATTATTATATTATTTTCGTTGTTGATGATTTTAGTAAGATATTCGTAGTTGCACATGATGCACCGAATTCGAGATATGGGTGTCCGAATTTTGGGGGCGTCACATGTTGGTATCAAAGCTATAGTTATAAACCTTAGGAGCGAGAGTCCTTAGATTATAACTTAGGAGAACTTAGAAGATAGGAAGGGATGAAACTCATATAGAGTTTTCATAGAGAGAGACTTAGCGTGTTATAGAATATAACTTCATTCTATATAATGAACTTATATTATTTAACATTCTAATGGAGTTGTTGTTTGTTTTGTCTTGTGTTGGTGATTGTAGGATGACTGACATGGGAGGACCTAGCCGAGTAGTAGAAGAGGAGCCGCGTGACATACACGTGGTATATGAGGCGCCATCGATAACGGAGCCTATATTAACTGTAGTCCCTATCGATGATGATGATGAGAAAGAGGAGATGGAGCCAATACCCGAGGAGTCTGATCCAGAGGAGGACCCTATGGAGGAGCGTATGGTGTACGAGCCCATGGAGGACTCCGACGAGGCTACTTTCGAGGATAGGATGTTAGGGGAGTATGAGGAGCAGATTTTAGAGTTAGGGTGAAGAGTTGAGGAGTTAGAGGCTGAGGCTAGGGAAAGGGAGTCCGAGTTCCAGAAGCTGAGGGACGAAGACCACCAGAGAAAGTTAGTGATGCAGGAGATGGAGGTGGAGATTGCTCACCGTAAGGAGGCAGGGATCCAGATGGGGGCTTTGTTTCACAAGGCGGTGGCTAGGAATGTAGAACTGGTAAGGAAATTGGAAGAGATGGAGCAGAGGGAGTTGAGCGAGAGGACAGAGAAGGAAGCTATCCGTACTCAGTTAGAGATGGAGGTAATGGATAGGATCCATTTCGAAGAGAAGTGGGAAGGGGCCAATGATAGGGCTAACTGTGACGCCCCCAAAATTAGGTATACATCACCCATCTTGGGTCGCCAGATACATGGTACAGAATTCAAATACAACTTACTAATACAACTGTCGTGTACAATACGACAAAACATAAACTGAGTTTGAATATAAATATTATCTACTAGAAATTATACAAACTCAAAAGGAGTCCTCATTAAAATTATTATCACACTATTTCACAGAATAGTGAGGACTACTAATGCTATCCTCTGGACCATCACTCCGTTCCCCGACTCGTCCCCGGCTATATTCTCATTTCTCAAGAGAACAAAGGAAAGAAAGGGTGAGCTCAACTAGCCCAAAGAAGAAATATTATGACTAAGATAATGCGTAATAAATTATCATTAGTCTCCAACAATGTTAAACCGATAAAATATAATAGATATCAAGTTTAATCTGCATGGAACAAACAATCCATTAAAAGAGTCAAGTAGAAAATAAAATCTACCATCTTTTATGATTAAAAGGTTTTCATCATCATTATCGGTGAGACTCGACAATAAATATTCCACATCATCGAATCACCCCCGCACTACTGCCAAGGATATTCTTTAGTATCACGACCACAATTATCCATGCACTACGGGCCAAGAATATTTGTGTATTCATTAATGGTCATGATCATGCATATAACTCTTCATCAATGCACTACGGGCCAACGAGGACTTTTACCAAATCATTTATAACATTACGGTCATAATTACACCGAATAATCCCTGGTCATAATCATACCAAGTCCATCTATGCACTACAGGCCACGGATGACTTTCAACATAATATAAACATGAGGATGATGACAATGATATAAGAATTCAATAAAAAAAAAGTTCAAGAATTAATTTGTCCAAGATCTACTAATGTCCAAATTTTCAACATGATACTGCTTTGTAGAGTAAAATTCAAGAAGGATCAGAAGAATATTTCCATGAAAAGATACTGGATGAAGCGCAAATATCAAGGATATTCTACTAATATCATGGAGTATAGAAGTCAAAACTTTAACCAACTGAGTATAATAAAGAATGAAATAACAAAAGAAATCACCATGTATGCGATTACTTGATGAATTAGGTTACTCTAAATGAATACTAAATAACGGAACCGAGATCGGGCAAAATTAAGACCGGCGAGGATATTCCAATGTAATAATAAAGAATTGAATAACAAAAGAAATCACCATGCATGCGGTATTGCAGATGTACAAAGTTATTCCAATGTAATACTAATAAGGGCGGAATCAGTGCAGCGTGAAAACGCATGCATACGATATTCCAAATGTAATAATAATAAGGATTTTAACCAGTCCCACAGAAACGCACAAACAGGATATTCCAATGTAATAATAAAGATTTTAATCAGTCCCACATAAAATGCATGACAAGATATTCGAATAGTAAAGACATAATAATAGAAGAATGTCACCAAGTATAGGTGTGATCACAGATACAAAAGTTATTCCAATGTAATAATAAACAATGGAATAACAACAGTTTTCTTCATGAATAAGAAAGAATAACACCCCTTACTGTAAAAGAACTAAATATAAAAGTAGTTAAGTAGCAGAATACTTTTCTTTTTTCTCTCTATAGTTTCTCTCTCTAGAGTTTCAATGAATTCGTAAGAAATAATGTAGGAATGAGCTTCTTTTTATAGAAGAATGGAATGAATAGTAACCAACCCATGAACGGTCCAGATTGATTTACTATAAAATATAATATATTCTATTTTTATATAAAACAAAACTTATTATAATATATATATATATATATATACATATAAAATAAAAAAATAACCCCGTGTTCCTGCATTTCCTCACCCCAAAATCATTAAGATTATATATATATATATATATATTATATTTATATATATATATAATAATGTATATATATATATATATATATAACATATCTATACATGACTTTTGGAAAATCCTCCACGTGAATCACTTTGAAAAACCTTCCCCTGACAAACCCATTTTCAACATATGGGCCCCACAGTGGGCCCCCACCTATTTAATATTAAATAATTTTCTATCAATTATTTAAAAAAATGGGTAAATGGAAATCCAAATAATAAGCAAAATTTACAACAACTACTTCATAAAAAAAAATAAAAAATAAAATCCTCTCAATATTTTTAACAACATTTATCATCATTATTATAAGTCACAATATTAATCGACCAGGTCGTTCCCAGGAAAGAGGGGGCTTTCCAATAAGGATTTCTCCCAATTGGCGCGTAATTAGGTGACCAAACCTCTCATTGACAGAACTTCTAGACATCGTTAATATTGCAAATAATAATATTAAACTTTTTGTCATCTCAATTATTGATTTTAACAATATAAAAAATATCGACAATAATTGAATCAAATAACGTGAGATACTATGCAACAATTACTATAGCAATAATTGAACAAAACTGAATGACTTCTCACGTAAGCATCAATAATCAATACCGCAGCTACTACGCAACCACGCCAGACATCGCATTTTTTACTACTAATGAAAGTAGTTCAACAAATGTCAACCAGAAAACTTTTGCCATTATTTTCATAAAAATATTTTTGTCGTTTTTTCAATCCAACAATAATTCTATTGTGGGGTCCACCAATGATTGTGCCGTTGTACTAATATTCCCTGTTAAAACGAATATTCCCCACCAAATCGAATATTATATAACAACTTGCATGATTTTGCAAAATTTATAAATATTACCCACAACTATTATATTAATTTCACTCCATAATATTTAAAAATAATATTTATAGAAAATTCATCTTTATTCAAAAAGTTGGGGTTTTACAATCTCCCCTTCTTATGAAATTTTGCTCTCGAAATTAGGGTACGTACTTGGTATGTCGAAGAGGTAAGGATACCTTGATTTCATTTCGATTCTAACTCCCAAGTCATTTCCTCAACATCGTGGTTTCTCCACAAAACTTTGACTTGAGGTTTAACCTCAAGTGCGTAGAATATGTTCCTTCTTATCCAAGATTTGAACAGAACCTCTTCATACGCCAAATCTTCCGCTATTTCGTCCGGTTCCCAACTCAATAATGTGGTTCGGTCTTCCACATATTTACGTAACATGGATATGTGAAAAACGTTATGAACATGAGACATACTTGGCGGTGGCGAGTCTATAGGCCACGCCCTACTCGATCAATGATTAAAATGGGCCGATGAATCGAGGATTGAGCTTTCCTCTCTTTCCAAATCTCGTAACTCCTTTCCATGGAGCAACACGTAACAACACATGATCTCCTATATCGAATTCCATGTCCTTTCGATGAAGATCAGCATAACTCTTTTGTCGATCTTGTGAGGTTTTTATACATTGCCAGATCGTTTGAATCTTTTCCGTAATCATACGTACCAACTCTGGTCCCAACAACGTTGCTTCACCCACCTCATTCCAGCATACTGGAGAACGACACTTTTTTCCATACAACGCTTCGAATGGAGCCATGCCAATACTTGCTTGATAACTGTTGTTGTAAGAAAACTCCACCAATGGTAAGAACTTGTCCCAACTTCCCTTGAAATCAAGGACACAGAGTCTTAATAGATCTTCAAGAGTTTGAATAGTCCTCTCCGACTGTCCATCCGTCTGAGAATGATATGCCGAGCTAAGTCGTAAATCTGTGCCCATAGCTTTCTGCAAACTAACCCAAAATCGTGAAGTGAATCTTGGGCCTCGATCAGAAACTATGGATACTGGCATACCATGTAGTCTTACAATCTCGTTTATGTACATACGAGCAAGATGTTCAAGTGTATAATTTTCTCGTATGAGTAAGAAATGAGCAGACTTGGTCAATCTATCAACAATGACCCAGATCGCATCTATACCTTAAGAAACTGTAGGAAGATTGGTAACGAAATCCATGGTAATGTTCTCCCACTTCCATTCTGGAATTTCAAGTGGTTGCAATGGACCTTTTGGTACTTGATGCTCCGCCTTGACTCGTTGACATGTTAGACACCTTGAGATAAACAGCGCTATCCCTCTCTTCATATTGCCCCACCAAAATGTATGTCAAGATCATGATACATTTTGGTATTCCCAGGATGGATTGCAAACGGTGTGTTGTGCGCCTCCATCATGATTTTATACTTTAAATCAGGGTCATTAGGAACACAAAGTCTGGAGTTGACTCGAAGTATTCCTTCTTCATCGATTCTTGCTTCTGGCATCGCACCTTCTTGCACTTTTTTCCTTATACCCATCAGCTTCGGATCTGTAACTTGAGCAGCTTTAATTTTATCAATTAAAGTTGGTTCTACTCATATAATTGGCATCATCACGTGGGTCTCTAGAGTCTTTATCTCCATCTCCATCCTTTGCAAGTAATAAAAAATGGGTCTTTGCGTTGACAATATTGCACGCATATGATCTTCTACTCAATGCGTCAGCTACCACGTTCGCTTTTCCAGGATGGTATTGGATGGTATGATCATAATCTTTCAACAGTTCAAGCCAACGTCATTGTCGCATGTTAAGTTCCTTTTGAGTGAAGAAATATTTGAGGCTTTTATGATCCGTAAAGATCTCCACTTTCTCCCCATACAAGTAATGCCTCCAAATTTTAAGTGCGAAGACAACAGCTGCTAACTCTAGGTCATGAGTAGGATAATTCCTCCCATATTCTTTGAGTTGTCGTGAGGTATAGGTTATGACTTTCCCATGTTGCATGAGAACACATCCTAACCCTTTGCCCAAAGCATCACTGTAGATGACAAATCCCTCCGAACCAGATGGTATTGTCAGAACAGGTGCTGAAATGAGTCTCCTCTTGAGTTCTTGAAAACTCTTCTCACATTATTCACTCAAACCGAACTTTGTATCTTTCCGAGTCAGCTGAGTTAGTGGAGTAGCGATTCGAGAAAACCCTTTTACGAATCTCCGATAATAACCAGCTAAGCCGAGAAAGCTACGTACTTCGGTCACTGATTTAGGTTGCTTCCAGCTTTGAATAGCTTCAATATTTGCTGGGTCAACAGATATTCCATGACTTGATACCACGTGCCCAAGGAATGCTACTTCCTCAAGCCAGAACTCGCATTTCTTCAACTTGGCATAAAGCTTGTATTCACGAAGCTTTTGGAGTATCATCCTCAAGTGTTCCTCATGATCTTTACGGCTTTTGGAATATATAAGGATGTCATCAATAAAGACGACCACAAAGTGAACCAAATATTCCTTGAATACTCGGTTCATCATATCCATGAAGGCAGCAGGAGTATTAGTCAATCCAAAGGACATGACTAGGAATTCATAATGCCCGTACCGAGTTCTGAAAGCCGTCTTTGGAATGTCATCATTTCTAATCTTCAATTAGTGATATTCGGAACGAAGATCAATCTTTAAAAAGAATTTGGCTCCTTGCAACTGGTCAAACAGGTCATCAATACGTGACAATGGGTACCTATTTTGATGGTGACATGATTGAACTCCCGATAATCAATACAAAGTCGCATACTCCCATCTTTCTTCTTCACGAATGTAATGAGAGCACCCCAAGGAGAAGTACTAGGGCGAATAAAGCCAATGTCTAACAATTCCTGCAATTGAGTCTTTAACTCCCGAAGTTCAATATGAGCCATTCGATATGGGGCTTTGGAAATGGGTTTTGTCTGCGTTCAAGGTCGATACAAAATTCAATTTCACGCCTCTGGGGTAGGCCAGAAGTTCTTGAGGAATACGTCGAAAAATTCATTAACAATTGAAATATCATTCAAAACTGACGTATTTTTGTTTAGATCCGTGACATGAGCTAAGAAAGCTTGACATCCATTTTTCAATAAACGAATAACTTTATGGCTTGAGATGATAGTGATTGGTTTTAATGGTTTGGTTGCTTGAATTCACATAATAGGTCGATTAGGAATATGAAAGCTAACAACCTTACGAAAACATTCAATTTTTGCATGATGAGTAGTTAACCAATCAATCCCTAGAATTATATCAAATGCAAGTAATTTTAATGCAATAAGATCGATAGGTAATGTGTGGGTACCAACTTGAACCAAACAAGACTTATAAACCGTGGATGTAATGAAGGTTTCTCCCAACGGAGTTTCCACAGATAAGTCAAAGTCTGATTTCTCCGGAGTCAAATTTAATCGTTGAGCGCAAGTAGGAGAAATAAAAGAATGGGTAGAACCGGTATAAAATAAAGTATAGACTTCGCTAGAGTTTATGATAAGCTTACCCGTGATGACCTCATTCGGGTTCCTTGCGTTCGGTGGTCACAACAAACGCCTCCCTTGCACTAACGGCCAATGACTTTTCTCGGACAAACTTTGGTGCCTCCATCCTAGTCAATTTGTCTTCTATGAACGACAAAAAATCCAAGCTAAGTGACCTTCTTCCACAATTATAACATTCTTTGACTAAGATCGCGTAATTTGGACCGATGTGTCCCTCCCCTCCGCATTTGAAGCATATGATAGGTGGTCTTTCTCCTTCCTTAACAACGGGTCTTTGGTCGACGCCTTTCCATCATTGTTGAATCTCCTCTTCTTGAAATGTCCATTCTTATTGTTTTGGCCTCGATTACCACCGACGTGGTTACCATTTCTCGCATGTTGATTCCTCCATGCTTGTTGTCACAAATTTCGATTCTCGCTTCTCACCGGTATTATCATTTTGTGTTTTGCTTCTCTTTTGGTTGCGTTGACTCGTTATCGCGCTCCACCAATCGAGCCCTATTTACAACATCCGAATACAAGCACGCTTTATGAGAAATAAGATGTTGACGTATCTCGACTTCAAACCTCTTAAAAACATTCGCGCCATTCTCTCTTCATTATCCACCAAGTGGGACGAAAACGGATAACTCCGCAAATTTTGCCTCGTACATGGCGACCTGCAATATTGTTTTTCTCTAATTTGATAAACTCCACCTCCTTCATGTGATGAATACTTTGAAAGTATTTGTCGTTGAAACGACTCTTGAACTTCTCCCAAGACATCTTCAAGACGACAGTTTGAGTACGCTTTTACCGATTCCCACCAAGAATCCGCCTCTCACCGCAACATAAAAAGGCGTGAAGGGAACATTTTGCTCCTCGAGCATCCCAAGACATCAAATATCTTGGTGATCCGCTTTAACCATGCTTCCGCCATAAGTGGTTTTGGCTCTCCCTTAAACTCCGGTGGTCCCAGCTCCTTGAATCTGCTTAGCGGTGACCTTGAGAGTTTCAAAGTGTTTCCACCTATATTTTGGACAGGATCCGCTCTCGCCTGTTGTTGCATGAATTGCATAAAGCCTCTGAACAATCCATCATTCATCATTTGGCCAGAGTTGTTATTTGCATGAGGATTGTCGCCTTCCTGATGCACATTCTCCTGATTATTGATATATGGAGACTCAACGGTCTCTTGTGCTCCATTGCTATTCTCAACATTTTTGGATGTCATTTTCAGATACTGCCACAAAACAAATGTTAATTGACATGTAACATATTATCTCTAAACTCTGACCAACCAATTTAAATACAAAATAAATTTAAGTAGGTCATACTAGCGAAGGAATTCCCCGTCTCTCCCCTCCTAGTTCTAGTCTCACATCTTAGCCAGGGATCATATCCCTAAGCTTTGATACCAACTGTGACGCCCCCAAAATTATGTATACATCACCCATCTTGGGTCGCCAGATACATGGTACAGAATTCAAATACAACTTACTAATACAACTGTCGTGGTACAATACGACAAAACATATAAACTGTGAGTTTGAATACAAATATTATCTACTAGAGATTATACAAACTCAAAAGGAGTCCTCATTACAATTATTATCACACTATTTCACGTAATAGTGAGGACTACTAATGTTATCCTCCTGGACCATCACTCCGCTCCCCGACTCGTCCCCAACTATATTCTCATTTCAAGAGAACAAAGTGAAAGAAAGGGTGAGCTCAACTAGCCCAAAGAAGAAATATTATGACTAAGATAATGCGGAATAAATTATCATTAGTGTCCAACAATGTTAAACTGATAAAATATAATAGACATCAAGTTTAACTACAGCGGAACAAACAATCCATTAAAAGAGTCAAGTAGAAAATAAAATCTACCATCTTTTATGATTAAAAGGTTTTTCATCATCAAGTATCGCCGAGACTCAAACAATAAATATTCCACATCATCGAATCACCCTCACACTACTCTGACGCCAAGGATATTCTTTAGTATCACGACCTTAAATTTTCCATGCTCTACAGGCCAAGAATATTTGTGTATTCATTAATGGTCATGATCATGCCAACAACTGTCCATCAATGCACTATGGGCCAACGAGGACTTTTACCAAATCATTTGTAACATTACAGTCATAATTACACCGAATAATCCCTGGTCATAATCATACCAAGTCCATCTATGCACTACAGGTCACAGATAACTTTCAACATAATATAAACATGAGGATGATGACAATGATATAAGAATTTAATAAAACAAGTTCAAGAATTAATTTGTCCAAGAACTACTAATGTCCAAATTGTCAACATGATACTACTTTGTAGAGTAAAATTCAAGAAGGATCAGAAGAATATTTCCATGAAAAGATACTGGATGAAGCGCAAATATCAAGGATATTCTACTAATTTCACGGAGTATAGAATTCAAAACTTTAACCAACCGAGTATAATAAAGAATGGAATAACAAAAGAAATCATCATGCATTGGGTACTTCAGATAGACAAAGTTATTCCAATGTAATACTAAATAATCGGAACCGTGTCAAAGTAAATTACGACCGAGCAGGGATGTTCCAACAGAATAATAAAGATTGGAATAACAAAAGAAATCACCATGCATGCCGTACTTTGCATAGACATGTTATTCCAACAGAATACTAATAAGGACGGAATCAGGTCCGACGTAAAACACACAGACATGATATTCCAAATGTAATAATAATAAGGATTTTAACCAGTCCCAAGTGAAACGCATGCACAAGATATATTCAACGAGAATAATAAAGATGGAATCAAGTCCGGCGTGAAACGCATCGATACGTGATATTCGAGAATAGTGAAGATGAATAATAGAAGAATGTCACCAAGTATAGGGTAGATCGGCGTGATACAAAGTTATTCCAATGTAATAATAAGCAATGGAATAACAACAGTTCTCTTCATGAATAAGAAAGAATAACACCCCTTATAGTAAAAGAACTGAATATAAAAGTAGTTAAGTAGCAGAATAATTTTCTTCTTTCTCTCTATAGTTTCTCTCTCTAGAGTTTCAATGAATTCGTAAGAAATAATGAAGGAATGAGATTCTATTTATAGAAGAATGGAATGAATAGTAACCAACCATGAACAGTCCAGATTGATTTACTATAAAATATAATATATTCAATTTTTATATAAAACAAAACTTATTATAATATATATATATATATATATATATATATATATATATAAAATAAAAAAAATGACCCCCCGTGTTCCCAGATTTCCCTCACCCCAAAATCATTAAGATTATATATATATATATATATATATATATATATTATATATATATATAATAATGTATATATATATATATAACATATCTATACATGACTTTTGGAAAATCCTCCACGTGAATCACTTTGAAAAACCTTCCCCTGACAAACCCATTTTGAACATATAGGCCCCACAGTGGGCCCCCACCTATTTTATATTAAATAATTTTCTATCAATAATTTAAAAAAATGGGTAAATGGAAATCCAAATAATAAGCAAAATTTATAGCAACTACTTCATAAAAAAAAAATAAAAAATAAAATCCATTCAATATTTTTAACAACATTTATCATCATTATTATAAGTCACAATATTAATCGACCGTGTCGCTCCTGTGAAAGAGGGGCTTTCCAATAAGGATTTCTCCCAATCATGGCGTAATTAGGGTGACCAAACCTCTCCTCGATGTAACTTCTAGACATCGTTAATATTGCAAATAATAATATTAATAATTTTGTCATCTCAATTATTGATTTTAACAATATAAAAAATATCGACAATAATTGAATCAAATAACGTGAGATACTATGCAACAATTACTATAGCAATAATTGAACAAAACTGAATGACTTCTCACGTAAGCATCAATAATCAATACGGTGAAAGCTACTATGCAACCACGCCAGACATCGCATTTCTTTTTACTACCGAGTAGTTCAACAGTATCAACGGTAAAACTTTTGCCATTATTTTCATAAAAATATTTTTGTCGTTTTTTCAATCCAACAATAATTCTATTGTGGGGTCCACCAATGATTGTGCCGTTGTACTAATATTCCCTGTTAAAACGAATATTCCCCGACCAATCGAATATTATATAACAACTTGCGTACTTTGCAAAATTTATAAATATTACCCACAACTATTATATCAATTTCACTCCATAATATTCAAAAATAATATTTATAGAAAATTCATCTTTATTCAAAAAGTTGGGGTTTTACAATCTCCCCTTCTTATGAAATTTTGCCCTCGAAATTAGGGTACGTACCTGGTATGTCAAAGAGGTAAGGATACCTTGATTTCATTTCAGATTCTAACTCCCAAGTCATTTCCTCAACATCGTGGTTTCTCCACAAAACTTTAACTTGAGGTATAACCTTGGTGCGTAGAATATATTCCTTCTTATCCAAGATTTGAACAGGAACCTCTTCATACGTCAAATCTTCCGCTATGTCGTCCGGTTCCAACTCAATAATGTGGTTCGGGTCTTCCACATATTTACGTAACGTGGATATGTGAAAAACGTTATGAACACGAGACATACTTGGTGGTAAAGCGAGTCTATAGGCCACAGTTCCTACTCGATCAAGGATTAAAAATGGGCCGATGAATCAAGGATTGAGCTTTCCTCTATTTCCAAATCTCGTAACTCCTTTCCATGGAGCAACACGTAACAACACATGATCTCCTATATCGAATTCCACGTCCTTTCGATGAAGATCAGCATAACTCTTTTGTCGATCTTATGAGGTTTTTATATGTTGCCGGATCGTTTGAATCTTTTCCGTAGTTATACCTACCAACTCTGGTCCCAACAACGTTGCTTCACCCACCTCATCCCAGCATACTGGAGAACGACACTTTCTTCTATACAACGCTTCGAATGGAGCCATGCCAATGAAAGTAGTATGCACACAAGCCAATCATATTTGATGATAAAGCATATACTTTGTAACAATCTTATTCATTTATTAATAAAAAGTATTAATTTATTAAAGGCTTTTAATTATCTACACGATGTCGCTTTTTATAATATGTGATAAACCCATAGTTTTAAGCAATGCTTTTAGAATAATGATGATGATCATTCTAATGAGATCTAAATTCTTAGAAAGCTTAAAACTAAAGTAGTTCCCAATCGTTGGATTACTAAATTGGGGATTAGTGAATCCTGGATAGATTGGGTACATACGTCGTTTGCTCATTGATGAGGATGATTGATCTCATGATCATTTGGGTGGAGACACTAAAGCAAGTATGTAGGTGCTTATTAGAGAATAAGTTCAATTGAACGTGGCTCGCTAAGGAATACCTAATGGAGTTTTTTTTGCTCGTCAATAGGAATTCTCAGAGTGATAGTAAAGTACAAGTAATCCTTGGACTTGAAATCATCATAGTATCTTGTGTATGATGAGTTATACTTTGACTTATTCCTTAAGACCCTTAGGGTATATCAAAGGGTATGCTTGGGTATAATAAGTTGTACATGGAGATAATGTATGATCAATAAAGAATCTACCACTTCTAATAAAAGAAGAGAAATGTCCTATGTGATTAGATAAATGACAACCCAAAGAGTCCTTGGCAAGGCGTAATGAAATTAAAAAGGAGTTTCTAATTTGCATTATTTGGAGTTGTGCATTTAAGGATCGAAATACATATAATTAAATAAAATAAGACTCGACAAAGAATTCCATGTCTTATATTTAATTGGGACATCAGATGGTGGAAGGATTGAATTGTACATTTAACTATTTACTCAAAGGTTCTTTTATGATTAATGTTGAAATCTATATTATCCGGAAAGTCGCTGATCGCTAGGGAGGCTTATCCCTATCAGAGAATAAATATTATTTATTTAAATAAATTAATTGTTTAATTTATTTATTTAAATAAGATTAGAATTGTTCTAATTGATTTATTCACAACCTAGGTTTAATATGGAGAACCTAAAGGGTCACACCATAAAAGGAAGAATAATTATTTAAGAAGTTAATGGCATAATCGTAATAATATATTATGTATATTTAATTTAATCTATGGTGATAGAATAAATTAAATAGCTTAATATTTATTATTTAATATTTTAGAAATATTAAATATAAATTAATAAGAGGAGTCTTATTAATATTATTACAATTATTATTATTTTAATTTCTAAAAGAGTTTAGAAATTAATTTAATATAAGTACTCTCATTTATTCCTAATAAGATTAGGAGGTTAAATTAATTAAAGGAGTTTAATTAATTATCCCTAATAAGATTAGGGAGCTTAATTAATTAAAAGAATTTAATTAATTAAATAAACCCAATTCCTTAATTGTTAAGGTGGGTTGCCCACATCTATAAATAAGAGGAGTCTTATTATGGGTGGTGGGGGTTGTTGACTTTTCAACAAACGACATAATTCCAATTTGTTGGAGAGTACCCTTTTCTATAGAGATAGGAAAAACTAGGGTTTGAGCCAATACCCCTTCTTCTTGAATTTTCTTCTTCCTTGGAGGATCACCTCTAGAGGCCAAACATTTGGGTGGCTAATGTTGATCAAAGGAAGGAACCAAACCCGGTGGATTCAAGATTGAACGCGAAAGGATTTGGAGGTGAACTTGTACCTGAGGAAGCTCGATCTTCAAGGGTATGATTTTATTCTTTATCTTTTCGTTTAATTAATAATTGTGCATAAAGGGTGATCCGGGTATATAGTTTGTAAATTTTTTTAAACTCTTATTTTCCACGTTTCCGCTTAATTTTATGCAATTTGATCACATACATAATAATATTACAAACCTAATAAAGGGCATCGAGCCAAACCTTTATGCGAATTATTAATTGTTCAAATTTGATATGTATATTGATATGTGTTTAGAACAATTTAATTGGGCATAATTTTATTGTATAAAATTTAATAATATAAAAAAAAAAAAAAAAAAACCGAAAACTGTTTTTCGAAAACAATTTTTTATATATATATATACTGAATTCGTGGGAGCATGCACGGTTTTCAAGGCCATAATAAGGCAGCGTGATATTGCAGGTTAATTTGTAATCTAATACATATTACGAATATAAAAAAAAAAAAAAAAAAGGAAGCAGCAGCTTTTTTTTTTTAAAAAGCAGGTCACGAAAATTTGGAAAAGGCAGTAAAGGAACAAGGAAGCACATGACTTCATTAAAATCCTTGATTTGCGTGGAATATATATGTTAACTTATTGTATTATAACTTTATTATATATATATAATATACGGAATTAGTATTTATATATATATGATAATATATGGTTATTATATATATATATAATAGTTATATATATATATATATAATATATTATTCTCAATAATTTTATAATTAAAATAAAAGTTTATTTTAATTTTAAAATAATAAGTTTATTTTAATTTTAAAATTAAATTTCATGCTAACTAATTAGAGTTGGAATTGGATTCCATAATAACTAATTGGAGTTGAAATTGGATTTTATTTTTCCTAAAAAATAAAGGAGTTTATTTGTGAATAGGGAAGTAAATCCATCTCTCCTTAAATAAAGGAGTTTGTTTAGATATGAAATAAGATTTCATATTATTCAAAATAAAAGAGTTTATTTGTGAATAGGAAAGAGAATCCTAATTTCCTTAAATAAAGGAGTTTATTTAGATATGAAATAGATTTCATATTATTCAAAATAAAAGAGTTTATTTGTGAATAGGAAAGAAAATCCATGTTTCCTTAAATAAAGGAGTTTATTTAAATATGAAATAAGATTTCATATTATTCAAAATAAAGGAGTTTATTTGTGAATAGGAAAGAATATCCGTGTTTCCTTTAATAAAAAAGATTTTTTTTACATGGAATTGATTTCCATAATTAATTAAAATAAAAGAGTTTATTTTAATTAAAGATTTTTTTTATATATGGAATTGAATTCCATAATTAATTAAAATAAAGGAGTTTATTTTAATTAAAGATTTTGATTAAAATAAAATAGTTTATTTTATTCAAAATTAGATAAATTAAAATAAAATAGTTTTATTTTGATTTAAATTTGGATTAAAATAAAGGAGTTTATTTTTATTCAAAAATAGATTTTATACTAACTAAATTTGCCCATTAAATGATATCAATATATATATTAAATGTTTATTATTCATAGGATGAATGTTATTTATCGATGCATATGATGATGTGTATGATAATAAATGGGATTGATTATGATGGACTATCAACCAATGTGATTGGATTTTATTTTAGTTGGATGCATGAATGTATGGGTTTTATTAAATGGGGTCTCACAGATTTCACGCCTTCTAATTTTTTTCTTAATGTAAATTCTAACTCCTTCTTATATACTTCCCCTCGATCACGATCAAGGTTTCTATTTATTTTAAATAGTTATGTAATAGGAATAGTTAGAATTAATTTTGAAGAATTAGAGATCAAAGGAACAAGGAGCGTTTGAGACCCGCTTGTAATGGAGCCCGGTTTAAATGTAATAGTTATATTTAAATAT
Source organism: Panax quinquefolius (assembly GCA_020205615.1). Taxonomy (NCBI): domain Eukaryota; kingdom Viridiplantae; phylum Streptophyta; class Magnoliopsida; order Apiales; family Araliaceae; genus Panax; species Panax quinquefolius. The sequence goes on from CM035171.1 coordinate 26,370,756, forward strand.
TATTTCTTGCACCCCTTGGGGGTTTGACCTTTTGGTTCACTTGGTGGCTCTAGTGAACCAAACTAGAATAATAGTCCATAATCAATCCGTAGAATATATAGTATTCTATATGTGCATGCTTATACTATATATATATTATATATTATGCAAACATGCTTCGCATGTTAATTAATACGACGCGTATTTTATATATATATATACGTATGCGCAAGACTAAACAAGATGAGACAAATTAATAACAAACCCCTCAAATTTTATATTAAGTCCTAAGCGCTCAAAGATATTTGGAATATCGAACGTCAGCCTTCTAGCATGATAAAATTAATAGAGTATTAAATATTTAATATGAGTTTGTTGTGTCACCACAAGGCAAGTATTAAGTATTTAAGATGTTAATTTATCACATTTGATGCTTATAAAGAAAATTGAACAATATTATTTTGTTGTCACCACAAGGATGATATTTTTCTTTTTTGAATATATGGAGTGCTAGGTCGGACTTAACTTGGATAATTTTGATTCTGGATGTGCCACCACTGATCAAAATAATCTAAGAGGCAAAATACAAGGAGTTGCATAGTTGATGTAATTGACAAAAGTTGTCTACCTATTTATTTATATATAGTTTGTTGTGTCACCACAAGGCTATATACATTTGAAATGGGATCCTTATTCTTACTAGCAAATCTTTAATTAGATTTTGCCGAACTATATAAGTGAGGGTAATATAGTTTGATGAAAATAGTGGGAGATATCAACTTAAAACAAGACCTAATTTATTTTGGTAATTAATAAAAGAATGTATGTTAAAAATGTTGTTAATTACAAATTCATTTACGTAATTTTACAATGTCTAAAATTACTATCATCAACGCGAAGCATATTAGATGCTAAATTAACCGCAATCAATTAAACGGATTGGTTAAGGAATTTGAGAATAGTTCTCATAGTCGAAAAGCTATCTTATGTCCTTAATACGCCTATCCTCGCAATGGTTGCGCATAATGCCTCGAGAGGAAGAGATTGCTACTTTTAGAAAGTGGCAAGATAATGCACATTGGCTCAATCGCATCATGCTCGCATCCACGAGTAACGAGCTTGCCACAAGATGAAACTATGGATGCTCCTAGTATATTCCTCGCACATCAAGTAGTTGATGGTAAGGAAAGTAGACCCGATAGATATCGATATCTAAAGAGCTCTTCCGATCTAGAATGACTAAATGACACTACAAAGATGATAAAAAGTCCTTAACATTATCAATTTGATTGATCAATTAGGACAACGAGTTTTTGTCATGGATGGAGAGTTGAGCCAAGATTTGATCTTGCACTCACTCCCTGACTCCTTTCACAATTGTTGTGATTTTTCATATGAACAAGCTAGATATCGCCTCATTGATTTGCTTAACATATTGAAAAATGTTGAGAGTCACTTTCCAACCAAGAAAGATCAAGTCTTCTTGGTAGGGGCCAAAGGATCTTCCGAAAAGAAGAACGATTCAAAGAAGGTAAATAGAAAGGCAAAAACAAAGGATAATAAGAACAAAATCGACACAGATAAGCAAAGGCGTTTGCTTCCACTAAAATAAGCCCGACACCTTTGAAAGAAAATCGCAAGAAGCATCTTGCAGAGGCTAACCAAAGAAGCTTAGTGAAGTTTCTATTACATAATACAGCTTTTTGTTCATGATTGAAATAAATTTTCTTTTTAAGTCAAGGTTCTACTTGGGTATTGGATACCGACTTTGGTTATCATAAATATAGATTTATGAAGGGACCAAGAAGAAGTAAAAAGTTAAACAAAGATAAGTAATCCTATGTGTGGAAAATGAAGCAAAGGTTGTTTGATTAGTCATAGAACTTATAGTTTATCAATGCCTACGGCAAATCTATTAAGTCAATAAGTTGTTATTGTATTCCAGCTCGTTGAAACATTATTTCCATTTTATTGTTGGACAATAAAATTTTTTGGTATTATAATTAAGAACAATTGTTGTTCTATTTATAATAATAATGTTTCAGATAGAACCGAAAGATTACTTAATGGATTTTGTATACTTGACTTACGTGAAAAATTATTTTGTAAATTGAACAAACTAGTATAAGAAAAAGAGATGATCATTCAAAGAGTCAATGTATGTATTTGTTGAATACAAGTGTGAATTATTTGAAAGGTTCAAAGAATTCGTAGTGAAACAAATTGGCAAAGTATTAAGATTCTTTGATTAGATCAAGGAATAAATACTTATGCAATAAGTTTCTAGATCATCTCAAATGGTTTTCTCATAATGGACACATCTTGATATGCAATAATTGATTGATGTATCTGAATGAAAAATCGTACCTTGTTGGACATGGTGCGGTCCATAATGATTTTACCGACATTTCCAAAGATTCTTCTCAGGATCATGTCCTAGAAATGGTCAGATATCTACGAAAAAGGTAACCTCAAAATCCTACCAAGACTCCATAAAAGTTATGGATGTGAGGATTCTAATCTTAAGTATGTTAAGATAAGGGGTTGTCCAACTTATGTGAAACGGTTTCAAAGGATAAGCTTGGGACAAGATTTGACAAGTGTCGATTTGTGGGACATCCTAAAGTAAGTTTAGGGTATATGTTCTATAATCCTACTTAGCAAAAGGTGTTTGTTGCAAAACACGCTTTCTTCTAAGATAAAGGTGTTTATCATTAAAGGGGGCTAGTGGGAGGATAATAGATCTTGAAGAGTTCAAGAACCACAAAACACTATAAGTCAAATAAGAGGAACCTATAGATAGACCTATTGTACCACAACCGAATCATAAATCTGGAATAGTACCGAAGATACCTAGGAGGTATGGATTCATCATGGATGATGATGATGAGGTACACATCATAAAAGATGATGATCCAGAGTTACATACGATGAGGTAAGAGTTCTAGTGTGTACAAAAGGGTCAAAGGGAGCGCGCGTCGTGACATTCCTAAGTACTACATGTTGATATACTACTGGATAAGGAATGACATACCAATGCTACAATCAAGAAAGATAAAGTTGTCTAAACATTCCTCCATGAATGATTGGGAAGAGTATCTTAATTGGGGGATAAAATCTATATAGATAGATTTAAGAGGATGCTCGACTTAACCCAAGGAACGATATTCATTTGATGCTAAAGTCGCTTTAGCATGGCAAACTCCAAGAGATGTCTCATGTCGATGAGCTATGGAGTGTATTTCTCTTAAAAGTCCCCACAGACTCTCGAAAAGAGAGATCGCATGAGTAACTATCATGTATGCAATGAAATATACGAGACCCGATGTCGATCACCATATTCTCGAGAAGTTCACTTTGAGTCGCTGAAAAACATCTTAAAGTTCTTAACCCAAGACTAAGGATGTGAGATATTCATGGTGGGTCCGAATTAAAACTAGAGGGCTTTACAGACTCAAGTTTTTCGAGATGCACAAGATGATGAAAAATCCACTTTAAGGTAAAGGTTACTTTGAACAAAGGTGCAAAGAATTGAAAGGTTCCAAACAAAGAAAGAGTTGTCTTTGGTTTAGTGATAAAGACAAAGTATATAGCTATAAATGAAGTCGCAAGTTGATTGTTTGGATTAAAAGTTCATTACGTAACTAGAATAGTTCCTAAGTCTCATCTTGGATCTAAACATGTGTTGTGGCACTTTCATTTGATTATTAGAATCATTGAAAGATGGGAAATCACTATAGAGATAAGTGGACTCTCATGAACAACATTACATATCCATTAACTAAAGCTTATCCAACAAAGGGATAATCGCCACTTAGAGAAGAAGAGTATGAGTTACCACGATGACGATCGATTGGCTTTAGTGCAAGTGGGAGATTGAAAGTAGTATGCACACACAAACCAATCATGTTTGATGATAAAGCATATACTTTGTAACAATCTTATTCATTTATTAATAAAAAGTATTAATTTATTAAAGGCTTTTAATTATCTACACGATGTCGTTTTATAATATGTGATAAACCCATAGTTTTAAGCAATGCTTTTAGAATAATGATGATGATCATTCTAATGAGATCTAAATTCTTAGAAAGCTTAAAACTAAAGTAGTTCCCAATCGTTGGATTACTAAATCGGGGATTAGTGAATCCGGATAGATTGGTACATACGCTGCTTGCTTTCATCGGATGAGGATGATTGATCTCATGATCATTTATGTGGAGACACTAAAGCAAGTATGTAGGTGCTTATTAGAGAATAAGTTCATCGAACGTGGCTCCCTAAGGAATACCTAATGGAGTTTTATTTGCCTCGTCAATAGGAATTCTGTAGTGATAGTAAGACAAGTAATCCTTGACTTGAGATCATCATAGTATCTTGTGTATGATGAGTTATACTTTGACTTATTCCTTAAGACCCTTAGGGAATATCAAAGGGTATGCTTGGGTATAATAAGTTGTACATGGAGATAATGTATGATCAATAAAGAATCTACCACTTCTAATAAAAGAAGAGAAATGTCCTATGTGATTCGATAAATGACAACCCAAAGAGTCCTCGGCCAAGCGGAGGTAATGAAATTAGAAAGGAGTTTCTAATTTGTATTATTTGGAGTCAGCATTTAAGGATCGAAATACATATAATTAAATAAAATAAGACTTGACAAAGAATTCCATGTCTTATATTTAATTGGGACATCAGATGGTGGAAGGATTGAATTGACGGTAACTATTTACTCAAAGGTTCTTTTATGATTAATGTTGAAATCTATATTATCCGGAAAGTCGCTTGATCGCTAGGGAGGCTTATCCCTATCAGAGAATAAATATTATTTATTTAAATAAATTAATTGTTTAATTTATTTATTTAAATAAGATTAGAATTGTTCTAATTGATTTATTCACAACCGGTTTAATATGGAGAACCTAAAGGGTCACACCATAAAAGGAAGAATAATTATTTAAGAAGTTAATGGCATAATCGTAATAATATAAAGTATGTATATTTAATTTAATCTATGGTGATAGAATAAATTAAATAGCTTAATATTTATTATTTAATATTTTAGAAATATTAAATATAAATTAATAAGAGGAGTCTTATTAATATTATTACAATTATTATTATTTTAATTTCTAAAAGAGTTTAGGAATTAATTTAATATAAGTACTCTCATTTATTCCTAATAAGATTAGGAGGTTAAATTAATTAAAGGAGTTTAATTAATTATCCCTAATAAGATTAGGGAGCTTAATTAATTAAAAGAATTTAATTAATTAAATAAACCCAATTCCTTAATTGTTAAGGTGGGTTGCCCACATCTATAAATAAGAGGAGTCTTATTATGGGTGGTGGGGGTGGTTGACTTTTCAACAAACGACATAATTCCAATTTGTTGGAGAGTACCCTTTTCTATAGAGATAGAAAAACTAGGGTTTGAGCCAATACCCCTTCTTCTTGAATTTTCTTCTTCCTTGGTGGATCACCTCAGAGGCCAAACATTTGGGTGGCTAACGCCGATCAAAGGAAGGAACCAAACCCGGTGGATTCAAGATTGAACGCGAAAAGGATTTGAGGTGAACTTGTACCGAGGAAGCTCGATCTTCAAGGGTATGATTTTATTCTTTATCTTTTCGCTTAATTAATAATTGTGCATAAAGGGTGATCCGTATATGGTTTGTAAATTTTTTAAACTCGATTTTCCACGCTTCCGCTTAATTTTATGCAATTTGATCACATAGATATTAATATTACAAACCTAATGTACCAATACTTGCTTGGTAACTCGTTGTTGTATGAAAACTCCACCAATGGTAAGAACTTGTCCCAACTTCCTTGAAATCAAGGACATGTAGTCTTAATAGATCTTCAAGAGTTTGAATAGTCCTCTCCGATCGTCCGTCATGGCTCGAGGATGATATATGCCGAAGCTAAATCGTAAATCTGCGCTCCATAACTTTCTCGCAAACTAACCCAAAATCATGAAGTGAATCTTGGGTCTCGATCAAAAACTATGGATACCGGCATACCATGCGCCTTACAATCTCGTTTATGTACATACGAAAGCAAGACGTTCAAGTGTATAAGTTTCTCGATTTCAGTGAAATGAGCGGACTTGGTCAATCTATCAACAATGACCCAAATCGCATCTATACCTTGAGAAACCTTAGGAAGACCCAAGAACGAAATCCATGGTAATGTGCTCCCACTTCCATTCTAGAATTTCAAGTGGTTGCAATGGACCTTTTGGTACTTGATGTCTACCTTGACTCGTTGACACGTTAGACACCTCGAGATAAACAACGCTATCTCTCTCTTCATATTGCCCCACCAAAATATATGTCAAGATCATGATACATTTTGGTATTCCCAAGATGGATTGCAAACGCTTTGTGTGTTGTGCGCCTCCATCATGATTTTATACTTTAAATCGTGGTCGTTAGGAACACAAAGTCCGGAGTTGACTCAAGTATTCCTTCTTCATCGATTCTTGCTTCCTAAGATCGCACCTTCTTGCACTTTCTTCCTCATACGCATCATCCTCCGGATCTCAGAATTTGAAAGCAACTTTAATTTTATCAATTAAAGTCAATTCTACTCAGATATTTGCCATCATCACGTGGGTCTCTGAGTCTTTATCTCTATCTCCATCCTTTGCAAGTCATAAAAAATGGGCCTTTATACGACAATATTGCACTCGCACCGCATATGATCTTCTACTCAATGCGCCGCCTACCACGCTCGCTTTTCGGGATGGTATTGGATGGTATGATCATAATCTTTCAATAGCTTCAAGCCAACGTCGTTGTCGCATGTTAAGTTCCTTTTGAGTGAAGAAATATTTGAGGCTTTTATGATCCGTAAAGATCTCCACTTTCTCCCCATACAAGTAATGCCTCCAAATTTTAAGTGCGAAGACAACAGCTGCTAACTCTAGGTCATGAGTAGGATAATTCCTCCCGTATTCTTTGAGTTATCGTGAGGCATAGGCTATGACTTTCCCATGTTGCATGAGAACACATCCTAACCCTTTGCTCGAAGCATCACTATAGATGACAAATCCCTCTGAACCAGATGGTATTGTCAGAACAGGTGCTGAAATGAGTCTCCTATTGAGTTCTTGAAAACTCTTCTCACATTCCTCGTTCCAACCGAACTTTGTATCTTTTCGAGTCAGCTGAGTTAGTGGAGTAGCGATTCGAGAAAACCCTTCTACGAATCTCCGATAATAACCAGCTAAGCCGAGAAAGCTATGTACTTCGGTCACTAATTTAGGTTGCTCCCAGCTTTGAATAGCTTCAATCTGTGCTGGGTCAACAGATATTCCATGAATTGATACCACGTGCCCAAGGAATGCTACTTCCTCAAGCCAGAACTCGCATTTCTTCAACTTGGCATAAATCTTGAATTCACGAAGCTTTTGGAGTATCAGCCTCAAGTGTTCCTCATGATCTTTATGGCTTTTGGAATATATAAGGATTTCATCAATAAAGACGACCACAAAGTGATCCAAATATTCCTTGAATACTCGGTTCATCATATCCATGAAGGCAGCAGGAGTATTAGTCAATCCAAAGGACATGACTAGGAATTCATAATGCCCGTCTGGAAGTTCTGAAAGCCGCCTTTGGAATGTCATCGATTCTAATCTTCAATTGGTGATATCCTAACGAAGATCAATCTTTGAAAAGAATTTGGCTCCTTGCAACCGGTCAAACAGTCATCAATACGTGGCAATGGGTACCTATTTTGATGGTGACATGATTCAACTCCCGATAATCAATACAAAGTCGCATACCCCCATCTTTCTTCTTCTTCACGAATAGAATAGAGAGCACCCCAAGGAGAAGTACTTAGGACGAATAAAGCCAATGTCTAACAATTCCTGCGCAGCTGAGTCTTTAACTCCTGAAGTTCAATAGAGCCATTCGATATGGGGCTTTGGAAATGGGTTTTATCTTCGGGTCAAGGTCGATACAAAATTCAATTTCACTCTCTGGGGTAGGCCAGAAGTTCTTCGTGGAATACGTCGGAAAATTCATTAACAATAGAAATATCATTCAAAACTGACGTATTTTTATTTAGATCCGTGACATGAGCTAAGAAAGCTTGACATCCATTTTTTAATAAACAAATAACTTTATGGCTTGAGATGATAGTGATTGGTTTTAATGGTTTGGTTGCTTGAATTCGCATAATAGGTCGATTAGGAATATGAAAGCTAACAACCTTACGAAAACAATCAATTTTTGCATGATGAGTAGTTAACCAATCAATCCTAGAATTACATCAAATTCAAGTATTTTAATGCAATAAGATCGGCAGTAATGTGTGGGTACCAACTTGAACCAAACAAGACTTATAAACCATGGATGTAATGCGGGTTTCTCCCAACGGAGTTTCCACAGATAAGTCAAAGTCTAATTTCTCCTGAGTCAAATTTAATCGTTGAGCGCAAGTAGGAGAAATAAAAGAATGGGTAGAACCCAGATCAAATAAAGTATAGACTTCGCTTTAGAGTTTATGATAAGCTTTCCGTGATGACCTTATTCGGGTTCCTTGCTTTCAGGAGGTCACAACAAACGCTCTCCCTTGCACTACTGGCTTTGACTTTTTTGGGACAGCCTTTGGTGCCTCTATCCTAGCTAAATTTGTCTTCGGTGAACGACAAAATCGGGCTAAGTGACCTTCTCTTCCACAATTTTAACATGCTTTGGATGACATCACGCAATTTGGACCGATGTGTCCCTCCCCTCCGCATTTGAAGCATATGATAGTTGGTCTTTCTCCTTCCTTAACAACAGTTGCTGGTGCTGACGTCTTTCCATCATTGTTGAATCTCCTCTTCTTGAAATGTCCATTCTTATTGTTTTGGCCCTGATTACCACCGAAGTGGTTACCATTTCTGGCATGTTAATTCCCTCCATGCTTGTTATCACAGCTTCGATGACTGCTCTCACTGGTATTATCATTTTGTCGGTTGCTCTATTTTGGTTGCGTTGACTCGTTATCGCGCTCCACCAACTGAGCCCTATTTACAACATCTGAATACAAACATAGTTTATGATAAACAAGTTGTTGATGTATCTCCGGCTTCAAACCTCTTAAAAACATTCGCGCCATTCTCTCTTCATTATCCACCAAGTGGGACGTAAACCGGGATAACTCCACAAATTTTGCCTCATATTGTGACATGGTCATATTGTTTTGCTCCAATTTGATAAACTCCACCTCCTAATTGTGACAAATACTTTCGAGAAAGTATTTGTCGTTAAACAGCTCTTGGAACTTCTCCCAAGACATCTTCAGTACGGCAGGTTGAGTACGTTTTACCGATTTCCACCAAAGAATCGCCTCTCTCACAACAACATAAAGGCGTGCAAAGGAACCTTTTGCTCTTCTGAGCATCCCAAAACATCAAATATCTTGGTGATCTCGCTTTATCCATGTTTCCGCCATAATCGGTTTGGCTCTCCTTAAACTCCGGTGGTCCCAGCTCCTTGAATCTGCTTTAGCGGTGACCTTTGAGAGTTTCCAAAGTGTTTCCACCTATATTTTGGACAGGAGCCGCTCTCGCCTGCTGTTGCATGAATTGCATAAAGCCTCTGAGCAATCCATCATTCATCATTTGGTCAGTGTTGTTATTTGCATGTGGATTGTCGCCTTCTTGATGCACATTCTCCTGATTATTGATATGTGGAGACTCAACGGTCTCTTGTGCTCCATTGCTATTCTCAACATTTTCGGATGTAATTTTCAGATACTGCCACAAAACAAATGTTAATTGACATGTAACATAATATCTCTAAACTCTGACCAACCAATTTAAATACAAAATAAATTTAAGTAGGTCATACTAGCGAAGGAATTCCCCGTCTCTCCCCTCCTAGTTCTAGTCTCACATCTTAGCTGTGGATTATATCCCTAAGCTTTGATACTAACCGTGACGCCCCAAAATTAGGTATACATCACCCATCTTGGGTCGCAAGATACATGGTACATAATTCAAATACAACTTACTAATACAACTGTCAGGTATATAATACGACAAAACATAAACTGTGAGTTTGAATACAAATATTATCTACTAGAGATTATACAAACTCAAAAGGAGTCCTCATTACAATTATTATCACACTATTTCATAGAATAGTGAGGACTACTAATGCTATCCTCTGGACCATCACTCCGCTCCCGACTCGTCCCTAGCTATATTCTCATTTCAAAGAGAATAAAGGAAAGAAAGGGTGAGCTCAACGAGCCCAGTAAGAAATATAATGACTAAGATAATGCAGAATAAATTATTATTAGTGTCCAACAATGTTAAACTGATAAAATATAATAGACATCAAGTTTAACTACAGCGGAACAAGCAACCCATTAAAAGAGTCAAGTAGAAAATAAAATCTACCATCTTTTATGATTAAAAAGGTTTTTCATCATCATTATCACCGAGACTCGACTTTAATAAATATTCCACATCATCGAATCACCCCTCACTACTACGGCCAAGGATATTCTTTTAGTATCACGACCACAATTATCCATGCACTACGGGCCAAAAATATTTGTGTATTCATTAATGGTCATGATCATGCCAACAACTGTCCATCAATGCACTACGGGCCAACAAGGACTTTTACCAAATCATTTGTAACATTACAATCATAATTACACCCAATAATCCCTGGTTATAATCATACCAAGTCCATCTATGCACTACAGGCCACAGATGACTTTCAACATAATATAAACATGAGGATGACGGCAATGATATAAGAATTCAATAAAACAAGTTCAAGAATTAATTTGTCCAAGAACTACTAATGTCCAAATTGTCAACATGATACTGCTTTGTAGAGTAAAATTCAAGAAGGATCAGAAGAATATTTCCATGAAAAGATACAGGATGAAGCGCAAATATCAAGGATATTCTACTAATTTCATGGAGTATAGAAGTCAAAACTTTAACCAACTTAGTATAATAAAGAATGGAATAACAAAAGAAATCACCATGCATGCGAAGTGCCCATGACAAAGTTATTCCAACATAATACTAAATAACGGAACCAAGTCAAATTAAATTGCACCGACGGATGTTCCAATGTAATAATAAAGAATGGAATAACAAAAGAAATCACCATGCATGCGGTACTTCACATGTATGTGTTATTCCAATGTAATACTAATAAGGACTAATCGGTCCCAGGTAAAAAAGCATGTAGATATGATATTCCAATGTAATAATAATAAGGATTTAAACCAGTCCGACGTAAAACGCATGCATGTGATATTCCAATGTAATAATAAAGATTTAATCAGTCCAAGCGTAAAAAGCGCATGCATGTGATATTCCAAATGTAATAGTGAAAGATGAATAATAGAAGAATGTCACCAAGTATAGGGTAGACCGCATATACAAAGTTATTCCAATGAATAATAAGCAATGGAATAACAACAGCTTCTCTTCATGAATAAGAAAGAATAACACCCTTTACCGTAAAAAAAACCTAATATAAAAGTAGTTAAGTAGCAGAATACTTTTCTTCTTTCTCTCTATAGTTTCTCTCTCTATAGTTTCAATGAATTCGTAAAAAATAATGAAGGAATGAAATTCTATTTATAGAAGAATGGAATGAATAAATAGTAACTCAAACCCATGAACGGTCCAGATTAATTTACTATAAAATATAATATATTCTATTTTTTATATAAAACAAAACTTATTATAATATATATATATATACATATATATATATATATATATATATAAAAAAAAAAATTGACCCCCCGTGTTCCCAGATTTCCCTCACCCCAAAATCATTAAGATTATATATATATATATATAATGTATATATATATATAACATATCTATACATGACTTTTGGAAAATCCTCCACGTGAATCACTTTGAAAAACCTTCCCCTGACAAACCCATTTTCAACATATGGGCCCCACAGTGGGCCCCCACCTATTTAATATTAAATAATTTTCTATCAATTATTTAAAAAAATGGGTAAATGGAAATCCAAATAATAAGCAAAATTTACAACAACTACTTCATAAAAAAAAAAAAAAATAAAATCCTCTCAATATTTTTAACAACATTTATCATCATTATTATAATTCACAATATTAATCGACTGTGTCGTTCCTGTGAAAGAGGAGGCTTTCCAATAAGGATTTCTCCCAATTGGCGCAATTAATTAGGTGACCAAACCTCACCTCGATGTAACTTCTGACATCGTTAATATTGCAAATAATAATATTAATAATTTTGTCGTCTCAATTCTTCGATTTTAACAATATAAAAATATCGACAATAATTGAATCAAATAACGTGAGATACTATGCAATAATTACTATAGCAATAATTGAACAAAACCGAATGACTTCTCACGTAAGCATCAATAATCAATACCGTGTTATTACTACGCAACCACGCCAGACATCAGTATTTTTTACTACCGAGTAGTTCAACAGTATCAACGGTAAAACTTTTGCCATTATTTTCATAAAAATATTTTTGTCGTTTTCTTAATCCGACAATAATTCTGTTGTGGGGTCCACCAATGATTGTGCCGTTGTACTAATATTCCCTGTTAAAATGAATATTTCCCGACCAATCGAATATTATATAACAACTTGCGTACTTTGCAAAATTTATAAATATTACCCACAACTATTATATCAATTTCACTCCATAATATTTAAAAATAATATTTATAGAAAATTCATCTTTATTCAAAAAGTTGGGGTTTTACAATCTCCCCTTCTTATGAAATTTTGCCCTCGAAATTAGGGTACGTACCTGGTATGTCGAAGAGGTAAGGATACCTTGATTTCATTTCAGATTCTAACTCCCAAGTCATTTCCTCAACATCGTGGTTTCTCCACAAAACTTTAACTTGAGGTATAACCTTGGTGCGTAGAATATGTTCCTTCTTATCCAAGATTTGAACAGGAACCTCTTCATACGTCAAATCTTCAGCTATGTCGTCCGGTTCTAACTCAATAATGTGGTTCGGGTCTTCCACATATTTACGTAACGTGGATATGTGAAAAACGTTAAGAACACGAGACATACTTAGCGATAAAAATGAGTCTATAGCCACGCCCCTACTCGATCAAGGATTAAAAATGGGCCGATGAATCGAGGATTGAGCTTTCCTCTCTTTCAAAATCTCGTAACTCCTTTCCATGGAGCAACACGTAACAACACATGATCTCCTATATCGAATTCCACGTCCTTTCGATGAAGATCAGTATAACTCTTTTATCGATCTTGTGAGGTTTTTATACGTTGCCGGATCATTTGAATCTTTTCCATAGTCATACGTACCAACTCTAGTCCCAACAATGTTGCTTCACCCACCTCATCCCAGCATACTGGAGAACGACACTTTCTTCCATACAACGCTTCGAATGGAGCCATGCCAATACTTGCTTGATAACTGTTGTTGTAGGAAAACTCCACCAATGGTAAGAACTTGTCCCAACTTCCCTTGAAATCAAGGACACGGAGTCTTAATAGATCTTCAAGAGTTTAAATAGTCCTCTCCGACTGTCCGTCCGTCTGAAGATGATATGCCGAGCTAAATCATAAATCTGTGCCCATAGCTTTCTACAAACTAACCCAAAATCGTGAAGTGAATCTTGGGTCTCGATTAGAAACTATGGATACTGGCATACCATGCAGTCTTACAATTTCGTTTATGTACATACGAGCAAGACGTTCAAGTGTATAAGTTTCTCGTATCGGTAAGAAATGAGCAGACTTGGTCAATCTATCAACAATGACCCAAATCGCATCTATACCTTGAGAAACCTTAGGAAGACCAGTAACGAAATCCATGGTAATGTGCTCCCACTTCCATTTTGGAATTTTTAAGTGGTTGCAATGGACCTTTTGGTACTTGATGCTCCGCCTTGACTCGTTGACACGTTAGACACCTTGAGATAAACAGCGCTATCTCTCTCTTCATATTGCCCCACCAAAATGTATGTCGAAGATTTTGATACATTTTGGTATTCCCAAGATGGATTGCAAACGGTGTGTTGTGCGCCTCCATTATGATTTTATAATTTAAATCAGGGTCGTTAGGAACACAAAGTCTGGAGTTGACTTGAAGTATTCCTTCATCATCGATTCTTGCTTTCGTCATCGCACCTTCTTGCACTTTCTTTTCATACGCATCGATTCCCGGATCAGAATCTTGAGCGACTTTAATTTTATCAATTAAAGACGGTTCTACTCGTATATTTGCCATCACCACGTGGGTCTCTGGAGTCTTTATCTCTATCTCCATCCTTTGCAAGTCATACAAAATGGGCCTTTGCATTGACAATATTGCACTCGTACCCGCATATGATCTTTTACTCAATGCGTCAGCTACCACGTTCGCTTTTCCAGGATGGTATTGGATGGTATGATCATAATCTTTCAACAGTTTAAGCCAACGTCATTGTCGCATGTTAAGTTCCTTTTGAGTGAAGAAATATTTGAGGCTTTTATGATTCGTAAAAATCTCCACTTTCTCCCCATACAAGTAATGCCTCCAAATTTTAAGTGCGAAGACAACAACTGCTAACTCTAGGTCATGAGTAGGATAATTTCTCTCATATTCTTTGAGTTGTCGTGAGGCATAGGCTATGACTTTCCCATATTGCATGAGAACACATCCTAACCTTTTGCTTCAAGCATCACCAGATGACAAATCCTCCGAACCGGATGGTATTGTCGTAACAGTCTTTGAAATAAGTCTCCCTCTGAGTTCTTGAAAACTCTTCTCACATTCCTCGCTCCAACCGAACTTTGTATCTTTCCGGAGTTAATTTGAGTTAGTGGAGTAGTGATTCGAGAAAACCTTCTATGAATCTCCGATAATAACCAAATTTAAGTTTGAAAAAGCTACGTGACTTCGATCATCGATTTAGGTTGCTCCCGACTTTGAATAGCTTCAATCTTTCTTTGGGTCAATGATATTCCATGACTTGATACCACGTGCCCAAGGAATGCTACTTCCTCAAGCCAGAACTCGCATTTCTTCAACTTGGCATAAAGCTTGTATTCACGAAGCTTTTGGAGTATCAGCCTCAAGTGTTCCTCATAATCTTTATGGCTTTTGGAATATATAAGGATGTCATCAATAAAGACGACCACAAAGTGATCCAAATATTCCTTGAATACTCGGTTCATCATATCCATGAAGGCAGCAGGAGAATTAGTCAATCAAAAGGACATGACTAGAAATTTATAACGCCCGTACCGAGTTCTGAAAGCCTTCTTTGGAATGTCATCGGTTCTAATCTTCAATTGGTGATATCCGGAACGGAGATCAATCTTTGAAAAGAATTTGGCTCCTTGCAACTGGTCAAACATGTCATCAATACGTGGCAATGGGTACCTATTTTGATGGTGACATGATTCAACTCCCGATAATCAATATAAAGTCGCATACTCCCATCTTTCTTCTTCACGAATAGAACAGGAGCACCCCAAGGAGAAGTGTGACGCCCCCAAAATTAGGTATACGTCACCCATCTTGGGTCGCCACTTACATGGTACATAAATTCAAATACAACTTACTAATATAACTGTCGTGTACAATACGACATAAACTGTGAGTTTGAATACAAATATTGTCTACTAGATATTATACAAACTCAAAAGGAGTCCTCATTACAACTATTATCACACTATTTCACAGAATAGTGAGGACTACTAATGCTATCCTCTCGACCATTACTTACGTTCCCGACTCATCCCAAATATGTTCTCATTTCACGAAGAGAAGTGAAAAGAAAGGGTGAGCTCAACTAGCCCAGTAAGAAATATTATGACTAAGATAATGCAGAATAAATTATCATTAGCCTTCAACAGTGTTAAACTGATAAAATACAATAGACAACCAGTTTAACTGTAGCGAAATGTGCAATCCATTAAAAAAGTCAAGTAGAAAATAAAGTCTACTATCTTTTAGATTTTAAAAGGTTTTCATCAATTTTTATCACTAAGACTCAGTTTAATGAATAAACCACAATATCTAATCATCCCTGTACCATTACGGTCAAGGATTTTCATCAAATTATCAATGGTCACGACTATACCAAATCACCCCGGTCATAATAATCATACCAAAAACTATCCATCATCGCATTACATGAAAGCCACCGAGGACTTTTATCACATCATTTATAACAAGCCATGATTATACCGAATGATCCTCGGTCATAATCATACTAAGTTCATCTATGCACGTAAGCCAAAGATGACATATTATTACATGAGGATGATGACAATGACATAATAATTCAATAAAACAAGTTCAAGAATTATTTTATCCGAGAATTAATAACGTCCAAATTGTCAACAAGATATCTTTGCTTTTGTAGAGTAAAATTCAAGAATGATCGTAAGAATATTTCCATGAAAAGATCTTCGGATGAAACGCAAATATCAAGGATATTCCACTAATTTCATGGAGTATAGAAGTCAAAGATTTAACCAACTGGGTATAATAAAGAATGGAATAACAAAGGAAATCACCACGCATTCGGTTACACATGATGAGTTATTCCAACGTATAATAATAATAACGGAACCAAAAGTCGTGAAATTCACAAGCGGATGATCCAATGTAATAATAAATGCTTGAATAATAATAAACAATGGAACTGTGTTCGGTGTAAAACACTCGAGATAGGATATTCCAATAGAATAATAAATGCGAATAATAAACAATGGAACCAGTCCGGTGTAAAACACACGCATGTGATATTCCAATGTAATAATAAAGAATGGAATAATGAAGAAGATCACCAAGTATAGGGGATTCCTCGATACAAAGTTATTCCAATGAATAAATAAGAATGGAATAATATAAGGATTTCACCAAGTATAGGGTATGCCGCAGATCACAAAGTTATGTATAGGGTATGCCACTTTTACAGGTTATTCCAATAGAATAATAATGAATGGAATAACAGAAGTTTTCTTCATGAATAAGAAAGAATAACACCCCTTACGGGTACAACAAATAATATCCCTTAACGTAAAAGACACTGGATATCAAAGTAGTGAAGTACCAGAATACTCTTCTTCTTTCTCTCTATAGATTTTCTCTCTATAGCTTCTCTCTATAATTTCTCTCTCTAGAGTTTCAAATGAATTAAGAAGAAAATAATGAAGGAATGAGCTTCTATTTATAGGAAAATAGAATACATAGTAATTAATCCATGAACGGTCCAGATTGATTTACTTTAATCTGACGGTCCATATTTAAAGCAAAATCTTTTAAATAAAATATAATATATTCTATTTATATAAAAACATTTTACTATGCAAACACTATGCAACACTATGCAAAACGCTTTATGCAACACTATGCATAATAAAATATAATATATTCTATTTATAGAATAACTTTAATAAAGTATTCTCGCTTTATATAAAAAGATGTTTCGCTTTTATTACGTTAATAATACGAATAAAACAAAACGTCATTATCGCTATAATAATTCATATTATTAATCGACAATAATGGAATCAAACCGAGTGACTTCTCACATAAGCATCAATAATCAATACCGTGCAGTTACTACTATGCAACCACACGACATTCTTTCTTTTTACTACCGAAAGTAGTTCAACAATATCAATGGTAAACCTTCCGCCGTTATTTCAATAAAATATTTTTGTTGTTTTCTCAATCCGACAATAATTCTGTTGTGGGGTTCACCAATGATTGAGCCGTTGTACGAATATTCCCCGACCAATCGAATAATATAACCAGTTACATACTTTGCAAAATTTATAAATATTACCCACAACTATAACATTTATCTCAAATTCACACCATAATATTAAAAAATTATTTCGACAAAATTTAAATCTTTATTGATAAAATCTGGGGTCTCACAAGAAGTACTAGGACGAATAAAGCCAATGTCTAACAATTCCTGCAGTTGAGTCTTTAACTCCTGAAGTTCAATAGGAGCTATTCGATATGGGGCTTTGGAAATGGGTTTTGTACCGGGTTCAAGGTCGATACAAAAATTCAATTTCACGCTCTAGGGTAGCCAGAAGTTCTTCGTGGAATACGTCGGAAAATTCATTAACAATAGAAATATCATTCAAAACTGACGTATTTTTGTTTAGATCCGTGACATAAGCTAAGAAAACTTGACATCCATTTTTCAATAAACGAATAGCTTTATGGCTTGAGATGACAGTTATTGATTTTAATGGTTTGGTTGCTTGAATTCGCATAATAGGTCGATTAAGAATATGAAAGCTAACAACCTTATGAAAATAATCAATTTTTGCATGATGAGTAGTTAACCAATCAATCCCTAGAATTACATCAAATGCAAGCATTTTTCATGCAATAAGATCGACAGGTAATGTGTGGGTACCAACTTGAACCAAACAAGACTTATAAACCGTGGATGTAATGAAGGTTTCTCCCAACGGAGTTTCCACAGATAAGTCAAAGTCTAATTTTTCCGGAGTCAAATTTAATCGTTGAGCGCAAGTAGGAGAAATAAAAGAATGGGTAGAACCGGTATCAAATAAAGTATAGACTTCGCTAGAGTTTATGATAAGCTTACCCGTGATGACCTCATTCGGGTTCCTTGCTTTCTGGGAGGTCACAACAAACGCTCTCCCTTGCACTACCGGCTTTGACTTTTCTGGGACGGCCTTTGGTGCCTCCATCCTAGCTGAATTTGTCTTCGGTGAACAACAAAATTGGGCTAAGTGACCTTCTCTTCCACAATTATAACATGCTTTGGATGGCATCGCGCAATTTGGACTGATGTGTCCTTCCCCTCCGCATTTGAAGCATATGATAGGTGGTCTTTCTCCTTCCTTAACAACGGTCTTTGGTCTTGACGTCTTTCCATCATTGTTGAATCTTTTCTTCTTGAAATGTCCATTCTTATTGTTTTGGCCTCGATTACCACCGGTGGTTACCATTTCTCGCATGTTGATTCCTCCATGCTTGTTGTCACCGCTTGATGATCGCTTCTCACCGGTATTATAATTTTGTCGTTGCTTCTCTTTTTGGTTGCGTTGACTCGTTATCGCTTCCACCAATCGAGCCCTATTTACAACATCTGAATACAAACACGCTTATACGAAAAATAAGATGTTGACGTATCTCCTGACTTGAACCTCTTAAAACATTCGCGCCATTCTCTCTTCATTATCCACCAAGTGGGACGCAAACCGGGATAACTCCGCAAATTTTGCCTCGTATTGCGACACGGTAATATTGTTTTTCTCTAATTTGATAAACTCCACCTCCTTCATGTGACGAATACTTTCGAGAAAGTATTTGTCGTTGAACAGCTCTTGGAACTTCTCCCAAGACATCTTCAAGATCTGGCGAAGTTGAGTACGCTTTTACCGATTCCCAAGATGTCGCCTCTCGCACAAACATAAAGGCGCGTGAAGGGAACATTTTGCTCCTTGGAGCATCCCAAGACATCAAATATCTTGGTGATCTGCTTTTTCCATGCTTCCGCAATAAGTGGTTTTGGCTCTCCCTTAAACTCCGGTGGTCCCAGCTCCTTGAACTGTTTAGCGGTGACCGCCGGAGAGTTTCTAGTGTTTCCACCTATATTTTGGACAGGAGCCGCTCTCGCCTGCTGTTGCATGAATTGCATAAAGCCTCTGAACAATCCATCATTCATCATTTGGCCAGTGTTGTTATTTGCATGAGGATTGTCGCCTTCCTGATGCACATTCTCCTGATTATTGATATGTGGAGACTCAACGGTCTCTTGTGCTCCATTGCTATTCTCAACATTTTTGGATGTCATTTTCAGATACTGCCACAAAACAAATGTTAATTGACATGTAACATATTATCTCTAAACTTTGACCAACCAATTTAAATACAAAATAAATTTAAGTAGGTCATACTAGCGAAGGAATTCCCCGTCTCTCCCCTCCTAGTTCTAGTCTCACATCTTAGCCAGGGATTATATCCCTAAGCTTTGATACCAACTGTGACGCCCCCAAAATTATGTATACATCACCCATCTTGGGTCGCCAGATATCGGTACGTAATTCAAATACTTCTTACTAATACAACACGCAGGTATACAATACGACAAAACATAAAACCGTGAGTTTGAATACAAATATTATCTACTAGAGATTATACAAACTCAAAAGGAGTCCTCATTACAATTATTATCACACTATTTCACAGAATAGTGAGGACTACTAATGTTATCCTCTGGACCATCACTCCGTTCCCCGACTCGTCCCAACTATATTCTCATTTCCTGAAGAGAACAGTGAAAGAAAGGGTGAGCTCAACTAGCCCAGTAAAAAATATTATGACTAAGATAATGCGGAATAAATTATCATTAGTGTCCAACAATGTTAAACTGATAAAATATAATAGACATCAAGTTTAACTACAGCGGAACAAGCAATCCATTAAAAGAGTCAAGTAGAAAATAAAATCTACCATCTTTTATGATTAAAAAGGTTTTTCATCACTGTTATCGCTGAGACTCAGCTTAATAAATATTCCACATCATCGAATCACTCCTGCACTACGGCCAAGGATATTCTTTAGTATCACAACCACAATTATCCATGCACTATGGGCCAAGAATATTTGTGTATTCGTTAATGGTCATGATCATGCCAACAACTGTCCATCAATGCAGTATGGGCCAATGAGGACTTTTACCAAATCATTTGTAACATTACGGTCATAATTACACCGAATAATCCCTGGTCATAATCATACCAAGTCCATCTATGCACTAAAGGCCACAGATGACTTTCAACATAATATAAACATGAGGATGATGACAATGATATAAGAATTCAATAAAACAAGTTCAAGAATTAATTTGTCCAAGAACTACTAATGTCCAAATTGTCAACATGATACTGCTTTGTAGAGTAAAATTCAAGAAGGATCAGAAGAATATTTCCATGAAAAGATACTGGATGAAGCGCAAATATCAAGGATATTCTACTAATTTCATGGAGTACAAAAGTCAAAACTTTAACCAACTGAGTATAATAAAGAATGGAAGAACAACAGAAATCACCATGCATGCGGTACTTCGCATATACAGGTTATTCCAACAGAATACTAAATAACGGAACGTGTCGAAGTAAAATTCGCACCGACAAGATGTTCCAACAGAATAATAAAGAATGGAATAACAACAAAATCACCATGCATGTTTGATTTGCATAGACAAAGTTATTCCAATGTAATACTAATAAGGACTTTATCAGTCCCGTAAAATGCATGACGAGGATATTCCAACAGTAATAATAATAAGGATGAAAGCGGAACCAGTCCCAAGTAGAAACGCATGAGCATGGATATTCCAACAGAATAATAAAGACTTTAATCGTCCCACGTAAAATGTCTGAACATGATATTCTAACGAGAATAGTGAAGACGAAATAATAGAAGAATGTCACCAAGTATAGGGTAGATCACAGATCATGAGTTATTCCAATGTAATAATAAGCAATGGAATAACAACATTCTCTTCATGAATAAGAAAGAATAACACCCTTACCGTAAAAAAAACCTAATATAAAAGTAGTTAAGTAGCAGAATACTTTTCTTCTTTCTCTCTATACTTTCTCTCTCTAGAGTTTCAATGAATTCGTAAGAAATAATGAAGGAATGAGCTTCTATTTATATAAGAATGGAATGAATAGTAACAAACCCATGAACAGTCCAGATTGATTTACTATAAAATATAATATATTCTATTTTTTATATAAAACAAAACTTATTATAATATATATATATATATATATACATATAAAATAAAAAAAATGACCCCCCGTGTTCCCAGATTTCCCTCACCCCAAAATCATTAAGATTATATATATATATATATAAATATATATATATATATATATATATATATATATATATATTTATATATATATAATAATAATGTATATATATATATATATATATATATATATAACATATCTATACATGACTTTTGGAAAATCCTCCACGTGAATCACTTTGAAAAACCTTCCCTTGACAAACCCATTTTCAACATATGGGCCCCACAGTGGGCCCCCACCTATTTAATATTAAATAATTTTCTATCAATTATTTAAAAAAATGGGTAAATGGAAATCCAAATAATAAGCAAAATTTACAACAACTACTTCATAAAAAAAATAAAAAATAAAATCCTCTCAATATTTTTAACAACATTTATCATCATTATTATAATTCACAATATTAATCGACCAGGTCGTTCCCAGGAAAGATGGGGCTTTCCAATAAGGATTTCTCCCAATTGGCACGCAATTAGGTGACCAAACCTCTCCTTGACAGAACTTCTAGACATCGTTAATATTGCAAATAATAATATTAATAATTTTGTCGTCTCAATTATTGATTTTAACAATATAAAAAATATCGACAATAATTGAATCAAATAACGTGAGATACTATGCAACAATTACTATAGCAATAATTGTACAAAACTGAATGACTTCTCACGTAAGCATCAATAATCAATACTGTGTGTCTTACTATGCAACCACGCCAGACATCAGACTTTTACTACCAAGTAGTTCAACAGTATCAACGGTAAAACTTCTGCCGTTATTTTTATAAAAATATTTTTGTCGTTTTCTCAATCCGACATTAATTCTATTGTGGGGTCCACCAATGATTGTGCCGTTGAACTAATATTCCCTGTTAAAACGAATATTCCCCGACCAATCGAATATTATATAACAACTTGCGTACTTTGCAAAATTTATAAATATTACCCACAACTATTATATTAATTTCACTCCATAATATTCAAAAATAATATTTATAAAAAATTCATCTTTATTCAAAAAGTTGGGGTTTTTCACTAACGATCTAGAATATGAAGTGAGGTGCAAAAGGAGGAAGATGAACATGATGGGCTATGCAGTGCGGACGACCATGGAGAGGCTGATTGATGGGGTAAATCACTACCCGACAGACTGGGCACACCATAAGCTGAGATTTGGTGGTACACATTACTCAGAGGGAGTACCAGAGCGCTTTGGAGTGCGGAATGATAGATTAAATCTAGGCGTTAAAAGTTATTAGTTGTAGTTTGTTATGTGGTGTATTATCTGTTGTTGTAATTTCAGTCTTTTATGTAGAATGTGAGATAGTTGAAAGGCCCAAACTTTTGAGTTATATTAGAGGGGTAGTATGTTAATGGTTGTCCCCATCTTTTGTGATATTAGGGGATAAGTTGTGTCGTTTATAGAAGTATGCAAGAGATAATCATGTAATGTAACAATTTGGCATATGAATATAAATGATCTTATTCTGAAATGTATTCTGAAATCTTATTCTTTTTATGGAGAATTGTTTAAGTAATATAATTAGATAATAAAAAATGGAAGTTTTGTGATGCAGAAAAATGCCGCCCAGACGTAGATTAACTGCATCGGAAGAGTCGGTTAATGATGAGAAAGGAAAAGTAGATCCCATTCAGAGGTTTATAGATTTGTTAGGGGAGGCTCTTAGGGGAAGAAATGAACAAGTACCACCCATTCCCCAAGTAGCTCCGGTCATAAACTTCAAGGACTTTAAGAGTGTAGGACCTCCGAAATTCATGGGTACTACCGATCCTATCATAGCGCAAACGTGGATCAAGGAAATGGAGAAAGCCTTCGCCATTGCTCATATGGGTGAAGACCAGAAAACCGTGTTCGCTACATATATGATGAGGGGTGAAACAAACTACTGGTGGGAAGAAAATCAACAGAGGGCAGGAGAAGGGACTATAACCTGGGAAAGGTTTAAGACTTTGTTCTTCGAGAATTACTTCCCGAAGAGCATGAAGAATAGGATGGAGGTAAAGTTTCTAGAACTAAAACAAGGGGAGATGACAGTGGCACAGTATGCGACCAAGTTTAATGAACTCGCACGATTCGCAACACATCAAGTAGACACGGAAGAAAGGAAATCTCGACGCTTCGAACTTGGACTAAAACCTTGGTTGTTCAACAAGGTGTCGGTCCTTCAAATTGACTCGTTCGCCACATTATTGGAGAAGGAGATAATTGCTGAGGGAGGTAGCGAGGCATTTAGCCAATACAACAAGGAGAAGAAGAATAAGAATGCTGGGGGAGAAACTCGTGGAGGGAGTAGCAGTGGTGGAAGTTATCTAGGAAAGAGGAAATGGGATAACTGCAATAACAACAACAACAACAATACCAACCACCGAAACATCAACCAGTCAGAAAGTTATCAAGGAGGGTTTAAGAAAAGAAGTGAAGCTTGCTCAAAATGTGGGAAAAACCATCAAGGGGATCTTTGGAAGGGCGCAATAGCTCATACAATCATGCCAAGAAGGGCACATTTCACCCAACTGCCCAAAGCCGAAAAAGATCAAGGGATGTTTCGCGCGTGGCTCAACTGAGTATCAAATCAAGGATTGCCCAAAGAAGGGGAGCAACGAAGGAAGCGGCCAACAGGGAGGGGGCACAAGCTGATGATCGACGGACCAATGCAATCCAACCGACCGACTGCCCGAACCTTTAACATAACTGTCCAAGACGTAGTGACTGCAAGGGACGTGGTGTCAAGTATTCTCCCAATCAATAATATAAATGCCTATGTATTATTTGATTCGGGTGCTACCTATTCCTTTGTGTCTGAAGAATTTGCTAATCGACTAAACATACCTCCTGAACATTTAGAAAATTCATTGAACGTAGAGATTGCAAATAAGGAAGTAATTCCCATAGAGTTTGTTTACCGAAACTGTTGTGCAAACATTAGAGGTCACGAACTAAACGTAGACTTAATTCCGATTAAACTAGGAGAGTTTGATGTGATATTAGGAATGGATTGGTTATCTGGCCATGCTACAATAATCGATTGTCAGAAGAAGAGTGTGAACCTTCAGACCTCAAATCGGTCTAAGGTAGTGTTTTATGGTAGCTCATCGCTCAAGAAATCGTGTTGCCTTACTATGATGCAGGCCAAGAAATTGTTAAAGAAAGGATGTGTAGGTTATTTAGCCTATATAGTGGACACTCAGCAAAAGGGAGTGGAAATGAAAGATATATCAATGGTAAGAGATTTCCAAGACGTGTTTCCAGACGATCTGCCTGGTCTTTCGCTAGATAGAGAAATCGAATTCATAATAGACTTAGCACTAGGAACCGCACCAATTTCGAAAGCCCCATATCTTATGGCTCCAGTAGAAATGAAGGAATTGATAATTTAACTACAAGAGTTACTAGATAAGGGTTACATTCGGCCAAGTGTGTCTCCTTGGGGAGCACCAGTGTTGTTTGTAAAGAAAAAGGATGGATCGATGAGGCTCTGTATCGATTATCGGGAGTTAAACCGAGTGACAATTAAGAATAGATATCCATTGCCAAGGATAAACGACCTTTTCGATCAACTGAAGGGAGCAAAGTCTTTTTCCAAGATAGATTTATGAACGGGTTATCATCAGTTGAAAGTGCGAGAGGAGGACATATAAAAGACGGCGTTTCGAACTCGCTACGGACATTACAAATTTTTAGTGATGTCATTTGGGTTAACCAATGCTCCGGCAGCATTCATGGACTTGATGAACCGAGTTTTCAGACCATACTTAAATAAGTTCGTAGTAGTATTTATCGATGACATTTTGATTTATTCAAAGACGAAGGAAGAGCACGCCGAACACCTGAAGATGGTATTGGAAGCATTGAGAAGGGAAAAGATGTACGCTAAATTTTCAAAATGTGAATTTTGGATGGAAAAGGTTCAATTTCTAGGACACGTGATAGATCAAATTGGAATTTCCATGGATCCTGCAAAAGTGGAAATGGTAAGTAACTGGGAGCAACCGAAGATGCCAACAGAAGTTAGGAGTTTCTTAGGTTTAGCTGGGTACTATCGAAGATTTATCTAAGATTTTTCTAAGATAGCAACCCCGCTGACCAATCTAACGAGGAAGACAGAGAAGTTTGTGTGGACGGACAAATGCAAGGAGAGTTTCCAAGAATTGAAGAGGAGGTTTAGTGAGGCGCCTGTATTATCATTACCAGATGATACAGGAGGATTTGTGGTGTATACTGATGCATCGCATAGAGGACTTGGTTGTGTGCTAATGCAACATGGCAAGGTCATTGCATATGCCTCACGACAGTTGAAAGATTTCGAAAAATGATACCCTACCCATGACTTGGAGTTAGCGGCGGTAGTTTTTGCGTTGAAGATTTGGAGGCACTATTTGTATGGAGAAAAATGTGAGATATATACGGATCACAAGAGTCTGAAATATATCTTTACACAGGATGAGTTGAACATGCGACAAAGAAGGTGGTTGGAACTAATCAAGGATTTTGACTGTGAAATTCTTTATCTCCCGGGAAAAGCAAACGTTGTAGCCGACGCTTTGAGTAGAAAAGGAAGGGAGAAGTTATTCAAATTGACAACTCAAGAGGAATTAATAAGAGAAATGGAAAAGTTGGAAATAGAGGTGGAAGAACCAAAAGAAGCGGAAGGAAAATTATTCATGATGAGAGCTCACCCGACGTTATTGGATAGAATAAAGGAAGCACAAGAGAAAGATGAAGAATGTGAGAAGATAAAGAAGAGAATAGTAGAAAATAAGGAAGAAAGGTTCAAAGTAGATAAGGACGGTATATTGAGGTTTGAGGGTCGAGTATGGGTGCCAGCTGTAATCGAATTGAGGGAGGAAATCTTACATGAAGCACACAATACGACGTATTCTGTTCATCCAGGAGGCACAAAAATGTACCAGGATCTTCGACACCACTTTTGGTGGCCTAATTTGAAAAAAGAGGTTGCAGAGTGTGTTAGTAGATGTCTTACTTGTCAAAGAGTCAAAGCAGAACACCAGAGGCCAAGTGGACTACTTCAACCGCCGGAAATACCAGAATGGAAATGGGAGCACATTACGATGGACTTCGTGGTTGGACTTCCGATTACACAGAAGGGTTATGATGCCATTTGGGTTATTGTGGACCGACTAACAAAGACAGCTCATTTTCTACCCATCAAGATCTGATTCAATTTGAACCAGTTAGCAAATTTGTATGTAAAGGAAATCGTATCGTTACATGGAGTGCCGGTGTCGATTGTCTCCGATCGAGATCCGCGTTTCACGTCAAAATTATGGAAAAGTTTGTAGGAACGAATGGGAACTCAATTGAGATTAAGTACTGCTTATCACCCTCAAACTGACGGGCAGAGTGAACGAACCATACAAATGTTGGAGGACATGCTTAGAGCTTGCTTGATGGACTTCAAGGGGAATTGGGACGACCATTTACCACTGGTAGAATTCGCTTACAATAATAGCTATCATGCGAGTATCGGTATGCCCCCATATGAAGCTCTTTACGGGAGGAAGTGTAGAACACCATTATGTTGGGACGAAGTCGGAGAACGATGACTTTTGGGCCCAAAATTAGTTCAGCAAATGGCCGACGTGGTAACAACAATAAGGGGCAGATTGGTAGCAGCTCAAGATCGCCAAAAGAAGTATGCCAATTTGCATCATCAGAACCGAGACTTTGAAGTCAGTAGTTTTGTATTTTTGAAGGTGTCTCCTTGGAAGGGAAAGATCAGATTCGAAAAGAAAGAAAAATTGAGTCCGAGGTTCATAGGACCATTCGATATATTGAAGCGAGTGGGCGAAGTGGCATACAAGGTTGCTTTGCCACCCGAACTGGAACACATCCACAACGTGTTTCATATTTTTGTACTACGTCCGTACAAGTCTGACTATAGACACGTGATTTCCTATGAGCCCATTCAAGTAGAGAAGAATCTGACATATGAAGAAATTCCTATTCAGTTAATAGATAAGAAAGAACAAACGCTAAGAAACAAAGTTATATCTTCTGTAAAAGTAGTTTGGTGAAACCACGATGTCGAGGAGGCCACATGGGAATTATAAGATAGGATGAGGAGAGACTATCTCCATCTTTTTGTGTAACCTTGTATCAATTCCGAGGACGGAATTTTTATAAGGGCGGGGAGGAGGATGTAATAACCAGTAAATTTTATGATTTAATATTAATATTAATATAAATAGAGCACATGATTATTTATTTTATAAATGCTTACATGGCATGAGGTGAGTAACTTAATTGAATTAAATTGAAATTTTAATAATTGATAAGATGTGGAAAATTATGATAAGCTCATGAAATGTCTTGTGTGACACAATGATGGAATTAGTGAGGAATAAATTAAAGAAGGAATGCATTACTAGTAAAAGATGACAATAAGAGAGGTGGTATATAATTAATTTATTTAATTATATCAGAGTATTGATAAATCCTTGAATTGGTTTGAAAGCTTGTCTGGATAGACTAAATCATTTTTTTGTGAGTAACTTAAATTATGTGAAATAGCCCAACTTATTAATAATTATTAAGGTGGTGTATAATTTAGTGTTAATTGGGTAAATTAAATTAGTTAAATTGCTGCATTAATATTTAAGTATTTACATTTTTATAATCCAAATAATAAATCTGGTAGGATAAGGTGGTAGGCCTAAATTGATTTAGTGGGCAGCTTTAATGAGATTTTTTCTAGCCAAACTATATTGTTACTTATAAATTTTGGGTGGGGTATGTGTGGCCAGCCAAGAAAAAGGGGAACTAGAACCCAACCTTATGATTTATAATCTACCCATTTTCGGCAGTTAGTGCAATGGTGGCAGCTACATTGAATTAAAAGCCAATCAGCCTTGGGAATTAATTACCCAATTACAACATGACTAAGTTCTAGCATTGAGTATTACACATAATTGAGACTATCATTTTGGGACCATTGGATTCAAAAAAAAAAGAGGGAGCTTTGCGTGTGATTTTTGACAATACAATGGTGACATGAGTGATGGGATATCATAGACTACTTAGGGGCTGCTATAAAGTTCTTGTAGGGGGATGGTCAATGAGACTTCTAGTTAATTTATGCACTCCTTTTAGTATATATAAACCCCCTTACTCTAGTTTTTTTTTAAAAGCAAGAACCATTGTAGAGAGAGTGTGAGTGTGGTTGGTGAAGTAGGAGAGAAGGAGTAATAGCAGCAGCAGCTCTTCATCTTAGCAACTCATTTCAGAATTTTCAAGCTAAGGTATAAAATAAACTAAGCAAAAAATGACTTTCCATTTAATTTCTAGTAAACACTTAGTTATTTTTTTTTGGTGTTGATATTATGTGTTATTTGTGGGAGTTAGTATACTAAACTAAATGTCTGCATGATTAATATTTGAGACATTAGTATTTATAATATGCCTTTAAGCTAGAGGAATTAATTTGCAGGAATATATGCACAATTTGTTTACGTAGTGGAGAAAAAAAAACAAAAACAAAGTATGTGTTATGGAAAGAAGGGGCTGTTTCGTGTACCAAATAAATGGCTGCCATGTGATAATTTATTATTATTATTATTAATTTTATTTTTTATTTTTTTTGCTAACACGTGTGCAATAAAACTTCTGTTTTGTGACTGCTATTTTAAGACAAATCATTCGTTAACATGGCTACTAGTTGTTAAAATAAAAATAAAATAAAATTATTAGTTGTTACATAATCAATAATATGTTGCTACATGTTAATTTTTATTTTTCCATGCAATAAGGATGCTGCTATGTGGCTCTTATTTTTAAGGCTAATTATTCGGCTGCTAGTTGTGCAAGAAAATTTGTTGTACTTATGCAATAATGTGGTGGCTACATGTTCTCATTAAAGGAGCTGCTATGCAAGAAAATTAAAGATCCTTTAGCCTTACCTATTATGTAATCTTAAACATTAAAATGTGGGGCAATGTGAAGATTTAAAAGGCTATATATCAAACACATTTTTTTATTTTTAGTACCTCAAGCAAGACCAAACGTAGGACTTGGTTCTAAAAAATTGTTATTCCATAATGGTCATTTGAGGATAAATAGAGTTTAGGTTTGTAATATTCATATGTACATAATATGATCAAATTGCATAAAAAGTGCGAGCGTGTAAAATCGAGTTTAAAAATTTACAAACCATATACGGATCATCCTTTATGCATAATTATTAATTAAGCGAAAAGATAAAGAATAAATCATACCCTTGAAGATCGAGCTTCCTCGAATTGCAAGTTCACCTCCAAATCCTTTTCGCGTTCGATCTTGAATCCACCGGGGTTTGGTTCCTTCCTTTGATCGGCGTTAGCCACCCAAATGTTTGGCCTCTGGGTGATCCACCAAGGAAGAAGAAAATTCAAGAAGAAGAAAATTGTTTGGCTAAACCTAGTTTTCTATCTCTATAGAAAAGGTGTACTCTCCAACAAATTGGAATTATTACGTTGTTGAAAAATCAACAACCCATACACACCCATAATAAGACTCCTCTTATTTATAGATGTGGGCAACCCACCTTAACAATTAAGGAATTGGGTTTATTTAATTAATTAAATTCTTTTAATTAATTAAGCTCCCTAATCTTATTAGGGATAATTAATTAAACTCCTTTAATTAATTTTCCTTCCTAATCGATTAGGAATAAATGAAATACTTATATTAAATTAATTCCTAAACTCTTTTAGAAATTAAAATAATAATAATTGTAATAATATTAATAAGACTCCTCTTATTAATTTATATTTAATATTTCTAAAATATTAAATAATAAATATTAAGCTAT
This sequence comes from Panax quinquefolius, assembly GCA_020205615.1. Classification (NCBI taxonomy): domain Eukaryota; kingdom Viridiplantae; phylum Streptophyta; class Magnoliopsida; order Apiales; family Araliaceae; genus Panax; species Panax quinquefolius. The sequence continues at coordinate 26,401,418 of CM035171.1, forward strand.
TTAATTTATTCTATCACCATAGATTAAATTAAATATATAACTATATTATTACGATTATGCCATTAACTTCTTAAATAATTATTCTTCCTTTTATGGTGTGACCCTTTAGGTTCTCCATATTAAGCCGGTTGTGAATAAATCAATTAGAACAATTCTAATCTTATTTAAATAAATAAATTAAACAATTAATTTATTTAAATAAATAATATTTATTCTGATAGGGATAAGCCTCCTAGCGATCAGCGACTTTCCGGATAATATAGATTTCAACATTAATCATTAAAGAACCTTTGAGTAAATAGTTCTGTCAATTCAATCCTTCCACCATCTGATGTCCCGATTAAATATAAGGCATGGAATTCTTGTCAAGTCTTATTTTATTTAATTATATGTATTTCGATCTTAAATGCCTGACTCAAATAATGCAAATTAGAAACTCCTTTCTAATTTCATTACGCCTTACCAACCGAGGACTCTTTGGGTTGTCATTTATCGAATCACATAGGACATTTCTCTTCTTTTATTAAAGTGGTAGATTCTTTATTGATCATACATTATCTCCATATACAACTTATTATACCCAAGCATACCCTTTGATATACCTAAGGGTCTTAAGGAATAAGTCAAAGTATAACTCATCATACACAAGATCTTATGATGATCTCAAGTCGAGGATTACTTGTCTTACTATCACTCTGAGAATTCTATTGACGAGGCAAATAAAACTCCATTAGGTTATTCCTTAGCGAGCCACGTTCGATGAACTTATTCTCTAATAAGCACCTACATACTTGCTTTAGTGTCTCCACACAAATGATCATGAGATCAATCATCCTCATCGATGAGCAAGCAACGTATGTACCAATCTATCAGGATTCACTAATCCCCGATTTAGTAATCCAATGATTGGGAACTATTTTAGTTTTAAGCTTTCTAAAATTTAGATCTCATTAGAATGATCATCATCATTATTCTAAAAGCATTGCTTAAAACTATGGGTTTATCACATATTATAAAAGCGACATCATGTAGATAATTAAAAGCCTTTAATAAATTAATACTTTTTATTAATAAATGAATAAGATTGTTACAAAGTATATGCTTTATCATCAAACATGATTGGCTTGTGTGCATACTACTTTCAATCTCCCACTTGCACTAAAAAGCCGATCGTCGTGGTATCTTATACTCTTCTTCTCTAAGTGGCGATTATCCTGTTTTTGGATAAGCTTTAGTTAATGGATATGTAATGTTGTTCTTGAGAGTCCACTATCTACATAGTGATTTCCCATCTTTCAATGATTCTAATAATCAAATGAAAGTGCCACAACACATGTTTAGATCGAAGATGAGACTTAGGAACTATTCTGGATTACGTAATGAACTTTTAATCCAAACAATCAACTTGCGACTTCATTTATAGCTATATACTTTGTCTTTATCACTAAACCGGCACAACTCTTTTCTTTGTTTGGAACCTTTCGATTCAACTTTTCCACTTTATTCGAGATAACGCTTTACCTTAAAGTGGATTTTTTACATCATCTTGAGTGCATACGAAAAACTTGAGTCATTAAGCCCTCTAGTTTTAATTTAGACCCACCATGAATATGATCACATCCTTAGTCTTGGGTTAAGAACTTTAAGATGTTTTCAACGACTTCATAGTGATCTTCTCGAGAATATGGTGATCGACATCGGTCTCGTATATTTCATTGCATACATGATTGTCACTCATGCGATCTCTCTTCTTTGGAGTCTATGGGGACTATTAAGAGAGATACACTCCATAGCTCATCGACATGAGACATCTCTTGGGTTTTGCCATGCTAAGCGACTTTAGCATCAAATGAATATCGTTCCTTGGGTTAAGTCGAGCATCCTCTTAAATCTATCTATATAGATTTATATCCCCAATTAAGATACTCTTCCCAAATCATTCATGGAGGAATGTTTAGACAACTTTATCTTTCTTGATTGTAGCATTGGTATGTCATTCCTTATCAAGTAGTATATCAACATATAATATTAGGAATGTCACGGCGCTCTCCACTTGACCCTTTTGTACACACTAGAACTCTTACCTCATCGTATGTAACTACGGATCATCATCTTACATGATGTGTACCTCATCATCATCATCATCCATGATGAATCCATACCTCTAGGTATCTTGATACTATTCGATTCTGATTGGTTGTGGTACAATAGAATCTATCTATGAGTTCCTCTTATTTGACTTATAGTGTTTTGTGGTTCTTGAACTCTTGAAGATCTATTATCCTCCCACTAGCCCTTTGATGATAAACACCTTTATCTTAGAAGGCGGCGTGTTTAAATAACAAACACCTTTTGCTAAGTAGGATTATAGAACATATACCTAAACTTACTTTAGGATGTCCCACAAATCTGTACTTGTCAAATCTTGTCCCAAGCTTATCCTTTGAAACCTTTTCACATAAGTTGGACAACCCTTATCTTAACATACTTAAGATTAGGAATCCTCCACATCCATAACTTTTATGGAGTCTTGGGGTAGGATTTTGAGGTTACCATTTTAAATGAATGTCTGACCATTTCTAGGACATGATCCTGAAGGATCTTTGGAATGTCGGTAAAATCATTATGGACCGCACCATGTCCAAATAAGTACGATTTTCATTCGGATACATCAATCGATTATTGCGTGTCGGGATGTGTCCATTATGAGAAAACCATTTGAGATGATCTAGAAACTTATTGCACAAGTATTTATTCCTTGATCTAATCAAAGAATCTTAATACTTTGCCAATTTGTTTCACTTACGAATTCTTTGAACCTTTCAAATAATTCACACTTGTATTTCAACAAATACACACATTCAACTCTTTGAATGATCATCTCCTTTTCTTATACTAATTTGTTCAATTTGCAAAATTATTTTTCATGTAAATTCAGTATACAAAATTTATTAAGTAATATTCGATTCTATACAAAACATTATTATTATAAATAGAACAACAATTGTTCTTAATTATAATACCAAAGATTTCATTGTCCAACAATAAAATGGAAATAATATTTTTAACAAGAACTGGAATCTGATAACAACTTATTGACTTAATAGATTTGCCGTAGTAGGCATTGCTAAACTATAAGTTTCTATGGCTAATCTGAGCAACCTTTGCTTCATTTCCCACACATAGGATTACTTATATTTGTTTAGCTTTCTACTTACTTTGGTCCTTTCATAAATCTATATTTATGATAACCAAAGTCGGTATCCAATACCCAGTAGAACCTTGACTTAAAGAAAAATTTATTTCAATCATGAACAAAAAGCGTATTATGTAGAAACTTCACTAAGCTTCTTTGGTTAGCCTCTGCAAGATGCTTCTCATGATTTCTTTCCGATGTCGGGGCTTATTGCGGTGGAAGCAAACTCCTTTGCTATCCGTGTCGATTTTGTTCTTATTATCCTTTGTTTATGCCTTTCTATTTACCTTCTTTGAATCGTTCTTCTTTTGGAAGATCCTTTGGCCCCTACCGGTAAAGACTTGATCTTTCTTGGTTGGAAAGTGACTCTCGACATTTTTCAATATGTTAAGCAAATCGGTGAAAGGCGATATCTAGCTTGTTCATATGAAAATTCACAACAAATTTGTGAAAGGAGTCAGGGGTGAGTGCAAGATCAAATCTTGGCTCAACTCTCCATCCATGACAAAACTTGTTGTCTAATTGATCAATCAAATTGATTATGTTAAGAACTTTTTATGCATCTATATAGTGCCATTGGCCGTTCTAGATCGGAAGAGCTCCTTGAATGTCGATATCTATCGGTCCTACTTTCCTCACCATCAACTACTTGATGTGCGGGAATATAGTAGGAGCATCCATAGTTTCATCTTGTGGCTTTGAAGCTCGTTACTCGTGGATCTGAGCATGATGCGTTGAGCCAATTGTGTGCATCATCTTGCCACTTTCTAAAAGTAGCAATCTCTTCCTCGGAGGCATTATGCGCAACCATTCTTGCGAGGATAGGCGTATTAAGGACATAAGATAGCTTTTCGACTATGAGAACTATTCTCAAATTCCTTAACCAATCCGTTTAATTGATTACGATTAATTTAGCATCTAATATGCTTCGCGATGATAGTAATTTTAGACATTGTAAAATTACGTAAATGAATTTGTAATTAACAACATTTTAACATACATTCTTTTATTAATTACCAAAATAAATTAGGTCTTGTTTTAAATTGGTATCTCCCACTATTTTCTTCAAACTATATTACCCTCACTTATATAGTTAAGCAAAATCTAATTAAAGATTTGCTAGTGAGAATAAGGATCCCATTTCAAATGTATATAGCCTTGTGGTGACACAACAAACTATATATAAATAAATAGGTAGACAACTTTTGTCGATTACATCAACTATCTGACTCCTTGTATTTTGCCTCTTAGATTATTTTGATCAGTGGTGGCACATCCAGAATCAAAATTATCGAAGTTAAGTCAACCTAGCACTCCATATATTCAAAAAGAAAAATATCATCCTTGTGGTGACCTGACAAAACAATATTGTTCAATTTTCTTTATAAGCATCAAATGTGATAAATTAACATCTTAAATACTTAATACTTGCCTTGTGGTGACACAACAAACTCATATTAAATATTTAATACTCTATTAATTTTATCATGCTAGAAAAGCGACGTTCGATATTCCAAATATCTTTGAGCGCTTAGGACTTAATATAAAAATTGAGGGGTTTGTTATTAATTTGTCTCATCTTGTTTAGCGGCGTACACATATATATATATAAAAATCTGGCGTCGTATTAATGAACATCTGAAAGCATGTTTGCATAATATATAATATATATATATATAAGCATGCACATATAGAATACTATATTCTACGGATTGATTATGGACTTTTATTCTAGTTTGGTTCACTAGAGCCACCAAGTGAACCAAAATTCAAACTCTAGGGTGCGAAAATAATATTTAAATATAACTATTACATTTAAACTTGGGCTCCATTACAAAGCGGGTCTTCAAGCGCTCCTTGCTCCTTGATCTCTCAATTTTTCAAAATTAATTCTAACTATTCCTATTACAAAACTATTTAAAATAAATAGAAACCTTGATCGTGATCGAGGGAAATGCATAGGAGGAGATAGAATTTACATTAAGAAAAATTAGAGAAGGCGAATCTGTGAGACCCCATTAATAAAACCCATACATTCATGCATCCAACTAAAATAAAATCGATCGCATTGGTTGATAGTCCATAATCAATCCCATTTATTATCATACACATCACCATATGCATCGATAAATAACATTCATCTCATGAATAATAAACATTTAATATATATATTGATATCATTTAATGGGCAAATTTAGTTAGTATAAAATCTATTTTTGAATCAAAATAAACTCCTTTATTTTAATCCAAATTTAAATCAAAATAAAACTATTTTATTTTAATTTATCCATTTTGAATAAAATAAACTATTTTATTTTAATCAAAATTTTAATCAAAATAAACTCCTTTATTTTAATTAATTATGGAATCGATTCCATATATATAAAAAAAAATCTTTAATTAAAATAAACTCTTTTATTTTAATTAATTATGAAATCGATTCCATGTAAAAAAAAAAATCTTATTATTAAAGGAAACACGGATATTTTATTAAAGGAAACACGGATATTCTTTCCTTTATTTAACAAATAAAAAATCTCTTTTATTTTGAATAATATGAAATCTTATTTCATATCTAAATAAACTCCTTTATTTAAGGAAACATGGATTTTCTTTCACTATTCACAAATAAACTCTTTTATTTTGAATAATATGAAATCTTATTTCATATCTAAATAAACTCCTTTATTTAAGGAAAATAAATCAATTTTCAAAAATCCAATTAGTTATCATGGAATCCAATTCCAACTCTAATTAGTTAGCATGAAATTCTAATTTTAAAATTAAAATAAATTTTTATTTTAAACCTTTTATTTAAAATAAAATTTTATTTTAAATTAAAATAAACCTTTTATTTTAATTTAAAATTATTAAAATTAAAATAAACTTTTTTTATTTTAATATTAAAATAAACCTTTTATTTTAAAATTAAAATAAACTTTTATTTTAATTATATAATAATAAAATATATATATATATATATATAATATATATATATATATATATATATATATATATATATATATATATATATATATATATATATATATATATATATAAATAATATATATATATATTTGTTATATAATATATATATTTATATATATATATATTTATAATATATTATATATATATATATATATATATATATATATTCATTATATAATCATTATATAATGATATTTTTTTTATTTATAAATAATATTTTTTAATTATATTATCATTTTATTGCAATATTTTGATATATTAATTCTTGTTTATTTTTTTTTTTGATATATATGCAATGTAATTTCTTGATTTCGCAATTTTTATGACATCATTGATGAATTTAATTTATTTTAAAAAATAATGTTTTTTAAATAAATCAAAAATTTTATCTTTAAAAGTAAAAAAAAAAAAAAAAATTTTTTTTTTTGCGTATTTTTTTTTTTTTTTTTTTTATTTAAATTTTATCTGATAAAATTATGCCCAATTAAATTATTCTAAACACATATCAATATATACATATCAAATTAAAACAATTAATAATTAGCATAAAGGTTTGGCTCGATGCCCTTTATTAGGTTTGTAATATTAATAATAACTTGTGATCAAATTGCATAAAAAATGCGAGCGTGTAAAAATCGAGTTTAAAAATTTTACAAACCATATACTGGATCATCCTTTATGCATATTATTAATTAAGCGAAAAGATAAAGAATAAATCATACCCTTGAAGATCGAGCTTCCTCGGTACAAGTTCACCTCCAAATCCTTTTCGCGTTCGATCTTGAATCCACGGGTTTGGTTCCTTCCTTTGATCAGCGTTAGCCACCCAAATGTTTGGCCTCTGGGTGATCCACGAGGAAGAAGAAAATTCAAGAAGATGGGTGTTATGGCTAAACCTAGTTTTTCTATCTACATAGAAAAGTGTACTCTCCAACAATTGGAATTATTACGTATGTTGAAAAAATCAACAACCCATACCACCCGTAATAAGACTCCTCTTATTTATAGATGTGGGCAACCCACCTTAACAATTAAGGAATTGGGTTTTTTTAATTAATTAATTCTTTTAATTAATTAAGCTCCCTAATCTTATTAGGGATAATTAATTAAACTCCTTTAATTAATTTTCCTTCCTAATCGATTAGGAATAAATGAAATACTTATATTAAATTAATTCCTAAACTCTTTTAGAAATTAAAATAATAATAATTGTAATAATATTAATAAGACTCCTCTTATTAATTTATATTTAATATTTCTAAAATATTAAATAATAAATATTAAGCTATTTAATTTATTCTATCACCATAGATTAAATTAAATATACTTAACATATTATTACGATTATGCCATTAACTTCTTAAATAATTATTCTTCCTTTTATGGTGTGACCCTTTAGGTTCTCCATATTAAGCCGGTTGTGAATAAATCAATTAGAACAATTCTAATCTTATTTAAATAAATAAATTAAACAATTAATTTATTTAAATAAATAATATTTTCTCTGATAGGGATAAGCCTCCTAGCGATCAACGACTTTCCGGATAATATAGATTTCAACATTAATCATTAAAGAACCTTTGAGTAAATAGTTCTTGTCTGATTCAATCCTTCCACCATCTGATGTCCCGATTAAATATAAGGCATGGAATTCTTTGTCAAGTCTTATTTTATTTAATTATATGTATTTCGATCTCTTAAATGCCTGACTCAAATAATGCAAATTAGAAACTCCTTTCTAATTTCATTACGCCTTAACCACGAGGACTCTTTGGGTTGTCATTTATCGAATCACATAGGACATTTCTCTTCTTTTATTAGAAGTGGTAGATTCTTTATTGATCATACATTATCTCCATGTACAACTTATTATACCCAAGCATACCCTTTGATATACCTAAGGGTCTTAAGGAATAAGTCAAAGTATAACTCATCATACACGAGATCTTATGATGATCTCAAGTCGAGGATCACTTGTCTTACTATCACTCTGAGAATTCCTATTGACGAGCAAATAAAACTCCATTAGGTATTCCTCCTTAGCGAGCCACGTTCGATGAACTTATTCTCTAATAAGCACCTACATACTTGCTTTAGTGTCTCCACAAAATGATCGTGAGATCAATCATCCTCATCGATGAAATGAGCAGCGTGTACCCTTAATCTATCAGATTCACTAATCCCCGATTTAGTAATCAATGATTGGGAACTATTTTTTTAGTTTTAAACTTTCTAAAATTTAGATCTCATTAGAATGATCATCATCATTATTCTAAAAGCATTGCTTAAAACTATGGGTTTATCACATATTATAAACGACATCGTGTAGATAATTAAAAGCCTTTAATAAATTAATACTTTTTTATTATATATGAAATAAGATTATTACAAAGTATATGCTTTATCATCAAACATGATTGGCTTGTGTGCATGTGTGGACTATCGTAAATCTCTTGAGATGAACAACCCTCATTGAAGGGGAATTATATATTGTCGAAAAGCCGGCGTGCACATGAGTATGATTAAATGTTATGCATAACGTAGGGTACTTTAGGCGATCACTGTTTGTACTCGTTTATATTGGATTACAAAGATAATACTTTAAATTCTAGTAAGAGTTCTTAGTCCTTAGTGATTTGCTTCGGTGTTCATTCATATTGAACCTCGAAATGAATAAATCCTGAAATTTTGTTGATATCCTTCAGTCTATAGCGCACCTATTGAATACTCTTGATATTTCTTGATATCCTTGAACTACCAATTATTATTATACCTTGAAGATTTAAATGCTATAACTGCTTATTCTTCTGGCTATATTACTTGCTGGGAAAACATGTTGCTCATTCTTGTTTCCTAAAAACATTATAGTTAAGGCAGAGCAAGGCGGTACTTCAGGAAAGGACAAGGGAAAGGGAAAGGCTACAGAATAACTTAGTCCTTTAAGATTAGAAGTATTATTATTATTGTTATGCTTATTATGATGTATTTAAGGATGATTAAGTTATGTTTAAGTTTAATCACTGAATTGTCATAGTAATGGTTACGGTACCTTGGGACGCGAATATTTATATTATATCAATGTAAATTATTATATTATTTCCGTTGTTGATGATTTTAGTAAGATATTCGTAGTTGCACGTGATGCACCGAATTCGAGATATGAGTGTCCAAATTTTGGGGGCGTCATAACAAAACTCATTTCCAAAGCCCCATATCGAATGGCTCCTATTGAACTTCAGGAGTTAAAGACTCAACTACAGGAATTATTAGACATTGGTTTTATTCATCCTAGTACTTCTCCTTGGGGTGCTCCTGTTCTATTTGTGAAGAAGAAAAATGGGAGTATGCGACTTTGTATTGATTATCGGGAGTTGAATCATGTCACCATCAAAAATAGGTACCCATTGCCACGTATTGATGACTGTTTTGACCCGATTGCAAGGAGCCAAATTCTTTTCAAAGATTGATCTTCGTTTTGGATATCACCAATTGAAGATTAGAACCGATGACATTCCAAAGACGGCTTTCAGAACTCGGTACGGACATTATGAATTCCTAGTCATGTCCTTTGGATTGACTAATGCTCCTGCTGCCTTCATGGATATGATGAACCGAGTATTCAAGGAATATTTGGATCACTTTATGGTCGTTTTTATTGATGATATCCTTATTTATTCCAAAAGCCGTGAAGATCATGAGCAACACTTGAGGATGATACTCCAAAAGCTTCGTGAATATAAGCTTTATGCCAAGTTGAAGAAATGCGAGTTCTGGCTTGAGGAAGTAGCATTCCTTGGGCACGTGGTATCAAGTCATGGAATATCTGTTGACCCAACAAAGATTGAAGCTATTCAAAGTGGGAGCAACCTAAATCGATGATCAAAATCGTAGCTTTCTCGGCTTAGTTGGTTATTATCGGAGATTAAATACAAGGGTTTTCTCGAATCGCTACTCCACTAACTCAATGACTCGAGAAAGATACAAAGTTCGGTTGGAGCGAGGAATGTGAGAAGAGTTTTAAGAACTCAAGAGGAGACTCATTTCAAAGACCTTGTTACGATAATACCATCCGGTTCGGAGGGATTTGTCATCTACAATGATGCTTGAGCAAAGGGTTTGGATGTGTTCTCATGCAACATGGAAAAGTCATAGCCTATGCCTCACGACAACTCAAAGAATATGAGAGGAATTATCCTACTCATGATCTAGAGTTGGCTGCTGTTGTCTTCGCACTAAAGATTTGGAGGCATTACTTGTATGGGGAGAAAGTGGAGATCTTTATGGATCATAAAAGCCTCAAATATTTCTTCACTCAAAAGGAACTCAACATGCGACAATGACGTTGGCTTGAACTATTGAAAGATTATGATCATACCATCCAATACCATCCTGGAAAAGCGAACGTGGTAGCTGATGCATTGAGTAGAAGATCATATGCAAGTGCGAATGCGATATTGTCAATACAAAGGCCCATTTTGTGTGACTTGTAAAGGATGGAGATAGAGTTAAAGACTCCAGGAACCCATGTGATGATGGTGAATATCTGAGTAGAACCGATATAATTGATAAAGTTAAAAAGCGCTTTCAAGCTACGGACACTGGAGCCGATGCGTATGAGGAAGAAAGTGTAAGAAGGTGCTATATTTGGAAGCAAGAATCAATGAAGAAGTAATACTTGAGTCAACTCCAGACTTTGTGTTCTAACGACCACGATTTAAAGTATAAAATCATGATGGAGGCGCATGAACACACCGCTTGCAATCCATCACAGGAGTACCAAAATGTATCATGATTTCATCATACACATTTGGTGAAGCAATATGAAGAGAGAGATAGCGTTGTTTATCTCAAGGTGTCTAACTTGTCAACGAGTTAAAGCGGAGAATCTAGTACCAAAAGGTCTATTGCAACCACTTGAAATTCGAATGGAAGTGGGATCACATTACCATGGATTTAATTCTGGGGTCTTCCTAAGGTTTCTCAAGGCATAGATGCGATTTGGGTCATTGTTGATAGATTGACCAAGTTTGCTCATTTCTTCTGGATATGAAACTTATACACTTGAACGTCTTGCTCGTATGTACATAAAACGAGATTGTAAGACTGCATGGTATGCCAGTATCCATAGTTTCTGATCGAGACCCGAGATTCACTTCATAATTTTGGGTTAGTTTGCAGAAAGCTATGGGCACAGATTTACGATTTAGCTCGGCATATCATCCTCAGACGGACGAGCAGTCGGAGAGGACTATTCAAACTCTTGAAGATTTATTAAGACTCTGTGTCCTTGACTTCAAGGGAAGTTGGGATAAGTTCTTACCATTTGTGGAGTTTTCCTACAACAACAGTTATCAAGCAAGTATTGGCATGGCTCCATTTGAGGCGTTGTATGGAAGAAAGTGTCGATTCTCCGATATCTTTGGGATGAGGTGGGTGAAGCAGCGTTGTTGGGATCGGAGTTGGTACGAATGACTACGGAAAAGATTCAAACGATCCGACAACGTATAAAAACCTCACAAGACCGACAAAAGAGTTTTGCTGATCTTCATCGAAAGAACGTGGAATTCGATATTGGAGCTCATGTATTGTTACGTGTCTCGTATTCATAACGTTTTTCATATATCAATGTTACGTAAATATGTGAAAGACCCGAACCACATTATTGAGTTAGAACCGGACGAAATAGCGGAAGATTTAACGTATGAAGAGGTTCCTGTTCAAATCTTGGATAAGAAGGAACATATTCTATGCTCCAAGGTTATACCTCAAGTCAAAGTTTTGTGGAGAAACCACGATGTTGAGGAAATGACTTAGGAGTTAGAATCTGAAATGAAATCAAGGTATCTTTACCTCTTCGACATACCAGGTACGTACCCTAATTTTGAGGGAAAAATTTCATAAGAAGGGGAAGTTGTAAGACCCCAACTTTTATAAATAAAAAAGAATTTTCTATAAATATCATTTTTTGAATATTATGGAATAAATTTGATATAATGTTATAGTTGTGGGTAATATTTATAAATTTTGCAAAATACATGAAGTTGTTATATAATATTCGATTGGTGGGGAATATTCGTTTTAATAGGGAATATTCGCATAACTAACACAATCATTGGTGGACCCCATTAACGGAATTATTGTTTGGATTGAGAAAACGACAAAAATACTTTATGAAAATAACGGCGGAAGTTTTGCCGTTAACTATTGAAACACCCGGTGTTAAAAGTACAGTAATGCGCGTGGTTGCATAGTAGCACACTGTATTGATTATTGATGCTTACGTGAGAAGTCACTCGGTTTTGTTCAATTATTGCTACAGTAATTGCTGCATAATATCTCACATTATTTGATTCAATTATTGTCAATATTTTATATATTATTAAATCAATAATTGAGACGACAAGGTTATTAAAATTATTATTTGTAACATTAACGATGTCTAGAAGTTCTGTCAAGGAGAGGTTTGGTCACCTAATTGTGCGCCAATAGGGAGAAATCCTTATTAGAAAGCCCCCTCTTTCTTGGGAACGACCTGGTCGATTAATATTGTGAATTATAATAATGATGATAAATGTTGTTAAAATTATTAAGGTGATTTTTATGAAGTTTTATTTATTTTATGGACCCCCCTTTTACCCATTTTTCAAGATAATCGGTAGAAAGTTATTCGGTGTTTATATATATATAATATATATATATATATATATATATATATATGAATTGATTTGAAAAAGTTTGGCAGGGAGTTCAATTGTGGTTATTATTATATATATACAGGTTATAATTTGAGGTTTGGCAGGGAGGATACTCACGGGGGTGACAACCCGTGAGTTATATGTTGGCACGTTGTATATATATATATATATATATATATATTTTATTTAAAGTTTCATTTTATTAGAATATTTTATTGCATAGTGCCTTTCCATTCTCCTATAAATAGAAGCTCATTCCTTCATTATTTTCTTACGAATTCACTAAAACTCTAGACATAGAAAACTTTATAGAAACTATAGAAACGTATTCTGCTACTTCCCTACTCTTATATCCAGTTTCTTTTACGGTAAGAGGTATTATTTCTTTTGTATTCATAAAGAGAACTTATGTTATTCCATTATTTATTATTCGGTTGGAATAACCTGTATACGCGGGCTACCCTATACTTGGTGAAATTCTTCTGTTATTCCATTCGTTATTATTACATTGGAATATCCTGTCACAGATATGTTTTACTGTGGGACTGATTCCGTCTTTATTATTCTATTGGAATATCCTATCTGTGCGTTTTACACCGGACCTGATTCCGTCTTTATTATTCTGTTAGAATATCTTGTCTGTACATTTTATGTCGGACATGATTCCGTCATTATTATTCTGTTGAAATATCATGTATGCATGCGTTTCTGTGGGACCTAATTCCAGATTAATTATTATTCTATTGAATAACTTTTGCATGTGCGATCCTATCGCGTACACGGTGATTTCTTTTGTTATTCCATTCCTTATTATACTCGCTTAGTTAAAGTTTTGACTTCTATACTCCATGAAATTAGTGGAATATTCTTGATATTTGCGCTTCATCCAGTATCTTTTCATGAAAATATTCTTCTGAGCATTCTTGAATTTTACTCTACAAAGAAGTATCATATTGACAATTTGGACGTTATTAGTTCCTGAATAAATTAATTCTTGAACTTGTTTTATTGAATTCTTATATCATTGTCATCATCCTCATGTTTATATTTTTTGAAAGTCATCTGTGGCCTGTAGTGCATAGATGGACTTGGTATGATTATGACCAGGGATTATTCGGTTTAATCATGTACGTAATGTTACAAATGATGTGGAAAAAGTCCTCATTAGCCCGTAGTGCATTGATGGACAGTTGTTGGCATGATCATGACCATTAATGAATACACAAATATTCTTGGCTCGTAGTGCATGGATAATTGTGGTCGTTATACTAAAGAATATCCTTGGCCGTAGTGCAGGGGTGATTCGATGATGTGGATTATTTATTAAGTTGAGTCCGATCGATAAAAGTGATGAAAAACCTTTTAAATCATAAAAGATAGTAGGTTTTATTCTCTACTTGACTCTTTTAATGGATTTCTTGATCCGCTGCAGTTAAACTTGATGTTTGTTATATTGTATCGGTTTAACACTGTTTAAGGCTAATGATAATTTATTCTGCATTATCTTAGTCATAATATTTCTTACTGGGCTAGTTGAGCTCACCCTTTCTTTCACTGTTCTCTTCAGGAAATGAGAATATAGGTGGGACGAGTCGGGGAATGGAGTGATGGACCAGATGATAGTATTAGTAGTCCTTATTATCCTGTTAAATAGTGTGACAATAAATGTAATGAGGACTTATTCTGAGAGTGGATATTGTCTAGAAGACAGTATTTGTATTAAAACTCACAGTTCTCTTGTTGTATATTAAAGATTGTATCTGTATTCTGTACCATGTATTTGGTGACTCAGAATAGGTGATGTATACCTATTTTGGGGGCGTCACACCTTGTCTCAGTGACTAAACTAAAGTGAAGTCTGATGGACTTGATGAGTATCAGAGGGTACAAGAGATTCTAAGTCTATTGGGCTTAGTCTACAATTTCCAAGGTTGTTGGCCTTGAAGAGTTCTTAGTGAACTAGAGTTCCAAGGCTGCTGGTCTTGAATGAATCTTAGTGATTCAGAGTTGATCAAATCCTTAGTGGAATCTCTACTTGTTGAAGCAGAAGAGTGGATTAGGGGCATTTAGTCTCTAAACCACTTAAAACCTCTAGTGTCATTTACTTTACGTTATTTACATCCAGTACCATAACTGCTTGCAATTAACTCTACATTAGAACTGTGTTTAATGTTCTATGTCTGAAGGGTATCCTAATAAATTCCGCTATGCATTAATTGATTCCTCTATTCTATATATGTTAATCACTTAACAAGATAAAAGAAAATAAAGAATTTTTTTAAAAATAAAAACGATTTATTCAACCCCCCTCTAGATCTATTATGTGCCTCCGGGAACTAACAATTGGTATCAGAGTAGGTTCTTACGTATATGATAAGGCTCAAGCTTTGAGTTTGATCCTTGGCACAAATAAGTTCTAAATGTGGTATTAGTTGTAAGTCACTTCTGAATGTAGTCGCGCTCTGTTGGTATATTTTGCAATCATTGAATATGTGGAAGTATACACGGTCAATAAGTAATAAAGTGATAAGAAAAATATCGTTCCCACGAGGAATTATTTAATACTAACTCTTAACCAAATCAATTTTATTTAAACAATTGATTTAAGATTTTAGAATTAAAATAATTAATACAACTAAATCCTAATTACCATTAGTTTAGAATCAGATTATGGAGATTTAAGATCACAACTTCATTTATTATTTCACTTATATTAAAATACTTCTTATTAATTATGCTCACTATTCTGGATTATTAATCAGGAACTTATTAGTATTTATAACCACCTTTCGATGCATCACAAACATATTAATCCAAATCCACAGTTGATAAAATTGAATCAAACACCCTAATTAACTAATTCACTATATACTATATTCCTATGTGAATTATAATTAAAGAGGATTTAAAGTACATTTTCCCTTATTAGATTACACACGGCGTAAAAGCATATCCCTATCCTAAACACAAATCGTGAATTCCATCGTCATGCAGAAAACACAATCAAATGCTATTATGATCAGATCTAAATCTATATTTCATCTCCCGAATTCATAGAGATTATCATGGTAATTGTTAGCTAGACAATTAAACAATAAACACAAACCATAATACACAATCCATATAATAGATCATAGTAATTAACAGAGAAGCATATTAAAATAAGCTATGCAATAAGATCTATTGTAATCTTAAACAAGAAATTTAGTTCATAATCATTGAATTAAAGTTAAGAATCCACAACTGAATAAACATTAAAAGATAAAAATAGAAGTAGAGGAAAGAATGAAATCTGTTGTCTGCAAATCTAATGTTCCCCTCTTGCTACTGCTCTTGATCTTCAATGATCCCCAAGTTGTTTCAATCTCTAACAATCCAATATAAACTAGGGTTTATGATCTAATTTGATGGAGTGTTTTATCTAAGCTAATCTATGTAATCCCTCTTTATTCTATGCCTCCCATAATGTACTTATAGGTTACAAGTCCAAATTTTAGCTTAGGAGCAAACCCAATCAAATTTAGAGTCAAAAAGTATCAAAATTCGCCCCAAAATGCGTTCAAGCTTGATCAAGCCCTACACCAGTGTCCCAACGCTGGTCATGGAGCTGGGAATCTGCCCCATAGCACCCCGGCGCTGGAAATAGGCAAGGAATGGGCGCCCCCGCGCTGGTTTTTTTTTTGGAATTTTCTACTCTGACGTCCTTTGGAAAATTGGCCATAACGTCTTCGTTCAAACTTTGATTTTGATGATTTAAGATGTTATGGAAAGAGGAGACGTAGATCTAAAACTTATGTTCTTTGAGTTTTCCGAAATAATGGCTGTAGCAATGCTGAAATCGGCTCTGAAGTGGGTGTTATGTAAATGGCAAGCCGAAAATGCGAATCTAGCAACCCCAAACATCGATCCAAGTAACTTTTGTCCCAATTCCTACAAAACAACATAAAACATGCATGAATAGACACAAACACTTAAAAACATCCAAAAGATTAAGCTCAAACACACTCAATTATGGGTATAAAACTCACTCATCAAATACCCCCAAACTTAAACATTTGTTTGTCCTCAAGCAAAAACACAAAAGAACTAAAAATAAACACACTAACTCAACTATATGAAGTCATATGCATGATCTATTTCCTAATATACCTACGAATCCAACAATAAATTAGTATGATACATAACAACAGGTCTCAAAGATACCAATGATACTCATACAATATATCCAATTAAGTCAAAGTCCATAACTCTAACCAGTTAGTCAATCTAAACCTGTCATCACCCATGTTGTGCGTGTGTGCTTGTTAGCCATTCTAACCATCCATGGATCAAGAAAATCACATAACAAACTTCTTAAAAGGAAAATTTCAGTTCCAATTCAATTACTTTTGTGAACATGACAACTCCGGTTAAAACTATGCAATTACTAAGTCTAAGGGTAAATATAAGATTTATTTATACTTTTATTCAACCACCAGGGCATTTTTGCTCTTTTTCGTGTTTTATTCATTTTTTATTTTTCTCATGGTTATGCAATATCTTATTCCCTTAAGCTTTTCAATGTTACCTTAACGAGCTTTCGACCAACGACTCCCAGACCATTAAGACCTTAGGACGCTAGGTGTAAAAACAATCCCATCGGGTTTACTTACTCAAGTAATAAAGGCCACAAAACTAGACAAGCGTGCCACGGTGTTTATTAATTTTTTTTCTTTTTCTGGATTTTCTTTTTTTTTTCTTTTCATCATTTCTTTTTTTCTTTTTTTCTTTTTCTTTTTTTTCATTTTGTATATATATACCCCATAAATTCCCCCAAACTCAAGCTTTTATGTCATTCTAACATTTAGCGCCAGTTCACTAATTTCCTTAAATTTTAACCAAGATTTTCCCTCAGAAACAAATTATGAAACCCTTGAACCAAGTGGATTAAAATAGTTAAACTTTTAAGTGCTAACCGGTTACATAAGTTTCAGACAGGCTCAGATTATCATCATGATTAAAATTAGAACTCATCATCAATTATCAACACTGTTCAAGTTAGCATGCAAAACCAATTTTATCATAGGCCGAGCTAAGACCACACCAACTGATCGCACAGATTCATGCAAAAAATGTAATTCTACTACATGAACACATACTAATGCAACACATATGAATATGCAATTAACTACCATGTATTATATGCAACATAAACACATAATGCTAATACAAAAAAAAAATGAACTACCATACAGATAACTAACTATATGCAACACTACACTAAAATGCCCCAAACTTAAACTAGACATTGTCCTCAATGGCTGAAATAGGAAAAAGTAAAGCAAAGGACTTCCCTGAAAATATAGCAATCTTCCTCAATGTCCGCTAAGTTTGGAGAATAGGCTAGGCACATGGAACAAATTGGGCACCACACAAAAACACAAAAGAACTAAAAATAAACAACATAACTCAACTATATGAAGGCATATGCATGATATACTTCCTAATATACCTACGAATCTAGCAATAAATTAGTATGATATATAACAACAGGCCTCAAAGATACCAATGATACTCACACAATATATCCAATTAAGTCAAAGTCCATAACTCTAACTAGTTAGTCAATTCAAACCTATCATCACCCATGTTGTGCGTGTGTGCTTGTTAACCATTCTAACCAACCACAGATCAAGAAAATCACATAACAAACTTCTTGGAAGGAAAATTTCAGTTCCAATTCAATTACTTTGTGAACATGATAACTCCGGTTAAAACTAAGCAGTTACCAATTCTAAGGGTAAATATAAGATTTATTTATACTTTTATTCAACCATGAGGGCATTTTTGATCTTTCTCGTGTTTTATTCATTTTTTATTTTTCTCATGGTTGTGCAATGTCTTATTCCCTTTGGCTTTTCAATGCTACCTTAACGAGCTTTCAACCAATGACTCTCAGACCATTAAGACCTTAGGGCGCTAGGTGTAAAAATAATCCCATCGGGTTTACTTACTCAAGTAATAAAGGCCACAAAACTAGACAAGCGTGCCACGGTGTTTATTAATTTTTTTTCTTTTTCTGGATTTTCTTTTTTTTTTCTTTTCATCATTTCTTTTTTTCATTTTGTATATATATACCCTATAAATTCCCCCAAACTCAAGCTTTTATGTCATTCTAACATTTAGCGCCAGTTCACTAATTTCCTTAAATTTTAACCAAGATTTTCCCTCAGAAACAAATTATGAAACCCTTGAACCAAGTGGATTAAAATAGTTAAACTTTTAAGTGCTAACCGGTTACATAAGTTTCAGACAGGCTCAGATTATCATCATGATTAAAATTAGAACTCATCATCAATTATCAACACTGTTCAAGTTAGCATGCAAAACCAATTTTATCATAGGCCGAGCTAAGACCACACCAACTGATCGCACAGATTCATGCAAAAAATGTAATTCTACTACATGAACACATACTAATGCAACACATATATGAATATGCAATTAACTACCATGTATTATATGCAACATAAACACATAATGCTAATACATAAAAAAATGAACTACCATACAGATAACTAACTATATGCAACACTACACTAAAATGCCCCAAACTTAAACTAGACATTGTCCTCAATGGCTGAAATAGGAAAAAGTAAAGCAAAGGACTTCCCTGAAAATATAGCAATCTTCCTCAATGTCCGCTAAGTTTGGAGAATAGGCTAGGCACATGGAACAAATTGGGCACCACACAAAAACACAAAAGAACTAAAAATAAACAACATAACTCAACTATATGAAGGCATATGCATGATATACTTCCTAATATACCTACGAATCTAGCAATAAATTAGTATGATATATAACAACAGGCCTCAAAGATACCAATGATACTCACACAATATATCCAATTAAGTCAAAGTCCATAACTCTAACTAGTTAGTCAATTCAAACCTATCATCACCCATGTTGTGCGTGTGTGCTTGTTAACCATTCTAACCAACCACAGATCAAGAAAATCACATAACAAACTTCTTGGAAGGAAAATTTCAGTTCCAATTCAATTACTTTGTGAACATGATAACTCCGGTTAAAACTAAGCAGTTACCAATTCTAAGGGTAAATATAAGATTTATTTATACTTTTATTCAACCATGAGGGCATTTTTGATCTTTCTCGTGTTTTATTCATTTTTATTTTTCTCATGGTTTGTCAGGTAATGTCTTATTCCCTTTGGCTTTTCAATGCTACCTTAACGAGCTTTCAACCAATGACTCTCAGACCATTAAGACCTTAGGGCGCTAGGTGTAAAAATAATCCCATCGGGTTTACTTACTCAAGTAATAAAGGCCACAAAACTAGACAAGCGTGCCACGGTGTTTATTAATTTTTTTTCTTTTTCTGGATTTTCTTTTTTTTTTCTTTTCATCATTTCTTTTTTTCATTTTGTATATATATACCCTATAAATTCCCCCAAACTCAAGCTTTTATGTCATTCTAACATTTAGCGCCAGTTCACTAATTTCCTTAAATTTTAACCAAGATTTTCCCTCAGAAACAAATTATGAAACCCTTGAACCAAGTGGATTAAAATAGTTAAACTTTTAAGTGCTAACCGGTTACATAAGTTTCAGACAGGCTCAGATTATCATCATGATTAAAATTAGAACTCATCATCAATTATCAACACTGTTCAAGTTAGCATGCAAAACCAATTTTATCATAAAGTAGAGCTAAGACCACACCAATCGATCGCATGATTCATGCAAAAATGTAATTCTACTACACGAACACATACTAATGCAACACATATATGAATATGCAATTAACTACCATGTATTATATGCAACATAAACACATAATGCTAATACATAAAAAATGAACTACCATACGAGATAACTAACTATATGCAACACTACACTAAAATGCCCCCAAACTTAAACTAGACATTGTCCTCAATGGTCAAAATAGGAAAAAGTAAAGCAAAGGACTTCCCTGAAAATATAGCAATCTTCCTCAATGTCCGCTAAGTTTGGAGAATAGGCTAGGCACATGGAACAAATTGGGCACCACACAAAACACAAAAGAACTAAAATAAACAACATAACTCAACTATATGAAGGCATATGCATGATATACTTCCTAATATACCTACGAATCTAGCAATAAATTAGTATGATATATAACAACAGGCCTCAAAGATACCAATGATACTCACACAATATATCCAATTAAGTCAAAGTCCATAACTCTAACTAGTTAGTCAATTCAAACCTATCATCAACCATATTTGTGCGTGTGTGTGCTTGTTAACCATTCTAACCAACCACGGATCAAGAAAATCACATAACAAACTTCTTGGAAGGAAAATTTCGGTTCCAATTCAATTACTTTGTGAACATGATAACTCCTCGGTTAAAACTAAGCGCTTACCAATTCTAAGGGTAAATATAAGATTTATTTATACTTTTATTCAACCATGAGGGCATTTTTGATCTTTCTCGTGTTTTATTCATTTTTATTTTTTCTCATGGTTGTAAATGTCTTATTCCTTTGGCTTTTCAATGCTACCTTAACGAGCTTTCAACCAATGACTCTCGGACCATTAAGACCTTAGGGCGCTAGGTGTAAAAATAATCCCATCGGGTTTACTTACTCAAGTAATAAAGGCCACAAAACTAGACAAGCGTGCCACGGTGTTTATTAATTTTTTTTCTTTTTCTGGATTTTCTTTTTTTTTTCTTTTCATCATTTCTTTTTTTCATTTTGTATATATATACCCTATAAATTCCCCCAAACTCAAGCTTTTATGTCATTCTAACATTTAGCGCCAGTTCACTAATTTCCTTAAATTTTAACCAAGATTTTCCCTCAGAAACAAATTATGAAACCCTTGAACCAAGTGGATTAAAATAGTTAAACTTTTAAGTGCTAACCGGTTACATAAGTTTCAGACAGGCTCAGATTATCATCATGATTAAAATTAGAACTCATCATCAATTATCAACACTGTTCAAGTTAGCATGCAAAACCAATCTTATCATAGGCCGAGCTAAGACCACACCAACTGATCGCACAGATTCATGCAAAAAATGTAATTCTACTACATGAACACATACTAATGCAACACATATATGAATATGCAATTAACTACCATGTATTATATGCAACATAAACACATAATGCTAATACATAAAAAAATGAACTACCATACAGATAACTAACTATATGCAACACTACACTAAAATGCCCCAAACTTAAACTAGACATTGTCCTCAATGGATGAAATAGGAAAAAGTAAAGCGAAGGACTTCCCTGAAAATATAGCAATCTTCCTCAATGTCCGCTAAGTTTGGAGAATAGGCTAGGCACATGGAACAAATTTGGCACCACACAAAAACACAAAAGAACTAAAAATAAACAACATAACTCAACTATATGAAGGCATATGCATGATATACTTCCTAATATACCTACGAATCTAGCAATAAATTAGTATGATATATAACAACAGGCCTCAAAGATACCAATGATACTCACACAATATATCCAATTAAGTCAAAGTCCATAACTCTAACTAGTTAGTCAATTCAAACCTATCATCACCCATGTTGTGCGTGTGTGCTTGTTAACCATTCTAACCAACCACAGATCAAGAAAATCACATAACAAACTTCTTGGAAGGAAAATTTCAGCCCAATTCAATTACTTTGTGAACATGATAACTCCGGTTAAAACTAAGCAGTTACCAATTCTAAGGGTAAATATAAGATTTATTTATACTTTTATTCAACCATGAGGGCATTTTTGATCTTTCTCGTGTTTTATTCATTTTTATTTTTCTCATGGTTGTGCAATGTCTTATTCCTTTGGCTTTTCAATGCTACCTTAACGAAGCTTTCAACCAATGACTCTCGGACCATTAAGACCTTAGGGCGCTTAGGTGTAAAAATAATCCCATCGGGTTTACTTACTCAAGTAATAAAGGCCACAAAACTGAATGCAAGCGTGCCACGGTGTTTATTAATTTTTTTCTTTTTCTGGATTTTCTTTTTTTTTTCTTTTCATCATTTCTTTTTTTCATTTTGTATATATATACCCTATAAATTCCCCCAAACTCAAGCTTTTATGTCATTCTAACATTTAGCGCCAGTTCACTAATTTCCTTAAATTTTAACCAAGATTTTCCCTCAGAAACAAATTATGAAACCCTTGAACCAAGTGGATTAAAATAGTTAAACTTTTAAGTGCTAACTTAGGTTTATAAGTTTCGAACAGTTTCAGATTATCATCATGATTAAAATTAGAACTCATCATCAATTATCAACACTTTATTCAAGTTAGCATGCAAAACCAATCTTATCATAAAGTAGCTAAAGACCACACCAACTGATCGCACAGATTCATGAAAAAAAAATATGCAATTCTACTACATGAACACATACTAATGCAACACATATATGAATATGCAATTAACTACCATGTATTATATGCAACCTAAAAAAATACATAATGGGGAAAGCACCTAGTGGTTTGCCGTACTGAATAGGGATCTTATCTAAAAAGATCATGCTAGGTGACTTAGATTCAATGGCCATTACAATTGGGAACCTCCCAAAAGAGACATTGTTACTGATGGATAGAGGATTCTTTAATTTTCGTAAGGGAATTGGATAGAGAATTGAAGAAGTCAGGATGAGACTATAAAAACAAGCGCTTATAGGGAGGCAACCCAAGTTTAATTTTTATTTTTAGTTTTTATTAGGTTTTATATTAGTAGCTTTGAATGTGCATTTATTTAGAATTTAATAAAATTGCTTCTATTGTGTGTTTATAGGTTATTCAAGTCAAATTCAAGTGTGGTGCCCAATTTGTTCCATGTGCCTAGCCTATTCTCCAAACTTAACGGACATTGAGGAAGATTGCTATATTTTCAGGGAAGTCCTTTGCTTTACTTTTTTTCTATTTTCACCATTGAGGACAATGTCTAGTTTAAGTTTGGGGCATTTTAGTGTAGTGTTGCATATAGTTAGTTATCTGTATGGTAGTTCATTTTTTTTTATGTATTAGCATTATGTGTTTATGTTGCATATAATACATGGTAGTTAATTGCATATTCATATGTGTTGCATTAGTATGTGTTCATGTAGTAGAATTACATTTTTTGCATGAATCTGTGCGATCAGTTGGTGTGGTCTTAGCTCGGCCTATGATAAAATTGGTTTTGCATATGCTAACTTGAAATAAAGTGTTGATAATTGATGATGAGTTCTAATTTTAATCATGATGATAATCTGAGCCCGTCTCGAAACTTATGTAACCTAAGTTAGCACTTAAAAGTTTAACTATTTTAATCCACTTGGTTCAAGGGTTTCATAATTTGTTTCTGAGGGAAAATCTTGGTTAAAATTTAAGGAAATTAGTGAACTGGCGCTAAATGTTAGAATGACATAAAAGCTTGAGTTTGGGGGAATTTATGGGGTATATATATACAAAATGAAAAAAAAGAAAAAGAAAAAAAGAAAAAAAGAAATGATGAAAAGAAAAAAAAAAGAAAATCCAGAAAAAGAAAAAAAATTAATAAACACCGTGGCACGCTTGTCTAGTTTTGTGGCCTTTATTACTTGAGTAAGTAAACCCGATGGGATTGTTTTTACACCTAGCGTCCTAAGGTCTTAATGGTCTGGGAGTCATTGGTCGAAAGCTCGTTAAGGTAACATTGAAAAGCCTAAGGGAATAAGATATTGCATAACCATGAGAAAAATAAAAAATGAATAAAACACGAGAAAGAGCAAAAATGCCCTGGTGGTTGAATAAAAGTATAAATAAATCTTATATTTACCCTTAGACTTAGTAATTGCTTAGTTTTAACCGGAGTTGTCATGTTCACAAAAGTAATTGAATTGGAACTGAAATTTTCCTTTTAAGAAGTTTGTTATGTGATTTTCTTGATCCGTGGATGGTTAGAATGGCTAACAACTTACACACACACAAATGTGGGTGATGACAGTTTAGATTGACTAACCGGTTAGAGTTATGGACTTTGACTTAATTGGATATATTGTATGAGTATCATTGGTATCTTTGAGACCTGTTGTTATGTATCATACTAATTTATTGTTGGATTCGTAGGTATATTAGGAAGTAGATCATGCATATGACTTCATATAGTTGAGTTAGTGTGTTTATTTTTAGTTCTTTTGTGTTTTTGCTTGAGGACAAACAAATGTTTAAGTTTGGGGGTATTTGATGAGTGAGTTTTATACCCATAATTGAGTGTGTTTGAGCTTAATCTTTGGATGTTTTTAAGTGTTTGTGTCTATTCATGCATGTTTTATGTTGTTTTGTAGGAATTGGGACAAAATTTACTTGGATCGACGTTTGGGGTTGTTAGATTTGCATTTTCGGCTTGCCATTTACATAACACCCACTTTAGAGCCAATTTCAGCATTGCTCCAGCCCTTATTTTGAAAAACTCAAAGAACAAAAGTTTTAGATCTATGTTTCCTCTTTCCGAAACATCTTAAATCATCAAAATCGGAGTTAGAACGAAGAAGTTAGGACCATTTTTCTAAAGGACGTCAGAGTAAAAATTATCAAAATTCACCTCAAAACGCGTCCAACCTTGATCAAGGCCTACACCAGCGCCCAAGCACTGCTCATGGCGCTGGGAATCTTCCCCCTAGTGCCTCGGCGTTGGAAATAGGCAAGGAATGGGCGCCCCCATACTGGGGCTTTTTTTGGAATTTTCTGCTCTGACGTCCTTTGAAAAAATAGACATAACTTCTTCGTTTGAACTCCAATTTCTATGATTCAAGATGTTCCGGAAAGAGGAGACGTAGATCTATTCAAGTTGTTTTGGAAAGAGGAGACGTAGATCTACAACATTTGTTCTTTGAGTTTTTTGAAATAAGGACTGGAACAATGATGAAATTGGCTCTGAAGTGGGTGATATGTAAATGGCAAGCCGAAAATGTGAATCTAGCAACCCCAAACGTCAATCCAAGTAACTTTTGTCTCAATTCCTACAAAAAACATAAAACATGCATGAATAGACACAAACACTTAAAAACATCCAAAAGATTAAGCTCTAACGCACTCAATTATGGGTATAAACTCACTCATCAAGCTCAAAATGTGAAAATTGTATGTGCAGATAAATGTATATATATCCACCGGATGCAATCCAGATTGGACCTCTTTCTTACATGATATTACTATCAAGGCCAATCTAGCAAAATCAATAGTCTGCAGCCTACAAACGGAAGGTCCAGATGCAGCAAGAACTGAGAACTTTCTGTTCAAAGTTCAGGAAGATAATGCGCCTAAATAAACTATGTGTTGCATCTCCGACTAAGGAGTTAGAGAAACTCGTTAAATGTACAAGCGACAAGATCCATGAATCTGAACCTTGAATTTCAAGAGCTTCAAAGAATTTGAGATGTCAAGACCTTCATCTGATCATGATTGAAAGACTCTGCTTCACTAATCTAAAGCCACATTGAACAACAAATGGTGGCAGTATTGGTTATACAAAGTTATATTCAACATTGACTCATACCATTATGCAAATAAACTGAACAACTAACTATAAAGAGACTGACAGTAGCAAGGAAACTGATGTTATCTGACCACTAACTAAGAGAGGCTGGAGCTTAGTTACCAAGGTTCTACTAAGCTGAATTATCAAAATCCCTCAGCTATGCTCCCTCACCCTTTTCCTTTTTGTTCCATTTTTCTTAGGAGGTGAGAACATAGCATGAACTAGCTGGGGTATGGAGTGATGGTTCAGGATAGTTGTTTTAGTAGTCCTCACTATTTTGTAAAATAGTGTATCAATAATTGTAATGAGGACTCCTTTTGAGTTTGAATACTTTCTATTAGACAATATTTGTATTTAAACTCACAGTATATGTGTTGTCATATTCTGCACGACAATTGTATTAATGAAGTTGTATTTTTTTATGTACCATGTATTTGGAGACTCAGAATGGGTGATGTATACCTATTTTGGGGTTGTCACAGTTGGTATCAGAACTTAGGGATATGGTCTCTGGCGGAGAACGGGGAATAGAACTAGGAGGGGAGAGACGAGTAATCCTTCGCTAGTGTGTCCCACCTAAGCTTATTTGGTTGGTCAGTCGGGGCATATGTGTTAATATGTGATATGTTAATTTGTTAATTAACCCTTGTTTTGTGGCAGTATTTAAGAATGGCAGTTGGAAATATTAACAATGGAGTGAATGAGACCGTGGAGACACATTTAATCACCACCCAGGGGAACGTGCAACAGGAAGACAATATTCCTCCTGTAAACAACATTACCGAATAAATGATGAATGATGGGATGTTTAGAAGCTTTTTGCAGTTCATGCAAAATAAGACGAGGGAGAATTGTGTACAAAATACGGATGGAAATGATAGTAATGCGCGGCTTGTCACAACCAAGCAGTTCAAAGAGTTGGGACCACCAGAATTTGTGAGAAAGCCGGATCCGATTAAGGCAGAAACGTGGGTCAAGAAAATTACCAAGATATTCGATGTCTTGGGATGCATGGAGGAACAGAAGGTTCCATTCGCCATCTTTATGTTCTGCGGTGAGGCAGATTACTGGTGGGAATCTGTGAAGCGTACCCAGCCTGCCGTACTCAACATTTCTTGGGAAACGTTTTAGAAACTGTTTAATGACAAGTACTTTCCTGAAAGTATTCGTCATATGAAGGAGGTAGAGTTTATCAGACTGGAATAAAACAACATGACTGTGTCTCAGTACGAGGTGAAGTTCGCAGAGTTATCCAGGTTTGGACCTCATTTGGTAGAGAATGAGGAATGAATGACATGGATGTTTCTAAGAGGTCTAAAACTCGAGATTCGACAATATCTTATTTCTCATAAATTTTCTCTATATTCAGATGTTGTAAATAGGGCTCAATTATTAGAGCGAGATAATGAGTATGTTCAACCGAGGGACCACAACCAGGGTCATACCGGTGGCAGCAGTCATCGGAGAAATGACAACCAGCGGGGAGGAAAACATGATGGTAGAAAAAGCGAGTCGGGGGGAGATTTCAAAAAGAGAAGGTACAACAATGATAACGTGAAGACGTCAGCACAAACATCAGTTGTTTCTAGGGGAGGAGAACGAGCACCGATCGTTTGTTATAAATGCTGGAAAGAGGGACACATCAGCCCAAACTGCCCATAACAATCAAGGTGTGTTATAACTGTGGGAATGAAGGTCATATAGTTAGAGATTGTCTTGTTACGAAACCAAGTTCAACGAGGATGGTGACTCTAAAGGCTGTCCCGGACAAGTCAAAGTCGGTGGTTCCTGGAAGAGCGTTTGTCGTGACTGGCCAAAACGCGAAAAATCTGAACGAGGTGATCACGGGTAAGCTAATCATAAACTCTTGCGAAGTTTATACCTTATTAGATACTGGTACTACCAATTCTTTTATTTCTCTTGCTTGTGCTCAACATTTGAACTTGACTCCAGAGAAATTAAACTTTGACTTATCTGTTGAAAATCCGTTAGGAGAAACTTTCGTTACATCTACTATTTATAAATCCTGCTTAATCCAAGTTGGTACCATCACATTACCTGTCGATCTTATTTCTTTGAAAATACTTGCATTTGATATGATTTTAGGGATTGATTGGTTAACTATTCATCATGCCAAAATTGATTGTTTTCATAAGTTTGTTAGTTTTCATATTCCTAACTAACCTGTTATGCGAATTCAAGCAACCAAACCACTAAAGTCAATCACTGTCATATCAAGCCATAAATCTATTCGTTTATTGAAAAACGGATGTCAAGATTTCTTAGCCCATGTCACGTACTTGAACAAAAACACGTCAGATTTGAATAATATTTCTGTTGTTAGTGAATTTCCTGACGTATTTCCTGAAGAACTTCCTGGTCTACCCCCAAAACGTGAAGTTGAATTCTTTATTGACCTTGAACCTGGTACAAAGCCCATTTCTAAAACCCCATATCGAATGGCTCCTATTGAACTCCAGGAGTTGAAATTCCAACTACAGGAGTTGTGGGACATCGATTTCATTCGTCCTAGTACATCTCCTTGGGTTGCTCCTGTTTTATTCGTAAAGAAGAAAGATGGGAGTATTCGACATTGTATTGACTACCGGGAATTGAATCATGTCACCATCAAGAATAGGTATCCGCTACCTCGCATTGATGACCTGTTCGACCAGTTGCAAGGAGCATAATTCTTTTCAAAGATCAATCTTCGTTCTGGATATCATACGCTGAAGATTAAAACTGATGATATTCTGAAAACTGCCTTCAGAACACGGTACGGGCATTATGAATTCTTATTCATGTCTTTTGGATTGACTAATGCTCCTGCTGCTTTCATGGATATGATGAACCGTGTGTTCAAAGAATATTTGGATCAGTTCGTTATTGTCTTTATTCATGACATCCTCATCTATTCCAAAAGCCGTGAAGATCATGAGCGCCATTTGAAGCTGGTACTTCAAATGCCAAGCAATATGCAAAGCTGAAGAAATGCGAGTTCTGGCTTGAGGAAGTAGCATTCCTTGGGCACGTGGTGTTAAAATATGGAGTATCTGTTGACCCGGCGAAGATTGAAGCAATACAAAGTTGGGAGCAACCGAAGTCAGTGACCGAAGTACGTAGCTTTCTGGGCTTAGCTGGTTATTATCGGAGATTCGTGGAAGGATTTTCTAGAATCGCTACTCCATTAACTCAGCTGACTCGGAAAGATACAAAATTTGTATGGAGCGAGGAATGCGAGAAGAGTTTCCAAGAGCTCAAGAGGAGACTCATTTCGGCACCTGTTCTGACAATACCATCTGGTTTGGATAGATTTGTTATCTACAGCAATGCTTCAAACAAAGGTTTAGGATGTGCTCTCATGTAACATGGGAAAATCATAGCCTATGCCTCGCGACAACTCAAAGAATATGAGAGTAATTATCCTACTCATGATCTGGAGTTGGCAGCAATTGTTTTCGCGTTGAAGATCTGGAGACACTACTTGTATGGGGAGAAAGTGATGATCTGTTGTAAGACCCCAACTTATTATAAATAAAATCGAATTTCCTCTAATTATTATTGTGAATAATAAAGTGTTAATTTGATATACTATTTTGGTTATGGGTGAAAATTTTGCAAAATAAGCAAGTGGTTATAAAATATTCATTGTTGTCGGGGAATATTCGTTTGGTCGTGGAATATTCTTTCTGTCAGGGAATATTCGTACGACGGCGCAGCCATTTGTGGGCCTCATAACGGATAATGGTTGGAAGAAGAAAATGACAAATTTGAGTTTTTACAAATAACGACGTAGTTGTTACCGTTAACACTATTGGAATACCCGGTGGTTAAAATACAGTAACACACGGTTTGACACAGTATTTTTGAATTATTGATTCTTACGTAAGAAGGCACTACTCAATAATTGTTACAGTAATTATTGTTCAATATTTTATTTTATTGGTTCAATAATTGTTGCGTTGATATTTTATATTATTGTTGTTTCAATAATTGTCACTGCACAGTATTTCCCATTATCGGATCAATAATTCATATTATTTGAATAATATTATGAGATAACATTATTGGCAATGTCTAGAAAGTTCTGTCAAGGATAGGTTTGGTCACCTAATTACGCGCCAGTAAGGAGAAATCATTATCGGAAAGCCCTATCTTTCCTGGGAACGGCCTGATTGTCATAATTGTGATTCTGTAATATTATTTGTGAATAATTAATTATTAATTTATATGATAAGAAAATATTTATTTTATGTGGATATAATTGAAGGATATATTTATTTTATGTGGATATAATTGAAGGAATTAATGTTGAGGTGTTTTTGTCGGAATGGAGATATTAAAAATTAAATCACTGTTCTTGAGATATATTGTATGAGTTATAATTTTTAATCTGACCGTTGGATCGTTGTGATTTTTGGATATGTTATACATATATAAGTTGAGTATATGTCCACAAATTTTTAACCGTTAAAAATAAACGTATAAGTTGTTATGAATTTTAGGAGGTGACTGATTCAGAAATTAGGTTTATAAATGATTTTGGTAGAAAATTCTAGAATTGAGTGGGCCCCACTTGTGGTTGGTAAAGAAATGTGCTAAATTTTATTTCAAATATGGTGGGTGGTAATAGTAGCAGGTAAAGCCATCAGGTAGCAGGTCAAGTCTGCTTCGGCGTGCTAACATTTTCCTATAAATAGAGGGTTAAGTTAGAATTGAAAATCACACCAAAAACATAAGCTTTCTCTCTTTCTCTCTCTATATTATCGAGCGTATTTTGTGAGTATTTAGATACTTTGTGAGTTTCTATTTATCAGTGCAAGTTTCCTTCAGCCTTATACCAATATTCCGATCAGAAGTACTGTTATTTTGAGGTAAGAGATGTTATTTTCTTCATAAATGATATTATTTCTTTCGATATAATTATGCCAAAATATTGGTCTGAACTTTTTATCAAATTTGGAACTTTTGTGTCTGAGTTACTATTCACGATATCGGCACTATTCACGAATCATTTACACTATTCAATTTAAAAATAAAATTTTCTCCTTTTTGTCCAAGATGTCTATTATGGGTACTATCTTTGATTTTATCCATGTTTTGATCTTTATTCGTGAATTTTACTTTAAAATTGGTTATTATGGAGTATTATTGATCTTGGATAAACTGTAATACGAATCTCTAATATTTATCCTTTTGTTTCACTGGATTCGTTTTCTTTAAGATATTGTTTATCATCCTCATCCTAAATGATGATATTATCAATATCTTTGGCTCAGTAGTCAAAAGATGAATGATTACCTAATGAATATCTTTGGCCCGTAGTGCAAAAGATGAACAGTGTGTTGAGATGAACATGACCAACCTGGTGATACAAAATGAATATCTTTGGCACAGAGTACAAAGATGAATATTTGATTCAAGATGTATATTGATTGATGTTACAGGGATAAAATATTGATGATGGACTTTTAAATCTTAGAAAATAGTGGAATTCTTTTTCTCTACTTGACTCTTCTAATGGATTGTTGTTTCCGCTGCAGTTATTGATCTAAAACTTGTTGTCTATTATATTTATCAGATTTTTCCCTGTTGAAGACTAATGATAAATTGTTGTATATTATCTTAGTCATAATATTCTTTACTGGGCTATTTGAGCTCACCCTTTTCCTTTTTGTTCCATTTTTCTTCCCAGGAGGTGAGAACATAGCAGGAACTAGCCGGGATATGGAGTGATGGTTCAGGATAGTTGTATTAGTAGTCCTCACTATTTTGTAAAATAGTGTATCAATAATTGTAATGCGGACTCTTTTTGAGTTTGTATATACTCTATTAGACAATAGTTGTATTTAAACTCACAGTATATGTGTTGTCGTATTTTGCACGACAATTGTATTACTGAAGTTGTATTTGTTTATGTACCATGTATTTGGCGACTCAGAATGGGTGATGTATACCTATTTTGGGGGCGTCACAGTTGGTATCAAAGCTTAGGGATATGATCCCTGGCTGAGATGTGAGACAAGAACTAGGAGGGGAGAGTCGGGGAATTCCTTCGCTAGTATGACCTTATTTGTTATTTGGTTGGTCAGTTAGAGCATATGGTTAATATGTGATATGTTACTTTGTTAATTAACCCTTATTTTATGGCAGTATTTAAGAATGGCAGCGAGAAATATTAACGATGGAGTGAATGAGACAGTGGAGACACCTTTAATCACCACCCTAGGGAACGTGCAACAGGAAGGCAATATTCCTCCTGTAAACAACACTACCGAACAAATGATGAATGATGGGATGTTTAAAAGTTTTTTGCAATTCATGCAAAATCAAACGAGGGAGACTCGTGCACAAAATACGGGTGGAAATGATAGCAATGCGCGGCTTGTTACAGCCAAGCAGTTCAAGGAGTTGGGACCACCAGAATTTATTGGAAAGCCAGGTCCGATCAAGGCAGAAACGTGGGTCAAGCAAATTACCAAGATATTTGATGTCTTGGGATGTACGGAGGAACAGAAGGTTCCATTCGCCACCTTTATGTTCCGCGGTGAGGCAGATTACTGGTGGGAATCTGTGAAGCGTACCTAGCCTGTCGCACTCAACATGTCTTGGGAAACATTTCAGAAACTGTTTAATGACAAGTACTTTCCTGAAAGTATTCGTCATATGAAGGAGGTGGAGTTTATTAGACTGGAACAAAACAACATGAAGGTGTCCCAGTACGAGGTGAAGTTTGCAGAGTTATCCAGGTTTGCACCTCATTTGGTCGAGAATGAGGAACGAATGACGAGGATGTTTCTGAGAGGTCTAAAATCCGAGATTCGGCAATATCTTATCTCTCATAAATTTTTTTTTATATTCAGATGTTGTAAACAGGGCTCAATTATTAGAGTGAGATAATGAGTATGTTCAACCGAGGGACCACAACCTAGATCATATCGGTGGCAGCGGTGGCACTCTGGTGGTAATCGTGGCCGTGAAAATAGAAGAAGCGAGTCGGGAGGAGATTTCAAGAAGAGAAGGTACAACAATGATAACATGAAGACGTCAGCACAAACATCAACTATTTTTAGGGGAGGAGAACGAGCACCGGTCGTTTGTTATAAATGCGGGAAAGAGGGACACATCAGCCCAAACTTCCCACAACAATCCAAGGTGTTTTATAATTGTGGAAAGGAAGGTCATATAGCTAGAGATTGTCTAGTTGTGAAACCAAGTTCAATGGGGATGGTGACTCCAAAGGCTATCCCAGACAAGTCAAAGTCGGTGGTTCCTGGAAGGGCGTTTGTCGTGACTGCCCAAAATGCGAGGAACCCAAACGAGGTGATCACGGGTAAGCTAATCATAAACTCTTACGAAGTTTATACCTTATTAGATACTGGTTCTACCCATTATTTTATCTCTCCTACTTGTGCTCAACATTTAAACTTGACTCTAGAGAAGTTAGACCTTGACTTATCTGTTGAGACTCCGTTAGGAGAAACTTTCATTACATCTACTGTTTACAAATCTTGCTTGATTCAAGTTGGTACCATCACATTACCTGCCGATCTTATATCGTTGAAAATTCTTACATTTGATGTGATTTTAGGGATTGATTGGTTAACCACGCATCATGCTAAAATTGATTATTTTCGTAAGGTTGTTAGTTTTCATATTCCTAACCAACCTATTATGCGAATTCAAACAACCAAACCATTAAAGTCAATCACTGTCATATCAAGCCATAAAGCTATTCGTTTATTGAAAAATGGATGTCAAGCTTTCTTAGCCCATGTCATAGACTTGAACAAACACACGTCAGATTTAAATAATATTTCTATTGTTAGTGAATTTCCGACGATTTCAAAGAACTTCCCTTGTCTACCCCGTAACATGAAGTTGAATTCTTTATTAACCTTGAACCTGGTACAAAGCCCATTTCTAAAACCCCATATCGAATGGCTCCTATTGAAATTCAGGAGTTAAAGATCCAACAACAGGAGTTGTTAGACATCGGTTTCATTCGTCCTAGTACATCTCATTGGGGTGCTCGTGTGTTATTCGTAAAGAAGAAAGACGGGAGTATAAGACTTTGTATTGACTACCGAGAATTGATCCATGTCACTATCAAGAATAGGTATCTGCTACCTCGCATAGATGACTTGTTTGACCAGTTGCAAGGAGCAAAATTCTTTTCAAAGATCGATCTTCGCTTCGATATCATCAAATTGAAGATTAAAATCGAGGATATTCCAAAGACCGCCTTCGTAACTCCTGCAGACGCATTATGAATTCTTAGTCATGTCTTTTGGATTGACTAGTGCTCCTGCTGCTTTCACGGATATGATGAATCGTGTGTTCAAAGAATATTTGGATCAGTTCGTTATTGTCTTTATTAATGACATCTTCATCTATTCCAAAAGCTGTGAAGATCATGAGCACAATTTGAAGTTGGTACTGCAAAGGCTTCGTGATAACAAGTTGTATGCCAAGTTGAAGAAATGCTAGTTCTGGCTTGAAGAAGTAGCATTCCTTGGGTAGGTGGTGTCAAAACATGGAGTATCTGTCGACCCGACGAAGATTGAAGCCATACAAAGTTGGGAGCAACCAAAGTCGGTGACCGACGTACGTAGCTTTTTGGGCTTAGCTGGTTACTATCGGAGATTCGTGGAAGGATTTTCTCGATCGCTACTCTGCTAACTCACCGACTCAGTAAAGATATAAAATTCGATTGGAGAGAGGATTGTGAGAAAGAGTTTTCAAGAACTCAAGAGAAGACTCATTTCGCAAGACCTATTCCTCGACAATACCATCTGTTCTTGGATGGATTTGTTATCGACAACGATGCTTCAAAAGGGTTAGGATGTGTTCTCATGCAACATAGGGAAAGTCATAGCCTATGCATCACGAGAACTCAAAGAATATGAGAGGAATTATCCTACTCATGATTTGGAGTCATGTAGTCGCTCGCATTGAAGATCTGGAGACACTACCTGTATGGGGAGAAAGTGGAGATCTATACAGATCATAAAAGCCTCAAATATTTCTTCATCCAAAAGGAACTCAATATGTGGCAACGACGTTGGCTCGAGATGTTGAAAGATTACGATTATACCATCCAATATCATCCTGGAAAAGCAAACGTGGTAGCTAACACATTGAGTAGAAGATCATATGCGGGTACGAGTGCAATGTTGTTAACACAAAGGTCCATTTTGTATGACTTTCAAAGGATGGAGATAGAGGTAAAGGCTCCAAGTACCCACGTGATGATATCAAACATACGAGTAGAATCCGACTTTAATCGATAAAGTTAAAGTCGCTCAAGCTACTTTAACATGGAGCTGATGTGTATGAAGAAGAAAGTGCAAGAAGGTGCTATTCCAGAAGAAAGAATTGATGAAGAAGGAATACTTCGAGTCAACTCCAGACTTTGTGTTCCTAACAATTCTGACTTGAAGCATAGAATCATGATGGAGGCACGCAACACACCGTTTGCAATCTATCCTGGGAGTACCAAAATGTATCATGATCTTCGACATACATTTTGGTGGAGCAATATGAAAAGAGAGATCGCGAAGTTTATCTCGAGGTGTTTAACTTGTCAATGTGTAAAGGCGGAACATCAAGTACCAAAGGGTCCACTACAACCACTTGAGATCCCGACATGGAAGTGGGAACACATTACTATGGATTTCATTACTGGTCTTCCCAAGGTTTCTCAAGGCATAGATGCGATTTGGGTTATTGTTGATAGATTAACCAAGTCTACCCATTTCTTGCCTATACGGGAGACTAATTCCCTTGAACATCTTGCTAGTATGTATGTAATGAGATTGTGAGATTGCATGGAATGCCAGTATCCATAGTTTCGGATCGTGACCCAAAATTTACTTCACGATTTTGGGTTAGCTTGCAGAAAGCTATGGGGACGGATTTATGATTCAGTTCAGCATACCATCCTCAAACGAATGGACAATAAGAAAGGACTATTCAAACCCTTGAAGATTTATTAAGACTATGTGTCCTAGATTTTAAAGGAAGTTGGGATAAGTACTTGCCATTGGTGGAATTCTCTTACAACAACAGTTATCAAGCAAGTATAGGCATGGCTCCATTTGAAGCATTATATGGACGAAAATGTCATTCTCCAGTATGCTGGGACGAGGTGGGTGAAGCAACATTGTTGGGACCAGAATTGGTACGCATAACCATAGAGAAGATCCAAATGATCTGACAACGTATACAAACGGCACAGGATCGACAAAAGAGTTATGCGGATCTTCATCGAAAGGACGTGGAATTTAATATCAGGGATCATGTATTGTTACATGTTGCACCATGGAAGGGAGTTACAAGATTTGGGAAGAGAGGAAAGCTCAATCCATGATTTGTTGGTCCATTTGAGATTCTTGACCGAATAGGAAATGTGGCCTATAGACTCGCATTACCTCCAAGCGTGTCTCATGTTCATAATGTTTTTCACATATCTATGCTTCGTAAATATATGTAAGACCCGAACCACATTATTGAGTTAGAACCGGACGAGATAACAGAAGATTTAACGTACGAGGAGGTACATGTTAAGATCTTGGATAGGAAAGATCATGTCCTACGCACGAAGGTTATACCACAAGTTAAGGTTTTGTGGAGGAACCATGCTATTGAAGAAATGACCTGGGAGTTGGAATCAGAATTAAAAGTGAGGTATCCTCACCTTTTCGAAACACCAGGTACGTACGTCAATTTCGAGGACGAAATTTCATAAGGAGGGGAGGTTGTAAGACCCCAACTTATTATAAATAAAATCGAATTTCCTCTAATTATTATTGTGAATAATAAAGTGTTAATTTGATATACTGTTTTGGTTATGGGTGAAAATTTTGCAAAATAAGCAAGTGGTCATAAAATATTCATTGTTGTCGGGGAATATTCGTTTGGTCGTGGAATATTCTTTCTGTCGGGGAATATTCATACGACGGCACATCCATTTGTGGGCCCCATAATGCATAACGGTCGGATGAAGAAAATGACAAATTTGAGTTTTTACAAATAACGGCGTAGTTGTTACCGTTAACACTATTGGAATACCCGGTGGTTAAAATACGATGTCGTGTGGTTGCACAAGAAGCATTACCTGCTTTTACAAGATTTTTTGAATTATTGATTCTTACGTAAGAAGGCACTACTCAATAATTGTTACAATAATTATTGCTCAATATTTTATTTTATTGGTTCAATAATTGTCAAGCGTTGATATTTTATATTATTGTTGTTTTAATAATTATCATCGCATTACAAGATTTCCCATTATCGGATCAATAATTCATATTATTTGAATAATATTATGAGATAGCATTATTGGCAATGTCTAGAAAGTTCTGTCAAGGAGAGGTTTGGTCACCTAATTGCGCGCCAGTAAGGAGAAATCATTATCGGAAAGCCCCCTCTTTCTTGGGAACGACCTGGTTGTCATAATTGTGATTCTGTAATATTATTTGTGAATAATTAATTATTGATTTATATGATAAGGAAATATTTATTTTATGTGGATATAATTGATGGATATATTTATTTTATGTGGATATAATTGAAGGAATTAATGTTGAGGTGTTTTTGTCGGAATAGAGGTATTAAAAATTAAATCACTGTTCTTGAGATATATTGTGTGAGTTATAATTTTTAATCTGACCGTTGGATCGTTGTGATTTTTGGATATGTTATACATATATAAGTTGAGTATATGTCCACAAATTTTGAACTGCTAAAAATGAACGTATAATTTGTTATGAATTTTAGGAGGTGACTGATTCAGAAATTAGGTTTATAAATGATTTTGGTAGAAAATTCTAGAATTGAATGGGCCCCACTTGTGGTTGGTGAAGAAATGTACTGAATTTTAATTCAAATGTGGTGGGTGGTAATAGTAACAGGTAAACCATCAGGTAGCAGGTCAAGTCTGCTTCGGCGTGCTAATATTTTCCTATAAATAGAGGGCTAAGTTAGAATTGAAAATCACACCAAAAACATAAGCTTTCTCTCTCTATATTCTCGAGTGTATTTTGTGAGTATTTAGATACTTTGTGAGTTTCTATTTATCAATGCAAGTTTCCTTCAGCCTTATACCGATATTCCGATCAGAAGTACTGTTATTTTGAGGTAAGGGATGTTATTTTCTTCGTAAATGATATTATTTCTTTCGATATCATTATGCCAAAATATTGGTCTGAACTTTTTATCAAATTTGGAACTTTTTGTTTCGGGGTTACTATTCACGTATACGCACTATTCACCAAAAAAATGAAATTTTCTCATTTTTGTCCAAGATGTCTATTATGGGTACTATCTTTGATTGTATCCATGTTTTGATCTTTATTCTTGAATTTTGCTTCAAAATTGGTTATTCTGGAGTATTATTGATCTTGGATAAACTGTAATACGAATCTCTAATATTTGTCCTTTTGTTTCACTGGATTCATTTTCTTTAAGATATTTTTCATCATCCTCAGTCCTAAATGATTATATTACTGAATATCTTTGGCCTGTAGTGCAAAGATGAATGATTACCTAATGAATATCTTTGGCCCGTAGTGCAAAGATGAACAGGTGTTGAGATGAACATGACCAACTAGTGATACAAATGAATATCTCTAGCCTATAGTGCAATGATGAATATTTGATTCAAGATGTATATTGATTGATGTTACAGGGATAAAATATTGATGATGGACTTTTAAATCTTAGAAGATAGTGGAATTCTTTCTCTACTTGACTCTTCTAATAGATTATGGTTTCCGTTGCAGTTGTTGATATGAAACTTGTTGTCTATTATATTTTATTAGATTTTTCCCTGTTGAAGACTAATGATAAATTGTTGTATATTATCTTAGTCATAATATTCTTTACTGGGCTAGTTGAGCTCACCCTTTTTCTTTTTGTTCCATTTTTCTTCTCAAGAGATGAGAACATAGCAGGAACTAGCCAGGGTATGGAGTGATGGTTCAGGATAGTTGTTTTAGTAGTCCTCACTATTTTGTAAAATAGTGTATCAATAATTGTAATGAGGACTCCTTTTGAGTTTGTATACTCTCTATTAGATAATAGTTGTATTCAAACTCACAGTATATGTGTTGTCGTATTTTGCACGACAATTGTATTACTGAAGTTGTATTTATTTATGTACCATGTATTTAACGACTAAGAAAGGGTGATGTATACTTATTTTGGGGGCGTCACATCTATACAAATCATAAAAGCCTCAAATATTTCTTCACCCAAAAGGAACTCAACATGTGGCAACGACATTGGCTCAAGTTGTTGAAAGATTACGACCATACCATTCAATATCATCCTGGAAAAACAAACGTGGTAGCTGACACATTGAGTAGAAGATCATATGCGGGTACGAGTGCAATGTTGTTAACACAAAGGCCCATTTTGTATGACTTGCAAAGGATGAAGATAGAGTTATAGGCTTCAAGTACCCACGTGATGATATCAAGCATACGCGTAGAACCGACTTTAATCGATAAAGTTAAAGCTGCTCAAGCTACGGACCTGGAGCTGATGCGTATGAAGAAGAAAGTGCAAGAAGGTGTTATTCCAGAAGAAAGAATCGATGAAGAAGGAATACTTCGAGTCAACTCCAGAATTTGTGTTCCTAACGATTCTAACTTGAAACATAGAATCATGATGGAGGCACACAACACACCATTTGCAATCCATCCTGGTAGTACCAAAATGTATCATGATCTTCGTCATACATTTTGGTGGAATAATATGAAGAGAGAGATCGCGGAGTTTATCTCGAGGTGTTTAACTTGTCAACGTGTAAAGGCGGAGCATCAAGTGCCAAAGGGTCCATTGCAACCACTTGAGATTCCAAAATGGAAGTGGGAACACATTACCATGGATTTCGTTACGGGCCTTCCCAAGGTTTCTCAAGGCATAGATACGATTTGGGTTATTGTTGATAGATTAACCAAGTCTGCTCATTTCTTGCTTATACGGGAGACTTATTCCCTTGAACGTCTTGCTCGTATGTATGTAAATGAGATTGTGAGATTACATGGCATGCCAGTATCCATAGTTTTGGATCGTGACCCAAGATTCACTTCACGATTTTGGGTTAGCTTGCAGAAAGCTATGGGCACGGATTTACGATTTAGTTCGGCATACCATCCTCAAACGAACGGGCAATCAGAAAGGACTATTCAAACTCTTGAAGATCTATTAAGACTCTGTGTCCTAGATTTCAAAGGAAGTTGGGATAAGTACTTTTCATTGGTGGAATTCTCATACAACAATAGTTATCAAGCAAGTATAGGCATGGCTCCATTCGAGGCGTTGTATGGAAGAAAATGTCATTCTCCAGTATGCTGGGATGAGGTGGGAGAAGCAACGTTGTTGGGACCAGAGTTGGTACGAATGACTACAGAGAATATCCAAATGATCCGACAAAGTATACAAACGGCACAAGATCGACAAAAGAGTTATGCGGATCTTTATCGAAAGGACGTGGAATTTAATATTGGGGATCATGTATTGTTACGTATTGCTCCATGGAATGGAGTTACAAGATTTGGGAAGAGAGGAAAGCTCAATCCAAGATTTGTTGGTTAATTTCAGATTCTTGACCGAATATGAATTGTGGCCTATAGACTCGCATTATCTCCAAGCATGTCTCGTGTTTATAATGTTTTTCACATATCTATGCTTCGTAAATATGTGAAATACCCGAACCACATTATTGAGTTAGAACCAGACGAGATAGCCGAAGATTTAGCGTACGAGGAGGTACTTGTTAAGATCTTGGATAGGAAAGAGCATGTCCTATGCACCAAGGTTATACCACAAGTTAAGGTTTTGTAGAGGAACTATATTATTGAGGAAATGACCTGGGAGTTAGAATTGGAAATGAAAACGAGGTATCCTCACCTTTTCGAAACGCCAGGTACGTATGTCAATTTTGAGGACGAAATTTTATAAGAAGGGAAGGTTGTAAGACCCCAAATTTTTATTAAAAAAATCGAATTTCCTCTATTTATTATTGTAAATAAAAAGGTGTTAATTTGATATAATGCTTTGGTTATGGGTGAAATGTGCAAATTTTGTAAAATAAGCAAGTGGTTATAAAATATTCATTGTTGTCGGGAAATATTCGTTTGGTCGTGGAATATTCTTATTGTCGGGGAATATTCTTACGATGACGCATCCATTTATGGGCCCCATAATGGAAAACGGTCGGATGAAGAAAACAAAAAGTTTGAGTTTTTATAAATAACGACGTAGTTATTACTGTTAACACTATTGGAATACCTGGTGGTTAAAATACGATGTCTGGCGTGGTTGCACAAATGTACACCTGTATTGCATAGTATTTTTGAATTATTGATTCTTACGTAAGAATGCACTACTCAATAATTGTTATAGTACTTACTGTTCAATATTTTATTTTATTGATTCAATAATTGCTACGTTGATATTTTATATTATTGTTGTTTCAATAATTGTCACATACAATATCTCCATTATCAGATCAATAATTCATATTATTTGAATAATATTGTTAGATAGCATTATTGTTAATGTCTAAGGAAGTTCTGTATAGGAAATGTGTTTGATCACCTAATTGCGCGCCAATAAAGAGAAATCCTTATCGGAAAGCCCCCTCTTTCCTGGGAACGACCTGGTTGTCATAATTGTGATTCTGTAATATTATTTATGAATAATTAATTATTGATTTATATGATAAGAAAATATTTATTTTATGTGGATGGATAGGAAAATATTTATTTTGTGTGGATATAAATGAAGGAATTAATGCTGATGTGTTTTATCAGTATTTTGTCGGAATGGATGTATTAAAAATCGTCCGTATGTGAATTTCCGTCATTTTTCGTTTGGAAAAACTTAAATCTACAAGTTGTAGAGAATTTAATTTCCTATGAAATTGACATAAAAGTCGTATTTTTCTGATAAAGTGGCTATTTATTATGAATTATTGAAGTTTTGGAAATAAATGTTTTTATTAAAAACATGGTGGGCCCACTTTTTGTTGGTGAGAAATGTGCAGAAATTTTATTCAAAAGTGGTGGGCGTGAATAGTAGCAGGTTAGTCTGCTATGGCGTTCTAAGCATTTTTCTATAAATATGGTGCTTAGTTAGAATTGTAAATCACACCAGAAACAAGTTTTTTTTCTCTCTCTCTCTCTCTATATATATATATTATCGAGCGTATTTTGTGAGTATTTAGATACTTTGAGAATTGCTATTCAGCGCAAGTTTCATTCAACATTACATCCGATATTCCAGTTAGAAGTACTGTTCTTTTGAGGTAAGGGATGTTATTTTCTTCGTAAATGATATTATTTTCTTCAATATCATTATGCCAAAATATTGATATGAAATTTATTGTAGAATTTCTACCTTTTTGTGTCGGGGTTACTATTCACGTATATGGCACTATTCGCGAA
Source organism: Panax quinquefolius (assembly GCA_020205615.1). Classification (NCBI taxonomy): domain Eukaryota; kingdom Viridiplantae; phylum Streptophyta; class Magnoliopsida; order Apiales; family Araliaceae; genus Panax; species Panax quinquefolius. Next base: position 26,444,276 of record CM035171.1, read on the forward strand.
TACGACACTATTCACGGAAAAATGAAATTTTCTCTTCTTTGTCCAAGATGTCTATTATGGTTACTATCTTTGATTGTATCCATGTTTTGATCTTTATTTTTCAATTCTGCTCCGAAATTGATTATTATGGAGTATTTTTGAACTTGAATAAACTGTTGTACGAATCCCTAATATTTGTCCTTTTGTCTCACTGGATTCTTTTTTTTAAGATATTTTTCATCATCCTCAGTCCTAAATGATGATATTATTGAATATATTTGGCCTGTAGTGCAAAGATGAATGATTAATTGATGAATATCTTTGGCCCGTGGTGCAAAGATGAACAGGTGTTGAGATGAACATGACCAACTGGTGATACAAATGAATATCTTTGGCCTGTAGTGCAAAGATGAATATTTGATTCAATATGTATATTGATTGATGTTATAGGGATACAATATTGATGATGGACTTTTAAATTTTAGAAGATAGTAGAATTCATTATCTACTTAACTCTTCTAATGGATTGTTATTTTCGCTGCAGTTGTTGATCTAAAACTTGTTGTTTATTATATTCTATCAGATTTTTCCCTGTTGAAGACTAATAATAATTTGTTGTATATTATTTTAGTCATAATATTCTTTATTGGGCTAGTCGAGCTCACCCTTTTCCTTTTTGTTCCATTTTTCTTCTCAGGAGGTGAGAACATAACAAGAACTAGCCGGGGTATGGAGTGATGGTTCAGGATAGTTATTTTAGTAGTCCTCACTATTTTGTAAAATAGTGTATCAATAATTGTAATGAGAACTCCTTTTGAGTTTGAATATTGTCTATTAGACAATATTTGTATTTAAACTCACAGTATATGTGTTGTCGCATTTTGCACGATAATTGTATTAATGAAGTTGTATTTGTTTTTGTACCATGTATTTGGCGACTCAGAATGGGTGAGGTATACCTATTTTGGGGGCGTCACACTACTTGCCAAAGATATACAGTTATATCATCATTTAGGACTGAGGATGATGAAAAATATTTTAAAAAAACGAATCCAGTGAGATAAAAGGACAAAGATTAGGGATTCGTACTTTAGATAATCCAAGTTGAAAAACGCTCCTTAATAAACCATAGTGGAGTAAAATTCAAGAATGAAGATCAAAACATGGATATAATCAAAGATAGTAACCATAATAGACATCTTGGACAAAGAAGAGAAAATTTCATTTTTCTGTGAATAGTGTCGTATTCATGAATAGTGCCATATACGTGAATAGTGTCGTATACGTGAATAGTAACCCTGGCACAAAAAGGTAAAAATTCCACAAGAAAAATCATACTTCGTGAATAATACTCGTGAATAGTACCGTATACGTGAATAGTGTCGTATAAGTGAATAGTAACCTCGAAATGAAAATGTAGAAATTTCACAATAAAATTCATACCAATATTTTGGCATAATGATATTGAAAGAAAAACATCATTTACGAAGAAAATAACATATCTTACCTCAAAAGAATAGTACTTCTGATTGGAATATCGGATGTAATGCTGAAGGAAACTTGAAATGAATAGCAACTCTCAAAGTATCTAAATACTCACAAAATACGCTCGATAATATAGAAAGAGAAAACTTATTTTTGGTGTGATTTTCAATTCTAACTAAGCACCTTATTTATAGGAAAATGCTAGAACGCCAAAGCAGACTGAATTAATAAAATATTAATTTATCAAAAAAAATTCTATGCACACATTCTTGACCAAAATATCAGCCACTACAAGTGGGGCCCACCAAAAATCAGAATTTCCACACCAACCATAAGTGGGGCCCATCCATGTTTTAAAAATTATTTATTTCTGAAACATCAATAATTCATAATAAATAGCCTTTTATCAAAAAAATACGAATTTTATGTCCATTCCATTGGAAATTAAATTCTCTACAACTTTGTAGAAGAAAGTTTTTCCAAATTCCAAACAGAAAATGTCCAAAATCCACATACGGATGATTTTTAATACCTCCATTCCGACAAAATACTGATAAAACACCTCATCATTAATTCCTTCATTTATATCCACACAAAATAAATATTTCTCTATCCATCCACATAAAATAAATATTTCCTTATCATATAAATCAATAATTAATTATTCATAAATAAATTATAGAATCACAATTATGACAACTAGGTCGTTCCCAGGAAAGAGGGGGCTTTCCGATAAGGATTTCTCCTTATTAGCGAGCAATTAGGTGATCAAACCCCTTTTCTAGACAGAACTTCCTTAGACATTGACAATAATGCTATCTAACAATATTATTCAAATAATATAAATTATCGATCCGATAATAGAGATATCGTAAGCAAAGGACAATTATCAAATAACAATAATATAAAATATCAACGTAGCAATTATTGAATCAATAAAATAAAATATTGAACAAAGAATTACTGTAATAATTATTGAGTAGTGTATTCTTACGCAAGAATCAATAATCTAATAATATTATGCAATACCGTATGCTATCGCAAGCAACCACGCTGCATTCATCGTATTTTAACAACCGTATTCCAACAAGTAATTAATCAGAATAACTACGCTGTTATTTATAAAAACTCAAACTTGTCGCTTTCTTCATCCCAATTTTTCCGTTATGGGCTCCACAAATGGTCATACCATCGCATTTAATATTCCCCGATAATAATGAATATTTTATAACCACTTGCTTATTTTACAAAATCGCACATTTCACCCATAACTAAAGCATTATATCAAATTAACACCTTATTATTCACAATAATAATTAGAGAAAATTCAATTTTATTTATAAAAAATTGGGGTCTTTAATTTTGTTTATCTTGATAGCTACAACATTGTCACGATTTCCTTTAGTTATTCACATCATCCGAAGTTGTTATATAATATTCGCTCGCTTTAACAGGAATATTCGCATAACCAAGACAATCATCGGTGGACCCCATAACTTAATTATCATTTGATTGAGAAAACGACAAAAATATTTTATGAAAATAACTACGGAAGTTTTACTGTTAACTCGCCGAACTACCCTAGTAGTAAAAGTACAAAGAATACGCGTGGTCGCATAAGAGTTAACACCAGATTGATTAGTGATGCTTACGTGAGAAGTCACCGCTTACACTCAATTATTGCTACAAAAGAATTGCGATCATATCTCTCATATTATTGATTCGATTATCATTATAAGATCATCTCGCATAATATGTTATTCTATTAAATCAATAATTGAAACGACAAAGTTATTCATATTATTAAATTGTAATATTTATAATGTCTGTAAGTTCTCACAAGGAGAGGTTTGGTCACCTAATTGCGCGCCAATAGGAGAAATCCTTATCGAAAGCCCTCTTTCCGGGAACGACTGCCGATAAATATTTTGAGTTATAATATTAATGATGAATGTTATTAAAATTGAAGTTGTGTTCGAGTTTAATTTGGAGACGCTGACGTGATATTTGAGTCCTAACGATGAAATTAGTAAAAATAGTCTATAAACACAAAATTTTCCGGAATTCACTATTTGGTCAAAAAGTCAACAGTTGACTTTTTTGGGAAAAGTCAAACTTCAAAATTTCAAAATTTATATTTTCGATAAAAATGGTTTCATTGTGTTGGAATTATTTGTGTTAGTGAAAATCGACAATTATTTAGATAATAATTGATGTCTGGAGGTTACATTGACCAATCGGGTATTTAACCGGATAAATGAGCAATTGATTGCTATTATTTCACATGATTATAACTATTTGTTCATATGTGTATACTATTGTTTCACATTCTTGTTACTATTAGGGGAGTTGGTGCAAGATTGATAATACTTGCATGACTAAGTTAAAAATGGAGGTATAGATGGAGGTACTATACTGTAATTTGTATTTTCACATGTCTAGAACTATTGATTCACATAATTTACTATTGAATCACATTATTTACTATTAGGGGAGGTGGTGAAAGTTTGATAATACTTCCATGACTAAATTCAAAATAAAGGAAAAGTTAGAGGTATCAGATCAGTAATTTTTGAGCCCCAAAACGCAAATTATCGAAACTATATTTTTCTATAAATAAGCTCATTCTTCCTTCATTTCTCACCAATTCACAAAAGCTTTAGAACGATTATTATAGAGAGAAATTATAGAAAGAAGAAGAGAAGTCTCTACATCACTATTCCAAAGATCCAAAGTTTTCTAAGGTAGCGAGTATTATTTCTTTCTTATCCATGAAGAGAACTTCATTATTCCATTCTTTATTATTCTGTTGAATAACTCAGATACGCTGGCTACCCTATACTTGGTGAAATTTTTCATTATTCCATTCTTTATTATATCGTTGAATATCCTCGTTCATGCTTCTACACCTACCGGTTCCGCTTTTTATTATTCTCGTTGAATATCCTATCTCATGCATTTTACCCGTTTTTACGCAGGACTCGATTCTTCTCTTTATTATTCTCATTGAATATCCTATCTCTCAGCATTTTACGCCGGACCGATTCTCGTTATTTATTATTCTCGCTGAATAACCTCGCATGCGGTCTATCGCACGCTTGGTGATTTCTTTTGTATTCCATTCTTTATTATACTCAAATTGGTTAAAGTTTTGACTTCTATAATCCATGAAATTAGTGGAATATCCTCGATATTTGCGCTTCATCCAAAGATCTTTTCATGTAAATATTCTTCCGAGCATTCTTGAATTTTACTCCACAAAGAAATATCATGTTAACAATTTGGACGTTATCGTTCTCGGACAAATTAATTCTTGAACTTGTTTTATTGAATTCTTATATCATTGTCATCATCCTCGTGTTTATATTTTGTTGAAAGTCATCCGGTATTCATGTAGTGCATAGATGGACTTAGTATGATTATGACCGTGGATTATTCTAAGTAATCATGACCGTAATGTTACAAATGATGTGGTAAAAGTCCCTCATCGTCCGTGTAATGCATCGATGGACAAATTGTTGGCATGATCATGACCATTATTGAATACACAAATATTCTTGGCCCAGTAGTGCATGGATAATTGTGATCGTGATACTAAAGAATATCCTCGTCAGAGTCAGTGTAAGTGATTCGATGATGTGGATTATTTATTGTCGAGTCCCAACGATAAAAGTGATGAAAACCTTCTAAATCATAAAAGATAGTAGATTTTATTCTCTACTCGACTTTTTTAATGGATTGCTTGTTCCGCAAGCAGCTTAAACTTGATGGTTGTTATATTGTATCGCTTTAACACTCGTTGAAGGCTAACGATAATATATTCGCATTATCTTAGTCATAATATTTCCTACTGGGCTAGTTGAGCTCACCCTTTTACTTTTATTGTTCTCTTCAGGAAATGAGAACGTAGCAGGGACTAGTCGGGGAACGGAGTGACGAACCAGATGATAGCATTAGTAGTCCTCACTATTCAGTGAAATAGTGGAAAATAAATGTAGAAATATTGAATTTGAGTTTGTATATTGTCTAGACGACAATATTTGTATTAAAACTCACAGCTTATGTTTTGTCGTACTTTACACGATAGTTGATAATTAAGTTGTATTTGTATTCTGTACTATGTATTTGATTTATCTGCAATAGGTGATGTATACCTATTTTGAGGGCGCCACAACTTGGTATCAAAGCTTAGGATATGATCCTCGCTAAGATGTGAGACTAGAACTAGGATGGGAGAGACGGGAATTCCTTCGCTAGTATGACCTACCTAAGGTTATTTTTGTATTTAATTGGTTGGTCGAGTATATGGATAATATGTCGTATGTCAATTAACCCTTGTTTTGTGGCAATATTTGAAAATGGCATCCAAGAATATTGAGAATAGCAATGGAGCACAAGAAACCGTTGAGTCTCCACAGATCAACAATCAGAATAATGTGCATCAAGAAGGCGAAAATCCTCATGCAAACAACAACACTGACCAAATGATGAACGATGGAATGTTCAGAGGCTTTATGCAATTCATGCAACATCAGGCGAGAGCGGTTCCTGTCCAAAATGTAGGTGGAAACACTGAAAACTCTCGGACGGTTACCACTAAGTAGTTCAAGGACCTGGGACCACCGGAGTTTATTGGAGAGCCAAAACCACTTAAGGCTGAAGCATGTATAAAGCTGATCACCAAGATATTTGATGTCTTGGGATGCTCTGAGGAGCAAAGGTTCCTTCGCCACCTTCATTTTTGCGTGAAGAGGCGACATCGGTGGGAATCAGAAACGCATCTCAAATTTCGACGCAAATAAGATGTCTTGGGAGAAGTTTCAAGAGTTATTCAACGACAAGTACTTTCTCGAAAGTATTCGTCACATGAAGGAGGTGGAGTTTATCAAGTTGGAACAAAACAATATAATCGTGTCGCAATACGAGGCTAAATTTGCGGAGTTATCCCGGTTTGCATCCCATTTGGTCAATAATGAAGAGCGAATGACGCGAATAATTTTAAGAGGTTTGAAACCGGAGATACGTCAATATCTTATTTCTCATAAACTGTGTTTGTACTCAGATGTTGTAAATAGGGCTCAGTTATTAGAGTGCGGTAACGAGTCAACGCAACCAAGGAAAGCAAACAAAACATGAAAATACCAAAGTAATAAATACCATCGAAATGGTGACAACAAGCGTGGAGGAATCAACATGCCGTAAATGGTAACCACTTCGGTGGTAATCATAGCTAAGACAATAAAAATGGACATTTCAAGAAGAGGAGATTCAACAATGATGGAAAGACGTCAGCACCAACACCCGTTGTCAAGGAAGGAGAACAACCACCTATCATATGCTTCAAATGCGGAGGGGAGGGACACATCAATCCAAACTGCGCGATGCCGTCCAAAGCATGTTATAATTGTGGAAGGGAAGGTCATTTAGCTCGATTTTGTCGTTCACCGAAGACAAGTTCAGCTAGGATGGAGGCACCAAAGGCCGTCCCAGAAAAGTCAAAGCCAGTAGTGCAAGGGAGAGCGTTTATTGTGACCTCCCAGAAAGCAAGGAACCCAAACAAGGTTATCACGGGTAAGCTTATCATAAACTCTAGTGAAGTCTATACTTTATTTGATACCGGTTCTACCCATTCTTTTATTTCTCCTACTTGCGCTCAACATTTAAATTTGACTCCGGAGAAATTAGACTTTGACTTATCTGTTGAAACTCCATTAGGAGAAACCTTCATTACATCCACTGTTTATAAGTCTTGTTTGATGCAAATCGGTAACCGCACGTTACCTGTCGATCTTATCTCCTTAAAATACTTGCATTTGACGTGATTCTAGGGATTGATTGGTTAACTACTCCTCATGCTAAAATTGATTATTTTCGTAAGGTTGTTAGCTTTCATATTCCTAATAAACCTATTATGCGAATTCAAGCGACCAAACCATTAAAATCAATCACGGTCATCTCAAGCCATAAAGCTATTCGTTTATTGAAAAACGGATGTCAAACTTTCTTAGCTCATGTCGAGGATTTAAACAAAAATACGTCAATTTTGAATGATATTTCCATTGTTAATAAATTTCCTGACGTATTCCTTGAAGAACTTCCTGGCCTACCCCTAGAGCGTGAAATTGAATTTTGTATCGACTCGAACCCCTGCAGACAAATCCATTTCTAAAGCCCCATATCGAATGGCTCCTTTTGAACTTCGTGAGTTAAAGACCCAATTGCAGAATTGTTAGACATCGCTTTCATTCGTCCCCAAGACGCCTCCTCGGGGCTCCTCTGCTCTATTCGTGAAGAAGAAAGATGGGAGTATGCAACTTTGTATTGATTATCTGGAGTCAATCATGTCACCATCAAAATAAAAATTCCATTGCAACATATTGATGACCTGTTTGACCAGCCATGCAAGGCGCCAAATTCTTTTCAAAGATCGATCTTCGCTCGTGATATCATCAATTGAAGATTAGAACCGATGACATTCCAAAGACGACTTTCGTAACTCCTGCAGACGGCATTATGAATTCTAGCCATGTCCTTTGGATCGACTAATGCTCTTGCCGCTTTCATGGATATGATGAACCGAGTATTCAAGGAATATTTGATCATTTTGTGGTCGCCTTTATCGACGACATCCTCAAATATTCTAAAAGCCGTGAAGATCATGAGCAACACTTGAGGTTGATACTCCAAAAGCTTCGTGAAAACAAGCTATATGCCAAGTTGAAGAAATGCGAGTTCGCTTGAGGAAGTTGCATTCCTTGGGCACGTGATATCAAATCATGGATATCCGCTGACCAAAAAGATTGAAGCAATTCAAAGTCGAGCAACCTAAATCGCTGACCAAGTACGTAGATTTCTCGGCTTAGCTGGTTATTACCGGAGATTCTTAGAAGGGTTTTCTCGAATAGCTACTCCATTAACTCAGCAGACTCGAAAAGATACAAAATTCGGTTGGAGCGTGGAATATGATAAGAGTTTTCAAGAACTCAATAGAGATTCATTTCAAAGACCTGCTCGGCAATACCATCCGCCTTGAGGGATTTGTCATCTACAAAGATGCTTCTTCGCAAAGGGTTAGGATGTGTTCTTATGCAACATGGGAAAGTCATAGCCTATGCCTCACTAAGAACTCAAAGAATATGAGAGGAATTATCCTACTCATGATCTAGAGTCAAGCAAATCGCTTTTGCACTTAAAATTTGGAGGCATTACTTGTATGGGGAGAAAGTGGAAATCTTTACGGATCATAAAAGCCTCAAATATTTCTTCACTCAAAAGGAACTCAACATGCGACAACGACGCTTGGCTTGAATTGTTGAAAGATTATGATCATACCATCCAATACAATCTCGAAAAGCGAACGTGGTAGCCGACGACGATTGAGTAGTAAGATCATATGCAAGTACGAAAAGCGATATTGTCAACGCAAAGGCCCATTTTGTATGACTTGCAAAGGATGGAGATAGAGTTAAAGACTCCAGGGACCCACATGATGATGGCAAACATACGAGTAGATCCGACTTTAATCGATAAAGTTAAAGTTGCTCAAGCTACAGACCTAGAGCTAATGCGTATGAAGAAGAAAGTGCAAGAAGGTGCTATGCCGGAAGCAAGAATCGATGAGGAAGGAATACTTCGAGTCAACTCCAGACTTTGTGTTCCTAACAACCCTGATTTAAAGTATAAAATCATGATGGAGGCGCATAACACAATCAGCTTGCAATCCATCTCGGAGTACCAAATGTATCGTGATCTTCGACATACATTTTGGTGGAGCAATATGAAGAGAGAGATAGCGAAATTTATCTCAAGGTGTTTAACTTATCAACGAAGTCAAGCGAGCATCAAGTACCAAAAGGTCCATTGCAACCACTTGAAATTCCAGAATGGAAGTGGGAACACATTACTACGGATTTCAAGTATCGGTCTTCCCAAGGTTTCTCAAGGCATAGATGCAATTTGGGTCATTATTGATAGATTGACCAAGTCCGCTCATTTCCTACCTATACGAGAAACTTATACACTTGAACGCCTTGATCATCGACATAAATGAGATTGTAAGATCGCATGGTATGCCAAGATCCATAGTTTCGATCGAGACCCAAGATTCACTTCAAGATTTTGGGTTAGTTTGCAAAAAGCTATGGGCACGGATTTACGATTTAGCTCGAGATATCATCCTCGACGGACGGACGGGCAATGGAGAGGACCATTCAAACTCTCAAGATCTATTAAGACTCTGTGTCCTCGACTTCAAGGGAAGTTGATAAGTTCCTACCATCGGTGGAGTTTTCCTACAACAACAGCTTATCAAACAAGTATCGCACGGCTCCATTTGAGGCGCCAGGATGGAAGAAAGTGTCGCTTCCAAGATATGTTGGGATGAGGTGGGTGAAGCAACGTTTGTTGGGACCGAGTTGGTACATATGACTACGAAAAAAGATACAAACGATCCGACAACGATAAAAACCTCACAAGATCGACAAAAAGAGTTATGCCGATCTTCATCGAAAGGACGAGAATTCGATATCGAGATCATGTGTTGTTACGTGTCGCTCCATGGAAAGGAGTTATAAGATTTGGAAAGAGAGAAAAGCTCAACCCTCGATTCATCGGCCCATTTTAATCCTCGATCGAGTAGGAACTGTATGCGTATAGACTCGCTTTTACCGCTAAGTACGTCTCGTGTTCATAACGCTTTTTCACATATCTATGTTACGTAAATATGTGAAAGACCCGAACCACATTATTGAATTAGAACCGAGACGAGATAGAGGAAGATTTAACGATGAAGAGTTACCGCTAAAATCTTGATAAAAGGATCATATTCTACGCCTCCAAGGTTATACCTCAAGTCAAAGTTTTATGGAGAAACCACGATGTGGAAGAAATGACCGGGAGTTAGAATCGAGATGAAATCAAGATATCCTTACCACTTCGACATACCAGGTACGCACCCTAATTTTGAGGACGAAATTTTATAAGAATGGGAGGTTGTAAGACCCCAACTTTTTGAATAAAGATTAAATTTTCTCGAAATATATTTTTGAATATTATGGTGTGGATTTGATATAATGTTATAGTTATGGGTAATATTTAAAAATTTTGCAAAGTACGCAAGTTGTTATATAATATTCGATTGGTCTGGGAATATTCGCTTTTAATAGGAATATTCGTATAACTAAGACAATCATCAGGTGGACCCCATTAACGGAATTATCATTTGATTGAGAAAACGACAACAATACTTTTTATGAAAATAACGGCGAAAGTTTTACCGTTAATCGTTGAACTTACACCCTAGTAAAAAAGTACAAGAATACGCTGGGTCGCATAAGAGTAACACCAGATTGATTATTGATGCTTACGCGAGAAGTCACTCATTTATACTCGTTATTGCTACAAGAATTATCGCATTATATCTCTCATATTATTATTGATTCGATTATTGTCATAGTACCATCCGCATAATATGTTATTTTATTAAATCAATAATTGAGACGACAAAGTTATTCATATTATTAAATTACAATATTTACAATGTCTAGAAGTTCTCACAAGGAGAGGTTTGGTCACCTAATCATACTACCAATAGGAGAAATCCTTATCGAAAGCCCCTCTTTCCGGGAACGACCTTTATTATCAGAGTTATAATATTAATGATGAATGTTATTAAAATTGAAGTTGTGTTCGAGTTTAATTTGGAGACGCGGACGTGATATTTGAGTCCGAATCGATAAAATTAGTAAAATAGTCTATAAACACAAAATTTTTTGGAATTCACTATTTGGTCAAAAGTCAACAGCTTGACTTTTTTCGAAAAGTCAAACTTCAAAATTTCAAAATTTATATTTTTGATAAAAATGGTTTCATTGTGTTGGAATTATTTATGTTAGTGAAAATCGATAATTATTTCGATAATAATTGATGTCCGGAGGTTATATCGACCAATCGGTATTTAACCTGATAAATGATCAATTGATTGCTATTATTTCACATGATTATAACTATTTGTTCACACGTGTATACTATTGTTTCACATTCTTGTTACTATTAGGGGAGTTGGTTCAAGATTGATAATACTTGCATGACTAAGTAAAAAATGGAGGTATAGATGGAGGTACTATAATCGTAATTTATATTTTCACATGTTCTAGAACTATTGATTCACATAATTTACTATTGAATCACATTATTTACTATTAGGGAGGTGGTGCAAGTTTGATAATACTTTCATGACTAAATTAAAAATAAAGGAAAAGTCGGAGGTATCAGATCAGAATTTTTCGAGCCCAAAACGTGCAATTATCGAAACTATATTTTTCTATAAATAAAGCTCATTCTTCCTTCATTTCTCACCAATTCACAAAAGCTTTAGAGCGCGATTATTATAGAGAGAAATTATAGAAAGAAGAAGAGAAGTCCGCTACCTCACTATTCAAAGATCCAGTTTTTCTAAGGTAGGGAGTATTATTTCTTTCTTATCCATGAAGAGAACTTCATTATTCCATTCTTTATTATTCTCGTTGAATAACTCAGTATACGCTGGCTACCCTATACTTGGTGAAATTCTTCATTATTCCATTCTTTATTATTCTTTGAACATCCCGCTCATCAAGCGTTTCTACGCGGGACTCGGTTCCATCTTTTATTATTCTATTGGAATATCTTGTTCGCAGGCATTTTACACCGACTTCGATTCCGCCTTTATTATTATTCGTTGAATATCTTGTCTCGCATGCTTTTACGACCCGACCCGATTCCGCCTTTTATTATTCTCGTTGAATATCCTATCTCATATGCTTTTACGGGACCGATTCTCGTTATTTATTATTCTCGCTGAATAACTCACCTGCAAGCGGTCTATCGACATGCTTGGTGATTTCTTTTGTTATTCCATTCTTTATTATACTTAGTTGGTTAAAGTTTCACTTTCTATAATCCATGAAATTAGTGGAATATCCTCGATATTTGCGCTTCATCCAAAGATCTTTTCATGTAAATATTCTTTCGAGCATTCTTGAATTTTACTCCACAAAGAAATATCATCTTGACAATTTGGACGTTATCGGTTCATGGAAAAATTAATTCTTGAACTTGTTTTATTGAATTCTTATATCATTGTCATCATCATCATGTTTATATTTTGTTGAAAGTCATCTGTGGCACCTCAGAGTATGATGGACTTGGTATGATTATGACCGTGGATTATTCTTCAGTAATCATGACCGTAATGTTACAAATGATGTGGTAAAAGTCCTCATCGGCCGTAGTGCATTGATGGACGCTTGTTGGCATGATCATGACCATTATTGAATACACAAATATTCTCGGCCCGTAGAGGCATGGATAATTGTGGTCGTGATACTAAAGAATATCCTCGTCAGAAGTAGTGTGGGAGATTCGATGATGTGGATTATTTATTGTCGAGTCCCAAAGATAAAAGTGATGAAAAACCTTCTAAATCATAAAAGATAGTAGATTTTATTTGTAAGACCCCAGCTTTTATAAATAAAGATGAATTTTCTATAAATATTATTTTTGAATATTATGGAATAAATTTGATATAATGTTATAGTTGTGGGTAATATTTATAAATTTTGCAAAGTAAGCAAGTTGTTATAAAATATTCGTTTGGTCTGGGAATATTCTTTTTTCAGGGGAATATTCGATGACGGCTCAATCATCGGTGGACTCCATTAACGGAGTATTGTCGTAGTTAGAAAACGACAAAATTATCTTTCTATAAAAATAATGGCGAGGTGTTACCGTTAAAACTTTTGAACTACCTATGGTAAAAGTACAAAGAATACGCTGTGGTCACAGATAAGTAGACACACTTATTGATTATCGATGCTTACGTGAGAAGTCACTTAGCTATACTCAATTATTACTTTACAAGAATTGGCGCATCATATCTCTTATATTATTGATTCAATTATTGTCACAAAGATCATCCGTATAATATGTTATATTATTAATCGAGACGACAAGTTATAAATGATTAATAATTGTTGAAAGATTAAAAATGTGTTGATTAAAAATAAAATGATTTATGGTAATATTTATTCAATCCTTGATGTATATAAAGAGTCTGTTATGAGACGTTTGTGGTAAGTTTGATTATTTTATGGGGGGGCCCATATGTCATCATCTAAGAGTCTCTTCGTCAATAGTAATTACCTTTATGAATACTAATTACCTTTGTGAATAGTAATTACCTTCGTCAATAGTAATTACCTTCGTCAATAGTATTTACCTTCGTCAATAGTATTTACCTTCGTCAATAGTATTTACCTTCGTCAATAGTATTTACCTTCTTCAATAGTAGTTGTCCCTTCAATATTACCAAGAGTTAACCGCCTTCTTGTTGTTCCAAAGGTTAATTACCCTTCAAAATAGTAGTTGTCTCTTCAATATTACCAAGAGTCATTTTGACCCTTCATTAAGACCAAGAGCCACCCTCGCTTTTCTATAAATAGAAAGCTCATTCCTTCACTATTTCTTACGAATTCATTGAAACTCTGAGAGAGAAACTATAGATGTAAAAGAAGAAAAGTATTCTCGCTACTTCACTTTTCCAATATTTAGTTCTTCTAAGGTAGGGAATATTATTTGTTGTACCTGTAAGGGTGTTATTCTTTCTTATTCATGAAGAGAACTTCATTATTCCATTCTTTATTATTCTATTGAATAACTCCGTAAAAGTGGCATACCCTATACATAACTTATATATGCGATACCCTATACTTGGTGAAATCTTTATGTTATTCCATTCTTATTTATTCTCATTGAATAACTCAGATATCACGTGGTTTTACCCTATACTTGGTGACATTCTTCTATTATTCTATCTTTATTATTACTCATTGGAACATCCTCGTCTGCGTGTTTTTACACCGCACTCGGTTCCGCCTTTTATCATTCTCATTGAATATCCTATCTCGTGTGTTTTACACCGGATCCGGTTCTATCTTTATTATTCTCATTGAACATCCTGCTTGCATTTAATTTCACCGACTTCGTTCCGTTATTTATTATTCGTTGAATAACTCCGCATGCGCAAGGCACCGCATGCATGGTGATTTCTTTTGTTATTCCATTCTTTATTATATCCAAATAAGTTAAAACTTTGACTTCTATACTCCATGAAATTAGTGGAATATCCTCGATATTTGCACTTCATCCAAAGATCCTTTTATGGAAATATTCTTCTCGATTTCTTTAATTTTACTCTACAAAGCAAAGATCATGTCGACAATTTGATGTTACCGGTTCCTAGATAAATTAATTCTTGAACTTGTTTTATTGAATATCATTGTCATCATCCTCATGTTTATATTATGTTGAAAGTCATCTCGGGCACAGTAGTGCATGTATGGACTTGGTATGATTATGACCGTGGACTATTCTGTAAATCATGACCGTAATGTTACAAATGATGTGGTGAAAATCCTCATGGGTAGTAGTGTATCGATGGACGCTTGTTGGCATGATCATGACCATTAATGAATACACAACTATTCTCGCCCCGTAGTGCATGAATAATTGTGGTCGTGATATTAAAGAATATCCTCGGTCAGAAAAGTGTAAGGGTGATTCGACGATGTGAATATTTATTAAAGTCGAGTCTCAAATATAATGTTGATGAAAAACCTTTAAATCATAAAAGATAGTAGATTTTATTTTCTACTCGACTTTTTAATGGATTCATTGGTTCACCGTAGTTAAACTTGATGTTCATTATATTTTATCGCTTTAAACATCGTTGTAGGCTAATGATAATTTATTCTCGCATTATCTTAGTCATAATATTTCTTCTTCATCGTGCTAGTTGAGCTCACCCTTTCTTTCACCGTTTCTCTTCGTGAAATGAAAATATAGCCGGGACGAAGCCTGGGAACGGAGTAATGGTCCGAGGATAGCATTAGTAGTCCTCACTATTCGTGAAATAAAGTGTGATAATAATTGTAATGAGGACTCCTTTTGAGTTTGTATAATATCTAGTAGACAATATTTGTATTCAAACTCACGCTTTATGTCGATTGCATACCTTACGCTTATATTAGTAAGTTGTATTTAAATTCATACTATGATCCGACTACCCAAGATGGGTGATGTATACCTAATTTTGGGGACGCCACAACAGTATCGAGCTTAGGATATGATCTCCGCTAAGATGTGAGAATAGTACTAGAGGGGAGAGACGGGAATACTTTTCGCTAGTATGACCTACCTAAGTTTATGTGCTATTTTATTGGCTCACGTAATATGGGATAATTTGTTATACGTCAATTAACCTTTTGTTTTGTGGCGATGATCTCAAAATGACATCCGAGAATGTTGAGAATAGCAATGGAGCACAAAGCGATCGCTTGATTCACCACATATCAATAATCGTGATAATGTGCATCGTGAAGGCGACAATCCTCATGCAAACAACAACAACCGACCAAATGATGAATGATCAAATGTTCGAGGTTTTATGCAATTTATGCAACAAAGAAAGCAGAGCGACTCTTCGCCCAAAACGTAGGTGGAAACACGGAAAATTCTCGGCGATCACCGCTAAACAATTCAAGGAGCTAGACCACCGAGTTTAAGGAGAGCCAAAACCACTTCAAGCGGAGCATGGATAAAGCAGACACAAGATATTTGATGTCTTGGGATGCTCGAGGAGCAAAAGGTTCCCTTTCACCGCTTTTATGTTGCGCGCATGAGAGGCGACATCGTGGGGGAATCGGAAACGTACTCAACCTCATTGCATCAAGATATCTTGGGAGAAGTTCCAGAGTCGTTCAACGACAAATACTTTCTTGAAAGTATTCGCCATACGAAGGAGGTAGAGTTTATCAAGTTGGAACAAAACAATATGACCGTGTCGCAATACGAGGCAAAATTTACGAGTTATCACGGCCATATCCCCACTGGTGGATAATGAAGAGAGAATGGCGCGAATGTTTTTAAGAGGTTTGAAGTCGAGATACGCCAACATCTTATTTCTCATAAACCGTGTTTGTATTCGTATGTTGTAAATAGGGCTTAGTTAGTGGAGCGCGATAACGAGTCAACGCAACTAAAAGAGAGTAAATTTTAAAAATTATAATACCAAATGAGAGTAGTCATCGGCTTGACAACAAGCGTGGAGGGAATCAACAGTGCCAAGTATGGTAACCACTTCGGTGGTAATCGTACAAAAAACAATAAGAATGGACATTTCAAGAAAAGGAGATTCAACAATTATGGAAAGACGTCAACACCAAAGACCACAGTTAAGGAAGGAGAAAGACCACCTATCATATGCTTCAAATGCGGAGGAGAGGGACACATCATCCGAATCACGCTATGCCATCCAAAGCATGTTATAATTGTGGAAGAGAAGGTCACTTAGCTCGATTTTGTCGCTTATCAAGAAAAATTCAACTAGGATGGAGGCACCAAAGGCCATTCCCGTAAAAGTCAAAACCCAGTAGGTGCAAGGGAGAGCGCTTGTTGTGACCTCCCCAGAGAGCAAGGAACCCGAATGAGGTCATCACGGTAAGCTTATCATAAACTCTAATGAAGTCTATACTTTATTTGATACCGGTTCTACCCATTCTTTTATTTCTCCTACTTGCGCTCATCGATTAAATTTGACTCCGGAGAAATTAGACTTTGACTTATCTGTGGAAACTCCGTTGAGAGAAACCTTCATTACATCCACTATTTATAAGTCTTGTTTGGTTCAAATCGGTACCCTCACATTACCTGTCGATCTTATTTCATTAAAAATACTTGCATTTGACGTAATTCTAGGGATTGATTGGTTAACTACTTATTATGCAAAAATGGATTGTTTTCTTAAGGTTGTTAGCTTTCATATTCCTAATCAACCTATTATGCGAATTCAAATGACCAAACCATTCAAATCAATCACGGTCATCTCAAGCCATAAAGCTATTCGTTTATTGAAAAACGGATGTCAAGCTTTCTTAGCTTATGTCACGGATTTAAACAAAAATACGCCGCTTTTTGAACGATATTTCTATTGTTAATAAATTTCCGACGATTCCCCAAGAACTTCCCGCCTACCCCCAGAGCGTGAAATTGAATTTTGTATCGACCTTTCGAACCCGGTGACAAAACCTATTTCCAAAGCCCCATATTGAATGGCTCCTATTAAACTTCGTGAGTTAAAGACCCAACTGCAGAATTGTTAGACATCGGCTTTATTCGTCCTAGTACTTCTCCTTGGGGTGCTCCTGCTCTATTCGTGAAGAAGAAAGATGGGAGTATGCGACTTTGTATTGATTATCTGGAGTCAATCATGTCACCATCAAAATAGGTATCCATTGCCACGTATTGATGACCTGTTTGACCAACAGCAAGGAGCCAAATTCTTTTCAAAGATCGATCTTCGCTCCGGATATCACCAATTGAAGATTAGAACCACCGACATTCCAAAGACGGCTTTCGAAACTCTCAGATGGGCATTATGAATTCCTAGTCATGTCCTTTGGATCGACTAATGCTCTCGCCGCCTTCATGGATATGATGAACCGAGTATTCAAGGAATATTTAGATCACTTTGTGGTCGCCTTTATTGATGACATCCTTATTAATTCCAAAAGCCGTGAAGATCATGAGCAACACTTGAGGTCGACACTCCAAAAGCTTCGTGAATATAAGCTTTATGCCAAGTTGAAGAAATGCGAGTTCGGCTCAAGAAGTAGCATTCCTTGGGCACGTGGTATCAAGTCATGGAATATTTGTTGACCCAAAGAAAGATCGAAGCTATTCAAAGTCGGGAACAACCTAAATCGATGACCAAGTACGTAGCTTTCTCGGTTTAGCTAGTTATTATCGAGATTCGTGGAAGGATTTTCTCGAATCGCTACTCCATCGACTCAAATTTAACTCGAAAGATACAAAGTTCTATTGAGCGAAGAATGTGAGAAGAGTTTTCAAGAACTCAAGAGGAAACTTATTTCAAAGACTGCTCGACAATACCATCCGCCTCGGAGGGATTTGTCATCTATAGTGATGCTTCGGGCAAAGGGTTGGGATGTGTTCTCATGCAACATGGAAAGTTATAGCCTTATCCTCATGACAACTCAAAGAATATGAGAGGAATTATCCTACTCATGATCTAGAGTTGGCGCCTATTGTCTTTGCACTTAAAATTTGGAGGCATTACTTGTATGGGGAGAAAGTGGAGATCTTTACGGATCATAAAAGCCTCAAATATTTCTTCACTCAAAAGGAACTCAACGCGACAAACGACGTTGGCTTTGAATCTGCTGAAAGATTATGATCATACCATCCAATACCATCCTCGAAAAGCAAACGTAGGTAGACGACGATTGAGTGAAGATCATATGCAAGTACGAAAAGATTATTGTCAACGCAAAGGCCCATTTTGTGTGACTTGCAAAGGATGGAGATAGAGTTAAAGACTCTGTGGACGCGTGTGATGATAGCGAGTATACGAGTAGAACCGACTTTAATCGATAAAGTTAAAGTCGCCAAGCTACATGCACTGGAGCCGATGCGTATGAGGAAGAAAGTGCAAGAAGGTGCTATCCGAAAAAACAAGAATCGATGAAGAAGGAATACTTCGAGTCAACTCTGCACTTTGTGTTCCTAACGACCCCGATTTAAAGTATAATATCATGATGGAGGCGCACAACACACCATTTGCAATCCATCCCGGAGTACCAAATGTATCATGATATTCGCTATATATTTTGGTGGAGCAATATGAAGAGAGAGATAGCGTTGTTTATCTCAAGGTGTCTAACTTGTCAACGAGTTAAAGCGGAGCATCAAGTACCAAAAGGTCCATCAGAACCACTTGAAATTCCGTAATGGAAGTGGGAGCACATTACCATGGATTTCAAGCACGGCCTTCCTAAGGTTTCTCAAGGCATTGATGCGATTTGGGTCATTGTTGATAGATTGACCAAGTCTACTCATTTCTTCCGATACGAGAAACTTATACACTTGAACGCCTTGCTCAGATGTACATAAACGAGATTGTAAGATCGCATGGTATGCCTGTATCCATAGTTTCGATCGAGACCCAAGATTCACTTCACGATTTTGGGTTAGTTTGCAAAAAGCTATGGGCACAGACTTACAATTTAGCTCTAAGATATCATCCTCCTCGATCGGACCGACAATGGAGAGGACTATTCAAACTCTCAAGATCTATTAAGACTCGTGTCCTTGATTTCAAGGGAGTTGGGACAAGTTCTTACCATCGGTGGAGTTTTCCTCAACAACAGCTTATCAAGCAAGTATCGGCATGGCTCCATTCAAGGCCAGATGGAAGAAAGTGTCGTTCTCCAAAGATTTGGGATGAGGTGGGTGAAGCAACGTTGTTGGGACCAGAGTTGGTACGTATGACTATGGAAAAGATTCAAACGATCCGACAACGATATAAAAACCTCACAAAATCGATAAAGAGTTATGCCGATCTTCATCGAAAGGACGTGGAATTCGATATAGAGATCATGTGTTGTTAAGAGTTGCTCCATGGAAAGGAGTTACAAGATTTGGAAAGATAGGAAAACTTAATCCTCGATTCATCGGTCCATTTTAATCCCTCGATCGAGTAGGAATCGTGGCCTATAGACTCTCGCTTTTACCGCCAAATATGTCTCGTGTTCATAACGCTTTTCACATATCCATGTTACGTAAATATGTGAAAGACCTGAACCATATTATTGAAGTTAGAACCCGACGAAATAGCGGGAAGATTTGACGTATGAAGAGGTTCCTGCTCAAATTTTGATAAGAAGGAACATATTCTACGCCCCAAGGTTATACCTCAAGTCAAAGTTTTGTGGAGGAACCACGATGTTGAGGAAATGACTTGGGAGTTAGAATCAAATGAAATCAAGGTATCCTTACCTCTTCAACATACCAGTAATGCACCCTAATTTCGAGGGCTTAAATTTCATAAGAAGGGAGGTTGTAGACCCCAAATTTTATAAATAAAGATGAATTTTCTATAAATATTATTTTTGAATATTATGGAATAAATTTGATATAATGTTATAGTTGTGGGTATTATTTATAAATTTTGCAAAGTAAGCAAGTTGTTATAAAATATTCATTTGGTCAGGAATATTCTTTTTGTCGGGGAATATTCGTATGCACGGCTAAATCATTGGTGGACCCCACCAACGGAAGTATTGTCGTAGTTAGAAAACGACAAAATTATCTTTCTATAAAAATAACTATGAGGTGTTACCGTTAAAAAGCTGTTGAACTACCCTTATGGTAAAAGTACAAAGAATAATACCATGTCTGGTCGTGGTTAAGAGTAGCACACTGTAGATTGATTATCGATGCTTACGTGAGAAGTCACTTAGCTATACTCAATTATTACAACAAATAATTCTTTGCATCATATCTCTTATATTATTGATTCAATTATTGTCACACAAGATCATCCGTATAATATGTTATATTATTAATTGAGACGACAAGTTATAAATGATTAATAATTGTTGAAAGATTAAAATGTGTTGATTAAAAATAAAATGATTTATGGTAATATTTATTCAATCCTCGATGTATATAAAGAGTCCATTATGAGACGCTTTGTGGTAAGTTTGATTATTTTATGGGGGCCCATATGTCATCATCTAAGAGTCTCTTCATTAATAGTAATTACCTTTATGAATACTAATTACCTTTGTGAATAGTAATTACCTTCGCCAATAGTAATTACCTTCAAATCAATAGTATTTACCTTCGTCAATAGTATTTACCTTCACAATAGTATTTACCTTCGCCAATAGTAATTACCTTCTTCAATAGTAGTTGTCCCTTCAATATTACCAAGAGTTAATCGCTTCTTTACTGAGTTCCAAAGGTTAATTACCCCTTTCGCAAATAGTAGTTGTCTCTTCAATATTACCAAGAGTCATTTTGACCCTTCGTTAAGACCAAGAGCTACCCTCAGTTTTTCTATAAATAGAAAGCTCATTCCTTCACTATTTCTTACGAATTCATTGAAACTCTAAAGAGAGAAACTATAGAGATAAAGAAGAAAAGTATTCTGCTACTTCACTTTTCCAATATTCAGCTTCTTCTAAGGTAGGAATATTATTTGTTGTACCCGTAAGTGGTGTTATTCTTTCTTATACATGAAGAGAACTTCATTATTCCATTCTTTATTATTCTTGTGGAATAACCCTGTAAAAGTGGCATACCCTATACATAACTTGTATATGCGGCCCCCTATACTTGGTGAAATCCTTATATTATTCCATTCTTATTTATTCTGCTGGAATAACTTTTGTATACGTGGTTTACCCTATACTTGGTGACATTCTTCTATTATACTCGTTTTTATTATTCTGGCTTGAACATCCTCGCTCTGCATGTGTTTTACACCGACTGTTCCGCCTCTTTATCATTCTGCTGGAATATCCTATCTGTGTGTTTTACACCAGATCTGGTTCCATCTTTATTACTCTGTTGGAACATCCTGTCGGTGTGAATTTCACCTGACCTGGTTCCGTTATTATTATTTTGTTGGAATAACCTATCTATGCGAAGT
Organism: Panax quinquefolius; assembly: GCA_020205615.1. Lineage (NCBI taxonomy): Eukaryota > Viridiplantae > Streptophyta > Magnoliopsida > Apiales > Araliaceae > Panax > Panax quinquefolius. The sequence continues at coordinate 26,466,291 of CM035171.1, forward strand.
ACATGCATGGTGATTTCTTTTGTTATTCCATTCTTTATTATACCCAGTTGGTTAAAACTTTGACTTCTATACTCCATGAAATTAGTGGAATATCCTTGATATTTGCTCTTCATCCAAAGATCCTTTCATGGAAATATTCTTCTCAAAGATTCTTGAATTTTACTCTACAAAGTAAAGATCATGTTGACACAATTTGGATGTTATTGGTTCCTAGATAAATTAATTCTTGAACTTGTTTTATTGAATATCATTATCATCATCCTCATGTTTATATTATGTTGAAATTCATCCGTGGCTGTAGTAGTATGATGGACTTGGTATGATTATGACCGTGGACTATTCGATTGTAATCATGACCGTAATGTTACAAATGATGTGGTAAAAATCCTCAAAGTGGTAGTAGTGCATTGATGGACGAGTTGTTGGCATGATCATGACAATTAATGAATACACACAACTATTCTTAGCCCGTAGTGCATGAATAATTGTGGTCGTGATACTAAAGAATATCCTCGGCCGTAGTAGTGTGGGGTGATTCGATGATGTGGAATATTTATTAAAGTTTGAGTCTCAACTTATAATAGTGATGAAAAACCTTTTAAATCATAAAAGATAGTAGATTTTATTTTCTACTTGACTCTTTTAATGGATCATTTGGTTTCACCGTGAGTTAAACTTGATGTTCATTATATTTTATCGCTTTAACATCATTGAAGGCTAATGATAATTTATTCGCATTATCTTAGCCATAATATTTCTTCTTGAGCTAGTTGAGCTCACCCTTTCTTTCACTTTTCTCTTGTGAAATGAGAATATAGCCGGGACGAGTCCTGGGGAACGGAGTAATGGTCCGAGGATAATATCATCGAGAGTCCTCACTATTCGTGAAATAGTGTGATAATAATTGTAATGAGGACTCCTTTTGAGTTTGTATAATATCTAGTAGACAATATTTGTATTCAAACTCACAGTTTATGTCGTATTATACACGACAGTTATATTAGTAAGTTGTATTTAAATTCTGTACCATGTATCTGACTATGTATACCTAATTTTGGGGGCATCACATTATTCTCTACTTGACTCTTTTAATAGATTGCTTGTTCCGCTGTAGTTAAACTTGATGGTTGTTATATTGTATCAGTTTAACACTGTTGAAGGCTAACGATAATATATTCTGCATTATCTTAGTCATAATATTTCCCTCTTGGGCTAGTTGAGCTCACCCTTTTACTTTTATTGTTCTCTTGGAAATGAGAACGTAGCGGGACTAGTCGAGAAGCGGAGGTACGGACGAGATGATAACGATTAGTAGTCCTCACTATTCAAAGGAAATAGTGGAAAATAAATGTAGTAATATTGAATTTGAGTTTGTATATTGTCTAGACGACAATATTTGTATTAAAACTCATAGCTTATGTTTTGTCGCATTACTTTACACTTACATAAATTGTATAATTAAGTTGTATTTGTATTCTGTACAATGTATTTGACGATTCAGAATAGGTGATGTATACCTATTTTGGGGGCGTCACAGCATCTCTATAGTTCTATCCAGAGGCTTCATTCTTTGGATGCTTTGGGAGTGCTCATGTGTTGAGAATCGTGTTAACACTACGATTCTACCTTGGTGTTGTGAGCACTAATAGGCTTTGTCGAAGACTTTGTTCTGCAAACTAAGATCTAGGTTTGGTTCTGCATACACTACTACTCAGAGTGTAGATTATACATCAGACTGCGATTTATACCTTAACTCTTGTTGTTCTTGTCTGATCTTGCTCGACTACGATTTTTGCCTCTGGTATGATCAATAGACTCTACGACTTCAAGTGTGGTCTACGATCCTTGGCTTGGCTTGTCTTGGCAGACGCTTGGACCAACTCTACGATACTGAGTGAGGCCCTCCAAGGCAGACTACGATCTATAGCCATTTTCTCGATACTCTACGATTCTGCCTTGGCTTCTACAATCTCTCAGCTGGCTCGACGCTCTACGATTCTGCCTTGATAGTCTCTGAATACTTTGTTTCTCCTGGCAGACTTCTAAGGCTTGTGTAGTACTCTACAATCAAGCAGCGTTATCTATTACATCATATAAGATCAACCTAACAAGCTTGATCTTTCTATCTTTAGTCCTTGTACACCATATTCTTTTTAAAGACTTTACAAGCTATTTTGTTCATGTAGAATAACCTAACATATTTGACCATTTCAATCTAAGTCCTTGTACATATATTCCTATTATTTATTCAAGGACTTTACAACTTATTTTAATGCAGACATATTTACATATTTGTTCATTAAGATCATAATCAAATCTTATATAAATAGGAATATCATTCATATGCTTATTCCTAACAATCTCCTCCTATTTGATTATGACAAAAATAATAAGTGCATATGTATGAGATGAATGAATCTTAAGATACAGTGAGCTACTGTATTGCTACAGCAGGTAATATGAATGATATATTAAAAAGCATTTGATTACATTTGAATAGTAAACCTAAATTCTGGATCCAGAGTTAACTATTACATATAGAGATGTATCTTCTTCTTCATGTGTGTCTCCTGGATTCCCTCTGTCCTTGCTACTCATCTGCTTGATCTTCTTGCTCCTGCTCCCCTTGGGATGGTGACTTCATTTCTTCTTGATCTCCTGGTTCCTGCTCCCCCTGAGATGCATGTTCCATTTCTTCATTTTCATGATGCTTTGACTTAGATACATGTTCTTCTTCTTTGTCTTCTACTTTGCTCTTCAGATATTTCTTTGGCTCCCCCTCAGATGATAATACAATTGCTGCTATGTTGACCTGCTTCTTCTTCTTCTTTGTTTCAGTCTTCATTCTTCTCTCCTTGCTTTTTCTTGAATACCTCTTTTTCTCCCCCTTTTTGTTATGAATCATTTGGCAAAGCTATTGGACATTTGTTGTAAGACCCCGAATTTTACGAAATGAAAGTATTCAACTTTTCTATTTAGTAAATAGTTAAATTGATAAAAGTTTAAAGTTAAGGGTGATATATGTAAAGTTTACAAAATAAACAAGTGGTTATAAAATACTCATTGTTGTCGGGGAATATTTGTTTAGTCGTGGAATATTCTTCCGCTTGGGGAATATTAAATGCGACGGTCAGCAAATTCTTTAGGGCCCCATAATGAAAAATTGTCGGGATGAAGAAAAAACGACAAGTATGAGTTTTTATAAATAACTACAGTAGTTATTACTGATTAACACTGTTGGAATACCCGTGGTTAAAATACAAGAATACGCTTATTGTCGCATAAGAAGACGGGATATTGCACCAAGTATTGATTCTTACGTAAGAAGGCACTACTCAATAATTGTTACGAAGAATTATTCTTTCAATATTTTATTTTATTGATTCAATAATTGCTACGTTGATATTTTATATTATTGTTGTTTCAATAATTATCAATTTGCATTATATTTTCCATTATCGGATCAATAATTCATATTATTTGAATAATATTATTAGATAGCATTATTGGCAATGTCAAGAAAGTTCGCTTAAGGAGAGGTTTGGTCACCTAATTGCACGCCAAAGAAGAGAGAAATCCTTATTGAAAGCCTCCTCTTTCTCGAACTACGGCACGGTTGTGCATATTGTGATTACGTAATATTATTTGTGAATAATTAATTATTGATTTATATGATAAGGAAAATATTCATTTTATGTGGATATAGATGGAGAAAATTTTTAATGTGACAATTGTTGAGAATTGATATTTTATCTTTTTTGATAAAATAATTCATTTAAATATATTATTATATTTTAATAATATAATAATTATGATATTTTACAATGAATGTGTGATATATGAATAAATGAGGAGGAAGAGTATTTTTGTTATAAAAAAGGTTTGACACATGTTTTGTGTGTTGGTGGACCCTATTTCTTGACTGAAATTTGATTATATCCTGCAAAATCGTCTGTATGTGAATTTCGGTCAATTTCTACTTGGAATTTTGAAAAATATAAACTTACAAAGTTGTAGAGAATTGAATTTCCTATGGAATGGACATAAGATTTGAATTTTTCTGATAAAATAGCTATTTATTATGAATTATTGAAGTTCCGAAGTTTCGAAATAATTGATTTTTGAAGTTTTAATTATTTTTTTAAGAAAAACGTTTTTATTATATTGGTGGGCCCCACTAGTATTGCAAATGTGCTGAGTTCAGTTATTCAAAGTGGGCGTAGGAATTTAAAATAATTATATTAATATTTTATTAAATTTTCCTGCTTTGGTGTTCTAAGCATTTTCCTATAAATAGGGTGCTTAGGTTATAATTGAAAATCACACCGGAAAAATAAAATTTCTCTCTCTATATTATCAAGCGTATTTTGTGAGTATTTAGATACTTTGAGAGTTGCTATTCAGTGCAAGTTTCCTTCGGCTTTACATACGATATTCCAATCAGAAATACTGCTCTTTTGAGGTAATGGATGTTATTTTTTTTATAAATGATATAATTTCTTTCAATATCATTATGTCGGAATATTGGGAAGATTTTTCTTGTGAAATTCTTGTCTTTTTGTGTCAGGGTTACTATTCACGTGTACGACACTATTCATAAATACGACTGTGACGCCCCCAAAATAGGTATACATCACCCATTCTGAGTTGTCAATACATGGTACAGAAACAACTACAACTTTATTATTACAACAGTAAAACTGTGAGTTTAAATACAAATATTATCTTCTAGACAATATTTATACTCAAATAAATCCTCATCACATTTATTGATACATTATTTTACAAAAATGGTGAGGACTACTAAACAATCCTTTCTAAAACCTTCATTCCATACCCGACTGCATCGCTTATATTCTAGCCTCCCGAGAAGAATGGAACAAAAGGAAAAGGGTGAGCTCAACTAGCTCAAGAAGAATATTATGACTAAGATAATATACAACAAATTATCGTTAGTCTTCAACAGGAAAAATCTAATAGAATACAATAGACAACAAATTTCGGATCAATATTCGCAATCGGAAATAATAATTCATAGAAGAGTTACGTAGAGAATGAAATCTACTATAATCTATGAATTTAACGGTCCATCATCAATATTTTATCCTCGTAACATCAATCAATATTCATCTCAAATCAAATATTCATCTTTGCACTACAGCCAAAGATATTCATCAATCCATCATGTTCATCTCAACACTGCTCATCTTTGCACTAAAGGCCAAAGATATTCATCACGGTCATGTTCATTTAAACACTGCTCATCTTTGCACTCACAGTGCCAAAGATATTCAATAATATCATCATTTAAGACTGAGGATGATGAAAAATATTTTTAAAGAACGAATCCAGTGAAACAAAATGACAAGGATTAAGGATTAATGATTCGTACTTTGTTTTATCCATGTCCAACAATACCTCAAAAATAATCATAGTGGTGTAAAATTCAAGAATGATCAAAACATGGATACAATCAAAGCTAGTATCCAGAATAGATATTTTGAACTAAAAGAAGAAATTTTATTTTTCGGTGAATAGTGCCGTATACGTGAATAGTGCCGTATACGTGAATAGTAACTCCGACACCAAAAGATAGAAATTCCACAAAAAAACATTTTCACGCTTCATGAATAGTACTCGTGAATAGTAACTCGTGAATAGTAACTCATGAATAGTAACTCGTGAATAGTAACTCATGAATAGTAACCCCGACATGAAAAAGTTCCAAATTTGATAAAAACTTCAGATCAACATTTCAAAGATAATGATATCAAGAAATAATATCATTACTTAAAAAAAAATATCCCTTACCTCAAAGAATCAAGATTTCCGGAAGGAAAGGCTCAAGTGATCTTTGAATGAAACTTGTAATCGATCAAAGAACTCTCAAAGTATCTAAATACTCACAAAATACGCTCAATAATATAGAGAGAGAAAGAGAGAAAACTTTGTTTCTGGTGTGATTTTCAATTCTAACTTAGCCCTCTATTTATAGGAAAATGTTAGCCCGCCAAGCAGCATTTGACTGCTACCTGATGGCTTTACCTGCTACTATTGCCACCCACCACATTTGAAATAAAATTCAGCACATTTCTTCACCAACCACAAGTGGGGCCCACTCAATTCTAGAATTTTCCACCAAAATCAATTATAAACCTAATTTCCGAATCAGACACCTCTTAAAATTCATAACAAATCATTCGTGCATTTTTAACGGTTCAAAATTTGTGGACATATACTCAACTTATGTATGTATAACATACCCAAAAATTACCACAATCCAACGGTCGGATTAAAAATTATAACCCCCGCAATATATCTCAAAACCCCTGATTTAATTTTTAATACCTCCAATCTGATAAAATACTGATAAAACACCTCAACATTAATTTCTTCATTTATAACCACATAAATAAATCCATCATTTATATCCACATAAAATAAATATTTCTTTATCATATGAATCAATAATTAATTATTCACAAATAATATTCTTCAATCACAATTATGACAACCGTGCCATTCCTGTGAAAGAGGGGCTTTCCGATAAGGATTTCTCCTCATCGCGCTCAATTAGGTGACCAAACCTCTCCTCGACAGTAACTTTCTAGACATTGCCAATAATGCTATCTAATAATATTATTCAAATAATATGAATTATTGATCCGATAATGGAGATAATGCAAGGACAATTATTGAACAAAGAATAATATAAAATATCAACGCAAAGAATTATTGAATCAATAAAATAAAATATTGAATAAGAATTCACCGTGAAAATTATTGAGTAGTGCCTTCTTACGTAAGGATCAATAATTCAACAATTACATCGTGTAATACTGTGCTATCAGGCGACCACGCCAGACATCAGTATTTTAACCACCGGGTATTCCAACAAGATAATTCAGAATAACTACGCCAAGTTATTTTTAACCAACTTATATTTGTCGCTTTCTTCATCCGATCGCTTTACATGGGGCCCACACATGGTCAAGCTACGGGTCAGCATTTAATATTCCCCACAAGATTTAATATTCCACGACCAAACGAATATTCCCCGACAAAATGAATATTTTATAACCACTTGCTTATTTTGAAATATTTATGTATTTAACCCTTAACTATCCACATTAATCAAATCAACCCTTACTATTTCAAAATAATAAATAAAGGAAATTCCTTTTATTTAAAAAAATTTCGGTCTTACAACCTCCCTCCTTATGAAATTTCGTCCTCTCGAATTGGACGTACGTACTCTAGTGTTTCAAAAGGTGAGGATACCTCGCTTTCATTTTTGTTTCCAATTCCTGTGTCATTTCCTCTATAGCATGATTCCTCCACAAAACTTTAACTTGTGGTATGACCTTTCATACAGTAGGGCATGCTCCTTCCTATCCAAGATCTTGACAGTACCTCCTCATACGTTAAGTCTTCGCTATCTTGTCCGGTTCTAACTCAATAACGTGGTTCGGTCTTTCACATATTTACGGCACCGATATGTGAAACACATTATGAACACGAGACATACTTGGAGGTAATGCAAGTCTATAGGCTACATTTCCTACTCGGGTCAAGAATTTGAAATGGACCAATAAATCGTGGATTGAGCTTTCCTCTCTTCCCAAATCTTGTAACTCCCTTCCATGGAGCAACTCGCAACAATACATGATCCCCTACATTAAATTCCACGTCCTTTCGATGAAGATCCGCATAACTCTTTTGTCGATCTTGTGCCGCTTTGTATACGCTGTCGAATCATTTGGATCTTTTCTAGTAGTCATATCGTACTAACTCTAGTCCCAACAATGTTGCTTCACCCACCTCATCCCAACATATTGGAGAACGACATTTTCGTCCATATAATGCTTCAATGGAGCCACACCTATACTTGCTCGATAACCGTTGTTGTAGGAGAATTCCACCAATGGTAAATACTTATCCCAACTACCCTTGAAGTCTAGGACACAGAGTCTTAATAAATCTTCAAGAGTTTGAATAGTCCTCTCTCGATTGTCCGTCTGCTTTGGGGATGGTATGCCAACTAAATCGCAAATCCGCGCTCCATAGCTTTTTTTGCAAGCTAACCCAAAATCTTGAAGTGAATCTTGGGTCACGATCCAAACTATGGATACAGTGCATGCCATGCAACCTCACAATCTCATTTACGCATATACTAGCAAGACGCTCAAGTGAATAAGTCTCCGTATTGGCAAGAAATGAGCGGACTTGGTTAATCTATCAATAATAACCCAAATAGCATTGATGCCTTGAGAAACCGTAGGAAGACCCGTAACGAAATCCATGGTAATGTGTTCCCACTTCCATTCCTAATCTCAAGTGGTTGCAACGGACCCTTAGGTACTAGATGCTCCGCCTTTACACGCTAAGTAAGTTAAACACATCGAGATAAACTTTGCAATCTCTCTCTTCATATTATTCCACCAAAATGTATATCAAGATCACGATACATTTTAGTACTTCCGTGATGGATTGCAAAATGGTATATTGTGCTCCATCATAATCTTGTACTTTCAAATCGTAGTCGTTAGGAACACAAAGTCTAGAGTGGACTCAAGTATTCCTTCTTCATCAATTCTCGCCCCTAATAGCTCCTTCTTGTACTTTCTTCTTCATACGCGATCACCTCGGCTGGTGGCTTGAGCAACCTTAACTTTTTCTATTAAAGTTGGCTCTATCGTATACTTGACATCATCGCACTCGTTCCTCGCGATATGATCTTCTACTCAATGCGTCACCTACCACGCTCGCTTTACCGTGATGGTATCAATAGTGTGGTCGTAGTCTTTCAATAGCTCGAGCCAACGTCACCGCCAGCATGTTGAGTTCTTTTTTTGAGTGAAGAAATATTTAAGGCTTTTATGGTCCGAATATATCTCCACTTTCTCCCATATAGATAGTGCCTCCATATTTTTAAGCGCTGAAAACGATCGCGCTAACTCTAGATCATGAGTAGGATAATTCCTCTCATACTCTTTAAGTTGTCGCGAGGCATAGGCTATGACTTTCCCACGCTTGCATGAGAACACATCCTAACCCTTTGCCTCGAAGCATCGGCCAGAGATAACAAATCCATCCAACCGGATGGTATTGTTAGAACAAAGTCAAATAAGTCTCCTCTTAAGCTCTTGGAAACTCTTCTCGCATTCTTCATTCCAAACGAATTTTGTATCCTTCCGAGTTAGTGAAGTTAATGGAGTAGCGATTCGAGAAAACCCTTCCACGAATCTCCGATAATAACCAAATTTAAGCCCAAAAGCTACGTACTTGATCCACCGACTTTCGGTTGCTTCTAACTTTGATTTGCTTCAATCTTCACGGATCAATGATACTCCATGTTTTGACACCACATGCCCAAGAAAGGCTACTTCCTCGCCGTAACTCGCATTTCTTCAATTTGGCATATAGTTGGTTTTCACGAAGCCTTTGGAGTACCAAATTTCAAATGGTGCTCATGATCTTCACGGCTTTTGGAATATATAAGGATGTCATCAATAAAGACAACAACGAATCGATCCAAATATTCCTTGAATACTCGGTTCATCATATCCATGAAAGTCGCAGAGCATTAGTTAGTCCGAAAGACATGACTAAGAATTCATAATGCCCATACCGAGTTCAAGGCGGTCTTTGAATATCCTCGGCCTAATTTTCAAATTGATGATATCCGTAATCGAAGATAGATTTTTGAAAAGAATTGTGCCCCTTGCAATCGGTCAAACAAGTCATCAATACGAGGTAGAGGATACCTATTCTTGATGGTGACATGGTTCAATTCCCGATAGTCAATACAAAAGTCGCATACTCCCCGCTTTCTTTTTTTGAAATAAAACAGAGCACCCCAAGGAGATGTACTAGATCGAATGAAACCAATGTCCAACAATTCACGTAGTTGGACCTTTAACTCCTGAAGTTCAATAGAGCCATTCGATATGGGGTTTTAGAAATGGGCTTTGTACAGTTTCAAGATCAATAAAGAATTCAACTTCACGCTAAGGGGTAGACCGGAAGTTCTTCGAAATACGCCGGAAAGTCAATAACAACAGGAATATTATTCAAATTTGACGTGTCTTTATTCAAATCCATAACATGGGCTAAGAAAGCTTGACATCCGCTTTTTAATAAACGAATAGCTTTATGATTAGATATGATAGTGATTGATTTTAATGGTTTAGTTGCTTGAATTAAATAACAGTCAAGTTAGGAATATGAAAACTAACAACCTTACGAAAAACAATCAATTTTGGCATGATGAGTAGTTAACCAATCAATCCCTAAAATCACATCAAAAGCAAGTATCTTTAAAGAGATAAGGTCAATGGTAAGGTGATGGTGCCAACTTGAATCAAACAAGATTTATAAACAAAGGGATGTGATGAAAGTTTCTCCTAACGGAGTTTCCACAGATAGGTCAAAGTCTAATTTCTCCTGAGTCAAGTTTAAACGTTGAGCACATGCAGGAGAGATAAATGAATGGGTAAAGACCGATGAATAAGTAAGGTATAAACTTCACAAGAATTTATAAATAGCTTACCCGTGATCACCTCATTTGGGTTCCTCGATTATGACCCGAATCACAACAAACGCTCTTCCCTAATCGCTTGACTTTGACTTTTTCTCGGGACGATCTTTTGAGTCACCGTCCTCCCGAACTAGGTTTTGCTACTGTATAATCTCGAGCGATATGTCCTTCCTTTCCACAACTATACCATACCTTGAATCGTTGTGGGCGCTTGACCGATATGTCCCTCTTTTCCGTGATTGTAGCATATGACCGGTGGTCGTTCTCCTCCCTTAGAACCGATTCTTGTCACAGACTGCTGCCTTTCACATAGTCATTGTTAAATCTCCTCTTTTAAAATCTCCTCCCGACTCGCTTCTTCTGCTTTTCATGACCATGATTACCACCAGAGTGGTTACCATTTCGTCCGTCTGCTTTTCTTTCTCCGCAGTTATCATTATTATTCTTGCTGATCGCTATCTCAGTGCGATCCTCGTTATGGTCCTCGATTGACCGTACTTCGTTATCTCGCTTCTAATAATTGAGCCTCATGCTTACAACATCTCGAATAAAGAGAAAGTTTATGAGAAATGAGATACCGACGTATCTTAGGGTTTCAAACCTCTAAGAAACATCCGCGTCATACGCTCCTCATTCTCCACCAAATGAGGTGCAAACTCGATAACTCGCAAACTTTGCCTCGCATGAGACACACCATCATGTTGTTTTGTTCCAATCGATGAACTCCACTTCCTTCATATGACGAACACTTTCGTGAAAGTATTTGTCATTAAATAGTCTCTCAAACGCCTCCCAAGACATGCCGAAAAGTACCGATGGAGTGCTACGCTTCACGACTCTCACCAATGAGTCCGCCTCGCCACTTTTAACATAAAGGTGGCGAATGGAACCTTCTGCTCCTCCGTGCATCCCAAGACATCGAATATCTTGGTAATTTGTTTGACCTATGTTTCGCCATGATCGGATCGGCTTTCCCTTAAATTCGTGGTCCCAACTCTTTGATCTGCTTTGTTTGTGACAACCCGTGAATTGCTATCATTTCCTCCTCAGATTTTGAACACGAGTCTCCTCGTCTGATTTTGCATGAACCGCAAAAACTTCTAAACATCCCTCGTTCATCATCTCGCTCCATGGTGTTGTTCACAGGAGGAACATTGCCACTGTTGCACATTCTCCTCGTTGGTAAGATGTGCATCTCCACGGTCTCATTTACTCCATTCATTAATATTCTCACGACATTCTCAAATACCGTCATAAAACAAGGGTTAATTAAGGAAATCAATATATCACATAATATCCCTATATACCGACTAACTAACAAATAAGCTTAGGTAGGACACACTAGCGAAGGATTTACTCGTCTCTCCCCTCCTAGTTCTATTCCCCGATCTCCGCAAGAGATCATATCCCTAAGCTCTGATACCAACCGTGACGCCCCCAAAATAGGTATACATCACCCATTCTGAGTTGTCAATACATGGTACAGAAACAACTACAACTTTATTATTACAACAAGAAATCGTGAGTTTAAATACAAATATTATCTTCTAGACAATATTTATACTCAAATAAATCCTCATCACATTTATTGATACATTATTTTACAAAATGGTGAGGACTACTAAACAATCCTTTCTAAAACCTTCATTCCATACCCCCACTGTACTCGCTATATTCTCGCCTCCCGAGAAGAATGGAACAAAAAGGAAAAGGGTGAGCTCAACTAGCTCAAAGAAGAATATTATGACTAAGATAATATACAACAAATTATCGTTAGTCTTCAACAGGAAAAATCTAATAGAATACAATAGACAACAAATTTCGGATCAATATTCGCGGTGAAATAATAATTCATGTAGAAGTGTTACGTAGAGAATGAAATCTACTATAATCTATGAATTTAATGTACCATCATCAATATTTTATCCTCGTAACATCAATCAATATTCATCTCAAATCAAATATTCATCTTTGCACTACAGTGCCAAAGATATTCATCAATCGGTCATGTTCATCTCAACACACTGCTCATCTTTGCACTAAAGGCCAAAGATATTCATCGATCGGTCATGCTCATTTAAACACCGCTCATCTTTGCACTACAGCCAAAGATATTCTTCAGAAATCATTCATCTTTGCACTACAGGGCCAAAGATATTCAATAATATCATCATTTAAGACCGAGGATGATGAAAATATTTTTTAAAGAACGAATCCAAAGGAAACAAAATGACAAGGATTAAGGATTAATGATTCGTACTTTGTTTTATCCATGTCCAACAATACCTCAAAAATAATCATAGTGGTGTAAAATTCAAGAATGATCAAAACATGGATACAATCAAAGCTAGTATCCGAATAGATATTTTGACTGAAAAGAAGAAATTTTATTTTTCTATGAATAAAGGTCAGATATCGTGAATAGTCTTCAGATACGTGAATAGTAACTCTGACACCAAAAGATAGAAATTCCACAAAAAACATTTTCACGCTTCATGAATAGTACTCGTGAATAGTAACTCGTGAATAGTAACTCATGAATAGTAACTCGTGAATAGTAACTCATGAATAGTAACCCACATGAAAAAAGTTCCAAATTTGATAAAACTTCAGATCAACATTTCAAAGATAATGATATTGAAGAAATAATATCATTACGAAAAAAAAATATCCCTTACCTCAAAGAATCAAGATTTCTAAGGAAAGGCTCAAGTGATGTTTGAATGAAACTTGTCTTGATCAAAGAACTCTCAAAGTATCTAAATACTCACAAAATACGCTCAATAATATAGAGAGAAAAGAGAAAAACTTTGTTTCGGTGTGATTTTCAATTCTAACTTAGCCTTCTATTTATAGGAAAATGTTAGCCTTAACAAGCAGACTTGACACACTACCGATGGCTTTACTCGCTACTATTGCCACCCACCACATTTGAAATAAAATTCAGCACATTTCTTCACCAACCACAAGTGGGGCCCACTCAATTCTAGAATTTTCCACCAAAATCAATTATAAACCTAATTTCCTAATCGCATACCTCTTAAAATTCATAACAAATCATTCGTGCATTTTTAATTCGTTCAAAATTTGTGGACATATACTCAACTTATGTATGTATATCATACCCAAAAATACCACAATCCAACGGTCGGATTAAAAATTATAACCCCGCAATATATCTCAAAACCCTTGATTTAATTTTTAATACCTCCAACTGATAAAATACCGATAAAACACCTCAACATTAATTTCTTCATTTATAACCACATAAATAAATCCATCATTTATATCCACATAAAATAAATATTTCTCTCATATGAATCAATAATTAATTATTCACAAATAATATTACGTAATCACAATTATGATGACCAAAGCCGCTCCTGGAAAGAGGGGCTTCCGATAAGGATTTCTCCTTCTTTGGCGCCGCAATTAGGTGACCAAACCTCTCCTCGATGAACTTTCTAGACATTGCCAATAATGCTATCTAATAATATTATTCAAATAATATGAATTATTGATCCGATAATGGAGATAATGCGCGTTGACAATTATTGAACAATGAATAATATAAAATATCAACGCAGAATTATTGAATCAATAAAATAAAATATTGAACAAGAATTCACCGTGAAAATTATTGAGTAAAGGCCTTCTTACGTAAGGATCAATAATTCAAATTTACGTGCAATCGGTAGCTATCGCGCAACCACGCCAGACATCAGATTTTAACCACCGTATTCCAACAAAGATAATTCTGAATAACTATGCCGTTATTTTTAACCAACTTATATTTGTCGCTTTCTTCATCCAATCGCTTTCCGTTATGGGGCCCATACATGGTCATACTGCCTGGTCGTATTTAATATTCCCTGACGATATTTAATATTCCACGACCAAACGAATATTCCCCGACAAAAATGAATATTTTATAACCACTTGCTTATTTTGAAATATTTGCGTATTTAACCCTTAACTATCCACATTAATCAAATCAACCCTTACTATTTCAAAATAATAAATAAAGGAAATTCCTTTTTATTTAAAAAAAATTTCGGGGTCTTACAACGACACTATTCACAAAAAAATGAAATTTTCTCTTCTTTGTCCCAGATGTCTATTTTTGTTATTAGCTTTGATTGTATCCATGTTTTGATCATTATTCTTGAATTTTACTCCACAAAGTAGTATTATGTTGACAATTTGGACGTTATTGATTTCTGGATAAATTAAATTATAAATCTTTAAAAATTTATCCTTGAACTTATTTTATTGAATTCTTATATCATTGTCAACATCCTCATGTTCATATTCTATTGAAAGTCATATGTGGCCTGTAGTGCATAGATGGACTTGGTATGATTATGACTAGGGATTATTCGGTATAATCATGACCATAATGTTACAAATGATGTGGTAAAAGTCCTCATTGGCCCGTAGTGCATTGATGGACAGTTTTTGGTATGATTATGGCCATAGATTCTCTTCGGCTAAGTGTGAAAAGATGAATTATTTTATGGCATGATCATGACCGTTGATGAAAACACGATTATCTTTGGCCCGTAGTGCATAGATAATTCGTGGTTGTGATACTAAAGAATATCCTTGGCCCGTAGTGCAAGGATGATTCTATGATGTGGATTAATTATTGAGCTGAGTCTCAGCGATGAAATATTAATTCATGGATGTGATAATAATGAATATCCTTGGCCATAGTGCATGGATAATTCATGGATGTGATACTAACGAATATCTTTGGCCTGTAGTGCATGGAAAATTCGGTGATGTGGATTATTTATTGTACTAAGTCTCAGCGATAAAATATTGATAATAAACTTTTAATTCGTAGAAGTAGATATCATGCTCTACCTGACTCTTCTAAAATACAGTTGCATGTCTTTGGCCTGTAGTGCAAAGAAGAACTGTTAATGAATATCTTTGGGCCCGTAGTGCAAAGATGAATTTATTAGTATAAGTATGAACAGGAATTGTGATTTGGTATAACCATGATCTTTGATGTTTTAGGTAAAGACAGGTGATGAAAATTATCTTCGTCCTGGGTGCGAAGAGGAATTTAGAACCATAATTATGATTATGAGTTATTCACATGATTTTGGTCAGGAACTGTTGATTAATGTTACAGGAATGAAATATTAACGATGGATTTTTAATCTAGAGGAGATAGTAGACATTATGTTCTACTTGACACTTCTAATGGATTATTCGTTCCGCTGCAACTATGGTTGAAAAGTTTTATCATCTACCATATATTCTAAATCTCTGATTCATTACTGACGAATGTTATGGATAATTTAATTATCTTTAGTCATGATATTCTTTACTGGGCTAGTTGTGCTCACCCTTTTGCTTCACAATTCCTTTCAGGTAATAAGAGTGTAGCTGGGTCGAGCGGGGATAACAGGGGGATAGAACGGTGGTCTCTAGCTGTGAAGGTTCTCCCTAAACAGTATAGAAAAGTGTGTTGTATTTTATACATCATTTAGTAGTTATATTTGGTGAATCAAATAGGGTGAGGCGAACCCAACTTTGGAAGTGTGTTTTGCCACTATCATACAAGATGTCTAATGACATACAACCTCGTGTCATCGTAAGACAGGGTTGTGCATATCCACTTGTTGAGTATATCTACGAACACTACTTATATAATCTTGGAATTTGGTTGAAATATAATTTTCAATTGCAGACAGTGGAAATAGTTATATGTCAAGAGAAGACTCACCATTGGAAAGAATATGATAGTAATCTTCTCATTTTTCTTTGGGGTCTATTGGGTCAACCAAGGATAATTCTATGGACATATGATATCTATCATAACCTAGACGCATGGCCTCCCATGTACGAAGGTTTCCTTGAGCACTTCCCAAAGATTCTAATTTCTAAAACAATTTTTGACTGTACCTTTATGTAAGGTGCCATTGTGACGTGTTATCCAAGGTTGGGATGAGAGTCACAGTTGGTATATATTTGTATCAAAACTCACAACATATGTGTTGTTGTATTTTGCACGACAATTATAGTAATAAAGTTGTAGTTGTTTTCTGTACCATGTATTTGGCGACTCAGAATAGGTTGGATGGATTGAACCTATTTTGGGGGCGTCACATTTTTCATAAGATGCTTTGTTGGATAAGATGAGTTGTTAACTTCAATCTTGAGTTCTTGCTGACTTAGCTCCAACTGTAGAGAGAGAGACTGCTTTAAGAAGTCAATCTTGTCAAAGAGGGACATGATTTGATCTGTATTGTCCTTCTGGGCTTGCAGAGCTTCTTCCTTCTGATCATTGATGAACTTTAAATAGATTTGATCTCTCTCTTTGAGTTTGAGAGATATATCTGATATTGTGGCTTAGAGTCTATTTTGAAGCACACTATCTCCTTCTTCTGACAACATCTTTGTTTTTGCAGCAATGAGAGATATCTTCTCAAGTAACTCGTCAGAATTCTTTAGTAACTCTTGCTCTTTAGGAGTTTGGTCAATTAGTTGAGCAGACTTCTGCTGAACACCAGATTAGACTCCACGATTTTCATTCTTGGACAGTTTTTTGAATGTAGTGAGAATCTGATAGATCGTTGAGTGTCAATCACTATTGGAGAACGAGGGAATATCAGAAAATTCTCCTTGAACAGAGTAGAGCTTCTCAATTTGAGCTTGATCATATTCAATGGTAGAGTGAATGGAGTCTACGATCATATTCTTGGATATAATCCTTCTGCCATCTGAAACTACTCTACAATCGTAGGGAATGTAGTGGTTATCAGCATAACGATAGACCTTGAAATGAGAATGGTCTTTGATCAGCTTTGTTGCAAACTTCTTTACTCTTGGAAAGTTTTGAGACACCAGCTCCAAGTTTGGAAAATACAAGTAACACCAGCTGAAGTAACTTCCATCTTTACCTGTATATGCCTTTAGCCAGGGCATCCATGGGTAGAACAATTTCATTAGGAGATCAGTTGTTCTTTTCCATGGTTTATCCATCTTTCTGGTGGTTCATCAAAGACTTCCACCACTAATCTTCGATGAACTCTTGCTGGAGAGAGAACAAGGTAGTCTGCTGATTCCTGATCTGCAGAGCTAGAATCTATCTCCATCTTTTCACTTTCTGACTTTGAGCTTGAATTATTTTTGATCATTTCATCTGATTCATTAGTGAATCCTTCTTGCTGATTTTCATAACTTGTACCTTCTTCAGTACCCTTAGCATTTTCTCCCTTGGATTCAGACTTATTGTGACGCCCCCAAAATAGGTATACATCACCCATTCTGAGTCGCCAAATACATGGTATATAAATCAAATACAAACTTCTTTTATACAATACGACAACAACGTAGCTTTGAGATTTTGCACGAATATTGTCTCATAGAAAGTATTCAAACTCAAATGAAGTCCTCATTACATTTTTTATCACACTATTTTATAAAATAGTGAGGACTACTATAGGCACCATCTCGGATCGTCACTCTGTTCCCCGACAAGTCCCGGCTACGTTCTCATTTCCTGAAGAGAATAATGAAAATAAAAGGGTGAGCTCAACTAGCCCAGTAAGAAATATTATGACTAAGATAATGCAAAATAAATTATCGTTAGCCTTCAACAGTGTTAAACTGATAAAATACAATAAACATCAAGTTTAAGCGGCGGGGAACAAGCAATCCATTAGAAGAGTCAAGTAGAGCATGATATCTACTATCTTCTATGATTTAAAAAGTTTTTCATCAACTTTATCGCTGAGACTCAGCTTAATAAATAAACCACATCATCGAATCATCCCTGCACTACGGGCCAAGGATATTCATGTAATCATCAATGGTCATGATCATACCAACAACTGTCCATCAATGCACTACGAGCCAATGAGGACTTTTACTACATCATTTGTAACATTACGGTCATGATTATACCGAATAATCCATGGTCATAATCATACCAATCAATAGTCTATCTATGCATGTAAGCCACAGATGACCTTTATCACAATATAAACATGAGGATGATGACAATGATATAAGAATACAATCAAACGAGATCAAGGATAAATATTAAAGACTTTAAATTTATCCAGAGTTTAAAAATATTCAAATTGTCAACATGATACTACTTTGTGGAGTAAAATTCAAGAATCATATTCATGTATCAAAAATCATCTTGGACAGAAAAGAAATCATTTTTTGTCATGAATAGTACCCCGTGAATAGTACTTTGGGAATAGTACCCCATAAATAGTGCCCCGACATGAAAAAATACCCCGAATACCTGAGTGATTAGTACTCAAGTGAATAGTAACCTGTGAATAGTAACTCGGTATGAAAAGTACCCCGAATCATCAGGTGAATAATATTTGAGTGAATAATAATCGAATGAATAGTAACCCGTGAATAGTATCCCGAGTGAAAATATTGATATTTAATAAGAAAGTTCAGATCAATATTCCAATGAAACGATACTGGATGAAGCGCATAACTCAAGGATATTCCACTAATTTCAGGAATTATAGAAGCAATACTTACCATAGTAAGTTTAGATATAAGAATATGAAACAAAATAATATACGAAACTGCAAATGGATTTTCACCTGTCATGTCGTAGTCTGCGTAGACAGATCATTTTCAAAATTTAATAACAATTGAATACGAAGGGTTAGGCATGCGATAGTCTGCGAAGACAAGTTATTACCATAGAATAATAAAGAATGGAATAACAAAAGATTTCACCATGCATGCGGTTGTAAGAGCCCAACTTATTATAAATGAAATTGAATTTCTCTATTTATTATTTTGAAATAGTAAGGGTTGAATTGATTAATGTGGTTAGTTATGGGTAAAATGCGAAAATATTTCAAATAAACAAGTGGTTATAAAATATTCATTATTGTTAGGGAATATTCGTTTGGTCGTGGAATATTCTTACTGTTGGGGAATATTCGTACGACGGCACAACTTTGTGTGGGCCCCATAACGAAAAGCGATTGGATGAATAAAACGACAAGTATAAGTTATTTATAAATAACGGCGTAGTTATATCAAGTATTATCTTGTTGGAATACCCGGTGGTTAAAACACGATGAATACGCGTTGTTGACAAAGAAGATACCACGGTATTGCACCAATTATTGATTCTTACGTAAGAAAGGCATTACTCAATAATTATTACGAAGAATTATTGCTCAATATTTTATTTTATTGATTCAATAATTGCTACGTTGATATTTTATATTATTGTTGTTTCAATAATTGTCACTACACAGTATTTTCCATTATCAAATCAATAATTCATATTT
The DNA here is from genome assembly GCA_020205615.1 of Panax quinquefolius. Lineage (NCBI taxonomy): Eukaryota > Viridiplantae > Streptophyta > Magnoliopsida > Apiales > Araliaceae > Panax > Panax quinquefolius. The sequence continues at coordinate 26,486,130 of CM035171.1, forward strand.
TTTGAATAATATTATTAGATAACATTATTGGCAATGTCTTAAAAGTTATGTCTAAGGAGAGGTTTGGTCACCTAATTACGCGCCAGTAAGGAGAAATCCTTATTGGAAAGCTTTATCTTTCCTGGGAACGGCCTGGTTGTCAGTATTGTGATTCTGTAATATTATTTGTGAATAATTAATTATTGATTTATATGATAAGGAAAATATTCATTTTATGTGGATATAGATGGAGAAAATTTTTAATATGACAATTGTTGAAAATTGATATTTTGTCTTTTCTGATAAAATAATTCAATTAAATATATTATTATATTATAATAATATAATAATGGTGATATTTTTACAATGAATGTAAAATATATGAGTAAATAAGAAGGAAGAGTATTTTTGTTACTAAAAATATTTAAAACATATTTTTCAAGTTTGTGGACCCCAGTTCTTGACTGAAATTTGATTATATCATGTAAAATCGTCCGTATGTGGATTTCAGTCAATTTCTGTTTGGAAGTTGGATAAATTTAAAACTACAAAGTTGTAGAGAATTGAGTTTCCTATGGAATGGACATAAGATTTGAATTTTTCTGATAAAAGGGCTATTTATTATGAATTATTGAAGTTCCGCAATAATTGATTTTTGAAGTTTTAAATATTTTTTAAAAGAAAAACGGTTTTTCATTATTGGTGGGCCCCATATGTGTAAATAAATGTCTTTGAAATCAGATTTCTAAGGTGGGCGTGAAAATTTTATAAATATATTAATATTTTATTAAATTTTCTACTTTGGTGTTCAAAGTATTTTCCTATAAATAGGGTGCTTAGGTTAGAATTGAAAATCACACCAGAAACTAAAGTTTTCTCTCTCCATAATATCGAGCGTATTTTTTTGAGTATTTTGGTACTTAGAGTGTTGCTATACGGTGCAAGTTCCTTAAGCACTATATCCGATATTCCATCGTAAAATCTTGTCTTTTTCGAGGTAAGGATGTTATTTTTTTATAAAAGATATTATTTCTTTCAATATCATTATCTTAGGAATATTGGTAAGATTTTTCTTGTGAAATTCTTGTCTTTTAGTGTTTGGGTTACTATTCATTATACGGTATTATTCACGTGATACCTGCACTATTCACTTAATCTTTGCACTATTCATAGAAAAATTAATTTTTTGTCCAAGATATCTATTATGGATACTAGCTTTGATTGTATCCATGTTTTGATCTTCATTCTTGAATTTTACTCCACTATGATTATTTATGAAGTATTTTTGAACTTGGATTGTTTAAAGTACGAATCCTTAATATTTGTTCTTTTGTTTCACTTTGGATTCATTTTCTTTTAAAATATTTTTCATCATCCTCAATCCTAAATGATGATATAATCAATATCTTTGGCATGTAGTACAAAGATGAATGATTTTCGATGAATATCTTTGGCCCATAGTCTGCAAGATGAATGTGTTTTTTAGATGAACATGACCATCTGATGAATATCTTTGGCCTGTAGTGCAAAGATGAATATTTGATTCCAGGTATATATATTGATTGATGTTACAGGGATAAAATATTGACGATGAACTTTTAAATTCATATATAGAAGATAGTAGATTTCATTCTCTACTTAACTCTTCTAATGAGTTATTATTTCCGCTGCGAATATTGATTTAAAATTGGTTGTCTATTGTATTGTATTAGATTTTTCCCTATTGAGAACTAACGATGATTTGTTCTATATTATCTTAGTCATAATGTTCTTTACTGGGCTAGTTGAGCTCACCATTTTCTTTTTTGTTCCATTTTTCTTCTCAGGGGCGAGAATGTAGCGAGTACTAGTCGGGGTGTGGAATGATGGTTCTAGAAGTTGTTTTAGTAGTCATCACTATTTTGTAAAATATTATATCAATAATTGTAATGAGGACTTATTTGAGTGTGGATATTGTCTAGATGACAATATTTGAATTTAAACTCACAGTTTATGTTTTGTCGTATTTTGCACGACAATTATATTAATAAAGTTGTAGTTGTTTCTGTACCATGTATTTGGCGACTCGGAATGGGTGTTATATACCTATTTTGGGGGCGTCACAGTGCAGTAGTCCGCGTAGACAGGTTATTCCCACAGAATAATAAAGAATGAAATAATAAAAGATTTCACCATGTGTGCGGATGACGCGTAGGCGAGTTATTCCTCAATCAATAATAAAGAATGGAATAACAACCCTTACGAGTATTAAAAGAAAATAACTCTCTTCATGAATACGAAAGAAATAATACCTCTTACGAATACAAAATAAATAACACCCTTTACGAATAGTGAACGAAGATAATATTCCTTACGAATACGAAAAATAATATCGTAAGCGAATATGAAATAAATAACACCCCTTATCTTAATATAAGATTGAATACTGAAGTAGGGTTGTAGCAAAATACTCTTCTTCTTGCTCTCTATATTTTCTTTCTCTAGATTTTCAGTGAATTCGTAAGAAGTACTGAAGGAATGAGCTTCTATTTATAGGAAAAAGGACTGAATAGTAACTAATTCATGAACGGCCCAGATTAATTTACTTTTAAACGGATGGTCCATATTGATTTACTATTAAAACTTAAAGCAACTGTGACGCCCCCAAAATAGGTATACATCACCCATTCTGAGTCGCCAAATACATGGTACATAATTTAAAAACAAACTTCTTTTATACAGTACGACAAAACGTAGCCGAGAGTTTCAAAACGGATAATGTCTCGTAGAGAGTATCCAAACTTAAATAAAGTCCTCATTACAATTATTATCACACTATTTCACTGAATAGTGAGGACTACTAATGCAAACATCTGGACCGTCACTCCATTCCCCGACTAGTCCAAGCTACGTTCTTATTTCCTGAAGAGAACAATGAAAGCAAAAGGGTGAGCTCAACTAGCCAGTAAGAAATATTATGACTAAGATAATGCAGAATAAATTATCGTTAGCCTTCAATAATGTTAAACTGATAAAATATAATAAACATCAAGTTTACCTGCAGCGAAACAAGCAATCCATTAGAAGAGTCAAGTAGAGCATGATATCTACTATCTTCTATGATTTAAAAAGTTTATCATCAATTTTATCGCTGAGACTCAACTTAATAAATAAACCACATCATCAAATCATCCCTGCACTACGGGCCAAGGATATTCATGTAATCATCAATGGTCATTATTATACCGAATAATTCCTGGTCATAATCATACCAACAACTGTCCATCAATGCACTACATGCCAATGAGGATTTTTACCACATCATTTATAACATTACGGTCATAATTATACCGAATAATCCCTGATCATAATCATACCAATCAATAGTACATCTATGCACGTAACCCACATATGACTTTTATCATAATATAAGCATGAGGATGATGACAATGATATAAGAATTCAATTAAAAGAAAGCAAATGATAAATTTTTAAAGATTATAACTTAATTTATCCAGAATCCAATAATGTCCAAATTGTCAACATGATACTGCTTTGTGGAGTAAAATTCAAGAATAATATTGTATCAAAAATAATTTGGACAACAAAAAAATCAATTTTTGTCATGAATAATTTCCTGGGTGAATAGTACCCGAGTGAATCGTACCCCGTAAATAGTACTCATGAATAGTACTTTGCGAATAGTACCCGTGAATAGTACTTTGTGAATAGTACCCTGTGAATAGAACTTTGTGAATAGTACCGTAAAAATTAATACTACTCATGGATAGTACTCCGGTATGAAAAGCTTAAAATTTAACAAGAATGTGCAGAAAAAATCATTGTGAAACGATACTAGATGAAACGCAAATTTCAAGGATATTCTACTAATTTCATGGAGTATAGAAGTAATACTTTAACAAAATGAGGGTATAATCAGGAATACGAGATGAAATAATATTACTCACATACAACAGAGTATGGAAGACAATATTATTCCTATGAATACTGAAAAAATAATATCCCTTACCTCAGAAGAAGACTAGATACTGGAATAGTTAGGTAGCAGACTTCTCTTCTACTTTCTCTCTAAAGCTTCTCTCTCTATAGCTTCTCTTTTTATAATTGCTCTTGTGAGTCTTAGTGAATTAGTGAGAATGAAAGAAGAATGAGCTTTTATTTATAAGAAAACATAGTTTTGATAATTGCACGTTTTGGTGCTCAAAATATTACAGTATAATACCTTCATCTTTTCTTTCATTTTTAATTTAGTCCTGCAAGTATTATCAAACTTCCACCACCTCCCCTAATAGTACATCATGTGAATAAATAGCATAATCATGTGAAAAAATTAATTACAGTATAGTACCTTCATCTATACCTCCATTTTTAATTAGTCATTTAAGTATTATCAATCTTGCACCACCTCCCTTAATAGTACATGCATGTGAATCAATAGTACACACATATGAAAAAATAGTTATAAGCATGTGAATTAATAGAAATTAATTGCTCATTTATCTTATTAATTACCCGATTGGTTAATATAACCTCCAGACATTAATTATTATCGGAATAGATGTCGATTTCCACTAACAATAATAATCCCAACACAATGGAAATATCAATTTCATCTTTAATCAACACGAACTTATTCATCATTAATATTATAACTCACAATATTTAACAACTAAATCATTTCCCAGGAAAGAGGGGGCTTTCCGATAAGGATTTCTCCTTATTGGCGCGCAATTAGGTGACCAAACCTCTCCTTGACAGAACTTTCTAGACATTGTCAATATTGCAAATAATAATATGAATAACTTTGTCGTCTCAATTATTGATTTAATAATATAAGATATTATGCAGATGATATTGTGACAATAATTGAATCAATAATATGAGAGATATTATCAAAGTGAACCATTGCAGTAATAATTGAGTATAACCGAGTGACTTCTCACGTAAGCATCAATAATCAATACCGTGTGCTACTATGCAACCACGCCAGACATCGTACTTTTTACCACCGTGGTAGTTCAACAGTTTAACGGTAAAACTTTCGCCATTATTTTTATAAAAAGATAATTCTGTCGTTTTCTAACTACGACAAACTTCTGTTGTGGAGTCCACCAATGATTGTGTCATCGTACGAATATTCCCTGTTAAAACGAATATTCCCCGGCCAATCGAATATTATATAACCACTTGCTTACTTTGAAAATTTTGTAAATAATACTCACAACTATAACATTATATCAAATCCACACCATAATATTCAAAAATATATTTTGAGAAAAATTAATCTTTATTCATAAAAGTTGGGGTCTTACAACCTCCCCTTCTTATGAAATTTTGTCCTCGAAATTAGGGTGTGTACCTGGTATATCGAAGAGGTGAGGATACCTTAACTTTATTTCAAATTCTAACTCCCAGGTCATTTCCTCAACATCGTGGTTTCTCCACAAAACTTTGACTTGAGGTATAACCTTGGAGCATAGAATATGATCCTTCTTATCCAAGATTTTAACAAGTACCTCTTCATACGTTAAATCTTCTATTATCTCGTCCAGTTCTAATTCAATAATGTGGTTCAGGTCTTTCACATATTTACGTAAAATAGATATGTGAAAAACGTTATGAACACGATACATACTTGGCGGTAAGGCGAGTCTATAGGCCACAGTTCCTACTCGATCAAGGATTAAAAATGGGCTAATTAATCGAGGATTGAGCTTTCCTCTCTTTCCAAATCTCGCAACTCCTTTCCATGGAGCAACACGTAACAACACATGATCTCCAATATTGAATTCCACGTCCTTTCGATGAAGATCAGCATAACTCTTTTGTCGATCTTGTGAGGTTTTTATATGTTGTCGGATCGTTTGAATCTTTTTCGTAATCATACGTACCAACTCTGGACCCAACAAAGTTGCTTCACCCACCTCATCCCAATATACTAGAGAACGATACTTTCTTCCATGCAACGCCTCAAATGGAGCCATGCCAATACTTGCTTGATAACTGTAGTTATAGAAAAACTCCACCAATGGTAAGAACTTGTCCCAACTTCCTTTGAAGTCAAGGACACAGAGTCTTAATAAATCTTTAAGAGTTTGAATAGTCCTCTCCGACTGCCCGTCCGTTTGAGGATGATATGCTGAACTAAATCGTAAATTCGTGCCCATAGCTTTTTATAAACTAACCCAATATCGTGAAGTGAATCTTGGGTCTCGATCAGAAACAATGGATACTGGCATACTATACAATCTTACAATCTCATTTATGTACATAAGAGCAAGACGTTCAGGTGTATAAGTTTCTCATATCGATAGGAAATGAGTAGACTTGGTCAATCTATCAACAATGACCCAAATCACATTTATGCCTTGAGAAACCTTGGGAAGACAGTAACGAAATCCATGGTAATGTGCTCCCACTTCCATTCTAGAATTTCAATTGGTTGCAATGGACCTTTTGGCACTTGATGCTCCGTCTTGACTCGTTGACAAGTTAGACACCTTGAGATAAACCCCGATATCTCTCTCTTCATTTTGCTCCACCAAAATGTATGTCGAAGATCACGATACATTTTGGTACTCCCAAGATGGATTGCAAATGGTGTGTTGTGCGCCTCCATCATGATTTTATACTTCAAGTCAGAATCGTTAGGAACATAAAGTCTGGAGTTTACTCAAAGTATTCCTTCTTCATCGATTCTTGCTTCTGAAATAGCACCTTCTTGCACTTTCTTCCTCATACGCATCAGCTCCAGGTCTGTAGCTTGAGCAGCTTTAACTTTATCGATTAAAGTCGGTTCTACTCGTATATTCGCCATCATCACATGGGTCCCTGGAGTCTTTAACTCTATCTCCATCCTTTGTAAGTCATACAAAATGGGGCTTTGCGTTGGCAATAATGCACTCGTACTTGCGTTGGCAAAATGGGTCTATCTTCTACTCAATGCGTCAGCTACTACGTTCGCTTTTCCAGGATGGTATTGAATGGTATGATCGTAATCTTTCAATAGCTCAAGCCATCGTCGTTGCCACATGTTGAGTTCCTTTTGAGTGAAGAAATATTTGAGGCTTTTATGAACCGTATAGATCTCCAGCTTCTCTCCATATAGGTAATGCCTCTAAATCTTAAGCGCAAAAATGACAGTTGCCAACTCTAGATCATGAGGAGGATAATTCCTCTCATATCTTTGAGTTGTCGTGAGGCATAGGCTACTTTCTCATGTTGCATGAGAACACATCCTAAACCCTTGCACAAGCATCGTCAGATATGACAAATCCTCCGAACCAAATTGGTATTGTCAAAACAGGTGCTGAAATGAGCCTCCTCATGAGTTCTTGAAAATTCTTTTCACATTCCTCGCTCCAACCGAATTTTGTATCTTTTCGAGTCAGCTGAGTTAATGGAGTAGCGATTCGAGAAAATCCTTCCACGAACCTCCGATAATAACCAGCTAAGCCAAGAAAGCTACGTACTTCGGTCACTGACTTAGGTTGCTCCCAACTTTGAATTGCTTCAATCTTTGTCGGGTCAACAGATATTCCGTGATCTGATATTACGTGCCCAAGGAATGCTACTTCCTCAAGCCAGAACTCGCATTTATTCAACTTGGCATATAACTTGTTTTCACAAGCTTTTTTGAGTATCGACCTCGGTGTGTTGCTTTCATGATCTTCATGACTTTTGGAGTAAATGAGGATGTCATCAATAAAGACGACCACAAAGTGATCCAAATATTCCTTGAATACTCGGTTCATCATATCCATGAAGGCAGCAGGAGCATTAGTCAATCCAAAAGACATGACTAAGAATTCGTAATGCCCGTACCGAGTTCTAAAAGCAGTCTTTGGAATGTCCTTTGTTTTAATTTTCAACTGATGATATCCAGAATGAAGATCGATCTTTGAAAAGAATTTGGCACCTTACAACTAGTCAAACAGGTCATCAATGCGAGGCAACAGGTACCTATTTTTGATGGTGACATGATTCAACTCCCGATAATCAATACAAAGTTGCATACTTCCATCTTTCTTCTTCACGAATAGAACAGGAGCACCCCAAGGAGACGTACTAGGTCGAATGAAACCGATGTCTAACAATTCCTGCAGTTGGGTTTTTAACTCCTGAAGTTCAATAGGAGTCATTCGATATGGGGCTTTGGAAATGGGTTTTGTACCGAGTTCAAGGTCGATACCAAACTCGATTTCACGCTCCGGGGGTAGGCCAGGAAGTTCTTTGGGGAATACATCAAGAAATTTATTAACAATAGAAATATCATTCAAATTTAACGTATTTTTGTTTAAATCTGTGACATGAGCTAAGAAAGCTTTGTAGGATTTTCGGCACAAAAAAACGTAGCAAAAATATAAAATAATCAAAGCAATTTCCGAAACCTAAAATAGGATCCATGCGAAACAGAAATTAATTCAGTGGTTTAGATATTATACCGATTATGAAAGCTAAAACGATGCGGTCGAATCTCCAACGGAACAGCATCTCTATGGTATCCACACGAACGCCCCGCGAACTGTCGTACGATCTTCAGTAAAAAGGATCTGCGGTACTAGCCACCAAGGATGAGGATTTTTGAAATTGTTTTCTCTAGTCTCTCTCTAAGAGCGGGTAGGGTTTTAGGTTATGATTAACTTCCCTAATACGCTAATATATCATATATATAGCAGTAAATCAGAATTAATCAAAACCCTAATCTCATTAACATAAAATCCGAATTTATATATATATCTTAATTAAGTCTTACTTAATTAATATACCTATATATAAATTATCCTATTAATTTAAATTCATAATTTAAATACTATCAATCATATTGATATACTTAAATCTTTACAATTTAAATTAATTCCCTTTTTAATTACATTCTATGTGTGTGACCTTATAGGTTATTATTACGTTGGCAATAATTTTAAAATCATATTATAAAATTATAAACAGTGAGTGGCATCTAGTAATGCATCACTGCTACCCAAGTAATAATAAGATCGATGATTCGATCTGCAACCTTTTAAGTGACCAATGTTTCAATGTAATTTAATCCTTTTAACCTTAATATCCTAGATTAAACTCGAGTCATGGAATGTGTCATACTCTTCATAATTTAATCTGAGTTTTTCTTGATCAATGAGTAGACTATATGAAATGAATCACTATTTGTGCATGGCCATGCATTTCATAGTCCTACTCAATCAAGAGGCCTATAGATATCACCCCTAATATATAGGATGGTTAAATTCTATCTAGATCACTCATATTCCTCACACGATTCATGATGTACCCAATAATCACCTTTATAGTCCACCCTATTAAAGGTGACATTTAATGATATCAAACTACATAAATTCCCGTGTAGAAAGTGATTTCAGGTCAGAGGACCATTGTAACACCCCGAAATCCGGTCTATCTTCACACCCGAATTCCGTATGTCACGAGTACATCATTCATCCAATATACATCATTATATAATGCAATATAACGACATACACTCTCAAATCCCAGGTTCTGGAACCTTATGACCTCTTTTATTACAAATAATGATAATTACATTATTTATTTCATCTTACAAGAGTGACTTTTATCCGCCACCAAGGATACATAATAGTTCATTAAACTAGTCTATAGTTCAGTTTTATCTTTCTATATTACAAGTCTTCACTTGATCTTCTCGCTCATTCACCTTTTGAGTGGTACTGCATCTGGATACCGTCAGCTTGATCTTTACGGGATCCTTAAGTTCTTCTAACCTTGTTCGCTGAAAATTGTTTTTCATTTAAAGCAAGTGTGAGCATTCAATTGCCCAGTAAGTCATAACAGTTGAACAAACAACTTCAGAATTAAAACATTTCTTTAGAACTTCTATAACCGAACAAAGGTTATGAAGCAGCTTGAATAATAGGAATAGTCTCGATTCCTATCATCTTAAAACATCAATTATTTTCACTTTGAAATACTTTCATCCCTCTACCTTTTTCATACCCATCCCGTTTGGCTAGAATCATTAAGACAGACTTAACAATAACGGTTCATGTATAAATGTAACATACTTGTATTAAAATGTTTCAATCACGTAACAATTCATATCATAGAAACAAAGGTGTTCAAATTGTGGCTCAAGGCCTCATACATTCTAACACCTTGTACAAATATCACACATTCGCAGATATATGAGAACTTCTCAAGTACAACATCCGAGAAGTTTAAGAAACTAACATTCATGTAATATGAATGAAGTTAGAAACTTGCTTTCACGCCCATTTATGACTTCTGTTTGAATCGCTTTCATTTCAATTCCTATATCACACATATGGAGAAAATATAAACACCAATTAGTCATATATTGAACTGACGCATTGGTTTACTTAACTTTACTTCTTAGGGTTTGCGTTCTTGTAATATGAGTTTACGCGACTAACTTCCTTTACCAGTTTACGGCTTTATGACATACGAAGATGTCTTACTCAAAACGTTCATCATCGTGGATGATTTATATTCTTATCTTATTTAATACTTTTATTATCCATTACATGAACCCCGTGTTCATTACTCGTTCTTAGTTTCGAAGCCATACCAATTGTTGTATGCTAAGACCGATCGTTCATTCATCGCAACAACGTTGCGTTCACAACGTCTATACGTTTCACACTTATCTCTCATTATCATGATATAACATCGAAATGTTATTCATTACCCTCGTCACTCAACGTCTAAGGAATCACAACCATAGCAATTCCTTACGTTCATTCATCCCGACTACGGTCCCCGAACATCGGTTACGTAACTCGTGATTTATATTCTTTGTTATTTAATCTCGTTTAATCTTTACGTTCAACCTTTAATAAAGGTTTAAGTCATTTGCTTAAGTGTTATTTTAGGTGAACTATATGTTCATATTTCTTTCTTGCACATCCCTAGTAATTGAGCATTTAAAATCTCATTTCAGGCATTGCCACTGCACGTGTATTGCAAGCCGTGCGTTCCTTCTTTTTTCTCTCGCTATTGCGCACGACCTACTCTCTCTCTCTCTTCTCGGTTGTGACTGCGGCTGCCAAGTCCTTTGTTATGTCTCGCCTTCATGGTACCACTCTCCGAAAGATTATGCAGAGCTGCTCTGCTGGCGCACCACTTCCCATAATCTGTCCGTGACTGCGGTGGCAGACAAAACCATAAAATTTTTCTAAGTGTTAAATAAATTCTTTGAGACGCTCACTTCCCGATCTCATAACTCCTTCATTGTGACTCAGAACGAGGTCATTCCAAAGCCAGTCTCTTCCTTATCTTACGTACTTCAATAACCCTCGGTCAGAACTTTGTTCTGAATTCATTAACGTGCCATTCGATTGGCTTGATCTTCACCCTTTGTTCATTTTATATTTTTAACGCTCTTCGTTTGTTCGTCCGTAATTCGGTCATCCGAACTTGGAACTCGTTCGTTCTTGAGTCCAGGACTCGTATTTTCTATGTTTTCTTACTTTCTTATGAAACCCTAAACGTTCAGGTTCATTTACTAACTTTCTAATTCTCGTTCGTCTTTTACGAAATTTTTGCCATAACTTCGTTATAGCTAAGTTTTAATCCGTTCTTCATGAACGTTTCTACCGTTCCTAACCAAGTAATAAGCAACTAACTTATACGCGATGGTTTTAAACTTGTTCATCAACAACAATTATCCTACGATGGTTTTAAATTTGTCCATCAACAACGTTCTTCGTGTTCTTCGCGTGTTCTTCGTGTTCTTCGTTCGTTCTTCATTTTAATCCATATTTTGGATTACGATTCCACTTTTTATTGGAATTTGATGTTATAGAACATTATTCCTTACTTATTTAACCTACTTATTCATATAATCCACTCAGATCGTTCAAATTCGCTACGAATCTTATACTTTCTTAAGAAATTTACAAACTAAACTTCTAATTTATTATTTCTTCTTTTCTCATGATTTCAATCATATGAAATCATCTCTAACCTTATCTACTTCTTATCTTTCTTAAGTTATGTTTTAACATAGAAAAATTAAAGAAAATCTATTAGAAGTTACGTTTTAGATTATCTCTTCTTCTTATTTTTCTCCCGCTAGACAAAGCCGGCGATTTGCAAGCTTTTCTATTTCACGAACACTTTCAATCCGATCATTCATGCTCACGCACTTCCTTCTCCTCTTCATCCGAGCTCTCTCTCTCTCTCTCTCTCTCTCTCTCTCTCTCTCTCAAGTGTGGGATTTTTCAAAATCTCAAAACAAATGAAATAAGCTTACTATTTATAGATTTCCAAAGCTAAGGGCATTTTAGTCATTTTGCCCCCACCTCCTTACTATTCCCACCTCCTCCCACAACTTAGCCACCAAGTTTACTTGGCCACCACCCTTACTTGGTGGCCAAGTAGCCGCCCCACATGCCCATGGGTCACCCCATAGGTTGCCCCATTGGTTTTACCCATCCGTTTACCCATCGGTTCGATCCACGGTTTCTTTTCTTGGTTTGGGCCTTAACCCTAATTCTTATTAGGCCCATCTTGGGTTTGATTTCACAAAGCGTTGGGCTTGACATAATCCAAGTCCAATTAGATTCTACAAAGTCCATGAACTCAAAGTTCATTAAGACTTATCGTATTCTACGTATCTCATTCTCGTATTCTCGTATTTTCTTTGTATATAGTTCGTACGATATTCGTATTATACGTCGTACTAATCTTCTTACTATACTCATATAATAACTAGTATTATCCTCGTATTTCTCACGCATAATAACCCTAATGATTATACATGATCATAAAATTATCGGAACTCACTTTTCCTAACCCTTAGGTTTTGAGTCCGCAGGCGAAAACTTCATTTTTGCCATAACTGAAATATTATTAAATATTCCATCACGTCTCAAAATTAAACATAATCTATAACTTCTCAAAATTTCAAAATAAATCTCCGAGCAGAAATGGATGAATAGTGCCTATTTCGTCTTTTTCCGGAAAACTTTCGTTTTCGTCTTGAAATTCTTATTCGCTCAAACTAGCTCGTAGCCAGGATCCTCCTGATTAATAATCATCCTAGGTTATAGAATGATTAATAAACACATAGCACATAATAATATTAATAAAAAATTCCTTTTATTAATAACTAATTCTTTAAACCTAAATTCTTGACGATCCTAATTTCCGGTTCGTCACATTCTTCCCTCCTTATTAAAATTCCATCCTCAGAATTTCATAAAACCACACCCTTACCCGGGTCATCACATTCACCCCTTCTTCATAGAATTTTGTCCTCGAAATTTTAGCCTACCTTTCTTCTCAACTTCACTTCAACTTGATCTTTCTACATTATAAGTCTTCACTTGATCTTCTCGCTCATTCACCTTCTTAATGGTACTGCATCTAGATACCGTCAGCTTGATCTTTACGGGATCTTTAAGTTCTTCTAACCTTATTCGCTGAAAATTGTTTTTCATTTAAAGAAAGTGTGAGCATTCAATTGCCCAGCAAGTCATAACAGTTGAACAAACAACTTCAGAATTAAAACATTTCTTTAGAACTTCTATAACCGAACAAAGGTTATGAAGCAGTTTGAATAATAGGAATAGTCTCGATTCCTATCATCTTAAAACATCAATTATTTTCACTTTGAAATACTTTCATCCCTCTACCTTTTTCATACACATCCTGTCTGGCTAGAATCATTAGCACAGACTTAACAATAACGGTTCATGTATAAACAGAACATACTTGTATTGAATGTTTCAATCACGAACAATTCATATCATCAAAACAAAATCGAAGTGTTCAAATTGTGGCTCAAGGCCTCATACATTCTAACACCTTGTACAAATATCACACATTCAAGATATAGACGAACTTCTCAAGTACAACATCTGAGAAGTTTAAGAAACTAGCATTCATGTAATATGAATGAAGTTAGGAAACTTACCTCACGCCCAGCTACAGCTTACGCTGAATTGCTCATTTCAATTCCTATATCACACATATGGAGAAAACATAAACACCAATTAGTCATATATTGAACTTACGCATTGGTTTACTTAACTTTACTTCTTAGGGTTTGTGTTCTTGTAATATGAGTTTACGCGACTAACTTCCTTTACCAGTTTACGGCTTTATGACATACGGAGATGTCTTACTCAAAACGTTCATCATCTTGGATGATTTATATTCTTATCTTATTTAATACTTTCATTATCCATTACATGAATCCCATGTTCATTACTCGTTCTTAGTTTCGAAGCCATACCAATTGTTGTATGCTAAGACCGATCGTTCATCGTAACAACGTTGCGTTCACAGCGTCTATACGCTTCACACTTATCTCTTATTATCATGATATAACATCAAAATATTATTCATTACCCTCGTCACTCAACGTCTAAGGAATCACAACCATATCAATTCCTTACGTTCATTCATCCCGACTACGGTCCCCGGACATCGGTTACGTAACTCGTGATTTATATCCTTTGTTATTTAATCTCGTTTAATCTTTACGTTCAACCTTTAATAAAGGTTTAAGTCATTTGCTTAAGTGTTATTTTAGGTGAACTATATGTTCATATTTCTTTCTTGCACATCCCCTAGTATTTGAGCATTTAAAATCTCATTTCTGGGCATTGCCACTGCCGTACTGCGCTTGCTGTGTTCCTTCCTTTTCTCTCGTATTTGCTTGCCCCTACTCTCTCTCTCTCTCTCTTCCAAGGCCATGACGCTTGAGTCTTTTGTTATCTCTCGCACTACTCTGGCCCCATCTCTAGAAGATTATGGTAGAGCTTTCGCTTCTGCTGGCGCCACTTCCCACAATCTGTCCGTGGTCAGCTGGTTTGTGGACAAAACCCTAGAAATTTTTCTAAGTGTTAAATAAATTCTTTGAGACGCTCACTTCCCGATCTCATAACTCCTTCATTGTGACTCGGAACGAGGTCGTTCCAAAGCCATTCTCTTCCTTATCTTACGTACTTCAATAACCCTTAGTCAGAACTTTGTTCTGAATTCATTAACGTTGTAAGACCCCGAAATTTTTTTAAATAAAAAGGAATTTCCTTTATTTATTATTTTGAAATAGTAAGGGTTGATTTGATTAATGTGGATAGTTAGGGGTAAAATACGCAAATATTTCAAAATAAGCAAGTGGTTATAAAATATTCATTGTTGTCGGAATATTCATTTGGTCGTGGAATATTAAATGCTCATTTGGGAATATTAAATGCGGCCAGTAGCCCATGTGTGGGCCCCATAACTGAGCGATTGGATGAGGAAAATGACAAATATAAGTTGTTTAAAAATAACGGCGTAATTATTACTGAATTATCTTTGTTGGAATACCCGGTGGTTAAAACACACTAATGCGCGTTGTTGAGCAAGAAGCACACAGTATTGCATCAATTATTGATCCTTACGTGAAGGCACTACTCGATAATTGTTATGATGTTATTGTTCAATAGTTTATTTTATTGATTCAATAATTCTTTGCGTTGGTATTTTATATTATTGCTGTTTCAATAATTGTCACTGCAAAGTATTTCCCATTAACAGATCAATAATTCATATTATTTGAATAATATTATTAGATAACATTATTGGCAATGTCAAGAAAGTTCTGTCTAAGGAGAGGTTTGGTCACCTAATTGCGCACCAGTAAGGATAGATCCTTATTGGAAAGCCCCCTCTTTCCTGGGAACAGCCTGGTGAAAGTAGTATGCACACAAGCCAATCATGTTTGATGATAAAGCATATACTTTGTAACAATCTTATTCATTTATTAATAAAAAGTATTAATTTATTAAAGGCTTTTAATTATCTACATAATGCTGTTTTATAATATGTGATAAACCCATAGTTTTAAGCAATGCTTTTAGAATAATGATGATGATCATTCTAATGAGATCTAAATTCTTAGAAAGCTTAAAAACTAAAATAGTTCCCAATCATTGGATTACTAAATTGGGGATTAGTGAATCCGGATAGATTGGTACATCGTTAACTTGCTTATTGGATAAGGATGATTGATCTCATGATCATTTGTGTGGAGACACTAAAGCAAGTATGTAGGTGCTTATTAGAGAATAAGTTCACTTTGAGCGTTGGCTAAGCTAAGGAATACCTAATGGAGTTTTATTTTCTGTCGATAGGAATTCTGTAGTGATAGTAGTACAAGTGATCCTTGGACTTGAGATCATCATAGTATCTTGTGTATGATGAGTTATACTTTGACTTATTCCTTAAGACCCTTAGGGTATATCAAAGGGTATGCTTGGGTATAATAAGTTATACATGGAGATAATGTATGATCAATAAAGAATCTACCACTTCTAATAAAAGAAGAAATGTCTATGTGATTCGATAAATGACAACCCAAAGTAGTCCTTGGCAATGGAATGAAATTAGAAAGGAGTTTCTAATTTGCATTATTTGAGTTGTGCATTTAAGGATCGAAATACATATAATTAAATAAAATAAGACTTGACATAATTCCATGTCTTATATTTAATTGGGACATTGTATGGTGGAAGGATTGAATTATGCGGTAACTATTTACTCAAAGGTTCTTTTATGATTAATGTTGAAATCATATTATCTGGAAAGTCGTTGATCGCTAGGAGGCTTATCCCTATTGTAGAATAAATATTATTTATTTAAATAAATTAATTGTTTAATTTATTTATTTAAATAAGATTAGAATTGTTCTAATTGATTTATTCACAACCTAGGTTTAATATGGAGAACCTAAAGGGTCACACCATAAAAGGAAGAATAATTATTTAAGAAGTTAATGGCATAATCGTAATAATATGTTATGTATATTTAATTTAATCTATGGTGATAGAATAAATTAAATAGCTTAATATTATTATTTAATATTTTAGAAATATTAAATATAAATTAATAAGAGGAGTCTTATTAATATTATTACAATTATTATTATTTTAATTTCTAAAAGAGTTTAGGAATTAATTTAATATAAGTACTTCATTTATTCCTAATTGGATTAGGAAGGAAAATTAGTTAAAGGAGTTTAATTAATTATCCCTAATAAGATTAGGGAGCTTAATTAATTAAAAGAATTTAATTAATTAAATAAAATCCAATTCCTTAATTGTTAAGATGGGTTGCTTACATATATAAATAAGAGGAGTCTTATTATGGGTGGTGGGGGGTTGTTGACTTTTTCAACATACTGAAATAATTCCAATTTGTTGGAGAGTACACCTTTTCTATAGAGATAGAAAAACTAGGGTTTAGCCAACCACCCTTCTTCTTGAATTTTCTTCTTCCTTGGTGGATCACCTCTGAGGCCAAACATTTGGGTGGCTAATGTTGATCAAAGGAAGGAACCAAACCCGGTGGATTCAAGTTGAGCGAAAAAAGGATTGGAGGTGAACTTGTACACGAGGAAGCTCGATCTTGAAGGGTATGATTTATTCTTTATCTTTTCGTTTAATTAATAATTATGCATAAAGGATGATCCGGGTTTATGGTTTTGTAAATTTTTAAACTCGATTTTACACGCTTAGCACTTTTTTATGCAATTTGATTGCGCCATGAATATTACAAACCTAACGATGGCATCGAGAGCCAAACCTTTATCGCGAATTATTAATTGTTGATTTGATATGTATATTGATATGTGTTTAGAAACAATTTAATTGGGCATAATTTTTATTGTATAAAATTAAATAAAGAAATCTTAAAAAAAAAAAAAAAAAAAAAAAGCGAAAAGGTGGCGATTACGGAAAACTAAGTTGGCCGGGATATTAAGTTGCTCACGTCACCTTTGAAAAAAAAAACAAAAAAAACAAACAAACAGATTTTTTTTTGTATCAAGTATCAGACTCGGCAATTAAATAAAAAAAAAAAAAAGGGTCATGCTACTTTTGCCTCCACGTGACAACTGATTTCAGCAACAATCAATATACTTATTATATATATATATATATATATATATATATATATATATATATATATATAGGTGATGCCGGCCATAAGCTTAATCATGATTAAGCTACGTACGGTTTTTTTTTATAAATTATATATATATATATATAGTTATATATATATATATATATTATTCTTAATTATTTTATAATTAAAATAAAAAGTTTATTTTAATTTTAAAATAAAAGTTTATTTTAATATTAAAATAAAAAATGTTTATTTTAATTTTAAAATTAGAATTTCATGCTAACTAATTAGAGTTGAAATTGGATTTCATGATAACTAATTGGAGTTGAAATTGGATTTTATTTTTCCTAAAATAAAGGAGTTTATTTGTGAATAGGGAAGTAAATCCATCTTTCCTTAAATAAAGGAGTTTGTTTAGATGTGAAATTAGATTTCATAATATTCAAAATAAAGGAGTTTATTTGTGAATAGGAAAGAAAATCCATGTTTCCTTAAATAAAGAAGTTTATTTAAATATGAAATAAGATTTCATATTATTCAAAATAAAGGAGTTTATTTGTGAATAGGAAAGATAATCCGTGTTTCCTTTAATATTTTTTTTTACATGGAATTGGATTCCATAATTAATTAAAATAAAAGAGTTTATTTTAATTAAAGATTTTTTACATGGAATTGAATTCCATAATTAATTAAAATAAAGGAGTTTATTTTGATTAAAGATTTTGATTAAAATAAAATAGTTTATTTTATTCAAAATATGATAAATTAAAATAAAATAGTTTTATTTTGATTTGGATTAAAATAAAGGAGTTTATTTTGATTCAAAAATAGATTTTATACTAACTAAATTTGCCCATTAAATGATATCAATATATATATTAAATGTTTATTATTCATGAGATGAATGTTATTTATTGATGCGTATGGTGATGTGTATGATAATAAATGGGATTGATTATGGACTATTGACCAATATGATTGGATTTTATTTTAGTTGGATGCATGAATGTATGGGTTTTATTAAATGGGGTGCTGCGTGCCTTCGTCTTCTCTAATTTTTCTTAATGTAAATTCTATCTCCTCCTATGTACTTCCCTCGATCACGATCAAGGTTTCTATTTATTTTAAATAGTTTTGTAATAGGAATAGTTAGAATTAATTTTGAAAAATTAGAGATCAAGGAAGCAAGAACACGTGAAGACCTTTTTTGTAATGGAGCCCGGTTTAAATGTAATAGTTATATTTAAATATTATTTCTTGCACCTAGGTTTGACCTTTTGGTTCACTTGGTGGCTCTAGTGAACCAAACTATAATAAAAGTCCATAATCAATTCGGGTAGAATATAGTATTCTATATGTGCATGCTTATACTATATATATTATATATTATGCAAACATGCTTCGCATGTTTATTAATATACGCGTTTTTTATATATATATGTAAATGCATGCGCTAAACAAGATGAGACAAATTAATAACAAACCCTCAAATTTTTATATTAAGTCCTAAGCGTTCAAAGATATTTGGAATATCGAACGTCGTCTTCTAGCATGATAAAATTAATAGAGTATTAAATATTTAATATGAGTTTGTTGTGTCACCACAAGGCAAGTATTAAGTATTTAAGATGTTAATTTATCACATTTGATGCTTATAAAGAAAATTGAACAATATTATTTTGTTGTGTCACCACAAGGATGACATTTTCTTTTTTTAATATATGGAGTGCTAGGTCGGACTTAACTTGGATAATTTTGATTCTATGTGCCACCACTTGATCAAAATAATCTAAGAGGCAAAATCTGAGGAGTTGCATAGTTGATGTAATTGACAAAAGTTGTCTACCTATTTATTTATATATAGTTTGTTGTGTCACCACAAGGCTATATACATTTGAAATGGGATCCTTATTTTCACTAGCAAATCTTTAATTAGATTTTCTTAGAACTATATAAGTGAGGTAATATAGTTTGAAGAAAATAGTGGGAGATACCAATTTAAAACAAGACCTAAATTATTTTGGTAATTAATAAAAGAATGTATGTTAAAATGTTGTTAAATACAAATTCATTTACAAAATTTTACAATGTCTAAAATTACTACCATTACAAAACATATTAGATGTTATTTAACCGGGTAGTATTAAAAGCGGATTGGTTAAGGAATTTGAGAATAGTTCTCATAGTGAAAAGCTATCTTATGTCCTTATACGCCTATCCTCGCAATGGTTGCGACAATGCCTCGAGGAAGACATTGCTACTTTTAGAAAGTGGCAAGATGATGCACAGATTGGCTCGATGCATCATGCTCGCATCCACGAAATAACGAGCTTGACGTCGACATGAAAAATATGGATGCTCCTACTATATTCCCGCACATCAATAGTTGATGGTGAGGAAAGTAGGGTGATAGATATCGAGATATCTAAGGAGCTCTTCCGATCTATAATGGCCAAAGACACTATAAATCACGACAAAAGTTCTTAAAATAATCAATTTGATTGATCAATTAGGACAACTGGTTTTGTCATGGATGGAGAGTTGAGCGAAGATTTGATCTTGCACTCACTCCCGGACTCCTTTCACAATTGTTGTGAATTTTTCATATGAACAAGCTAGATATCGACTTTCTTTGATTTGCTTAACATGTTGGAAAATGTTGAGAGTCACTTTCCAACCAAGAAAGATCAAGTCTTCTTGGTAGGGGCCAAAAGATCTTACGAAAGAAGAAATCGATTCAAAGAAGGTAAATGAAAAGGAAAAACAAAGGATAATAAGAACAATCTTGATACGGATAGCAAGGAGTTTGCTTCCACCGCAATAAGCCTGAACCTTTGGAAAGAAATCAAGAAGCATCTTGCGAGAGGCTAACCAAAGAAGCTTAGTGAAGTTTCGGTTAAAATACAAAATTTGTTCATGATTTAAAATAAATTTTCTTTAAGTCAAGGTTCTACTTGGATATTGGATATCGACTTTGGTTATCATAAATATAGATTTATGAAGGGACCAAGCAGTAGTAAAGCTAAACAAATATAAGTAATCCTATGCGGAAAAAATGAAGCAAAGGTTCTTTGCATTAGCTATAGAAACTTATAGTTTAGCATCGCCTACTGAATAAATCTATTAAGTCAATAAGTTGTTATTGTATTCCAATTCTTGTTAGAAACATTATTTCCGTTTTATTGTTGAAACAATAAAATGTTTGGTATTATAATTAAGAACAATTGTTGTTCTATTTATAATAATAATGTTTTGCATAAATCTGGAATATTACTTAATAAATTTTGTATACTTGACTTACATGAAAAATAATTTTGCATATTGAACAAATTAGTATAAGAAAAGGAGATGATCATTCAAAGAGTTGAATGTATGTATTTGTTGAAATACAAGTGTGAATTATTTGAAAGGTTCAAAGAATTCAAAAGTGAAACAAATTGACAAAGTATTAAGATTCTTTGATTAGATCAAGGAATAAATACTTGTGCAATAAGTTTCTAGATCATCTCAAATAGTTTTCTCATAATGGACACATCCTGATATGCAATAATTGATTGATGTATCTGAATGAAAAAATCGTACCTTGTTGGACATGGTGCGGTCCATAATGATTTTACTGACATTCCAGTATCCTTCTGGGATAATGTCCTAGAAATGGTTGCATATCTACGAAAAGGTAACCTCAAAATCCATTTAAGACTCCATAAAAGTTATGGGCGGGGAGGATTCTAATCTTAAGTATGTTAAGATAAGGTGTTGTCCAACTTATGTGAAAAGGTTTCAAAGGATAAGCTTGGGACAAGATTTTATAAGTGTCGATTTGTGGGACATCCTAAAGTAAGTTTAGGGTATATGTTCTATAATCCTACTTAGCAAAAGGTGTTTGTTGCGAAACAGGCTGCCTTATAAGATAAAGGTGTTTATCATTGAAAGGGCTAGTGGGAGGATAATAGATCTTGAAGAGTTCAAGAACCACAAAATACTATAAGTCAAATAAGAGGAACACGTAGTAGATGAACCTATTATACCACAACTGAATCGTAATTCTGGAATACTACCGAAGATACCTAGGAGGTATGGATTCATCATAGATGATGATGATGAGGTACACATCATAGAAGATGATGATCCAGTTACATACGATGAGGTAAGTGTTGTAGACACTCAGAGAAATGGATTAAAGCAAGTTTCTCAAATATGGAACATTCGTTTTGATGAGGCAATCAAAAGAGTTTGATTTTATCAGAAATAAGAATGAACCTAGTGTGTATAAAAGGGTCAGTGGGAGCGTCGTGAAATTTCTAGTATTATATGTTGATATACTACGGATAAGGAATGACATACTAATGCTACAATCAGTAAAAATAAAGTTGTCTAAACATTCCTCCATGAATGATTTGGGAAGAGTATCTTAATTGGGGATAAAATCTATATAGATAGATACAAGAGGATGCTTGACTTAACCCAAGGAACGTATATTCATTTGATGCTAAAGTCGTTTAGCATGGCAAACTCCAAGAGATGTCTCATGTCGATGAGCTATGGAGTGTATCTCTCTTAATAGTCCCCACAGACTCCAAAAGAGAGATCACATGAGTAACTATCATGTATGCAATGAAATATACGAGACCTGATGTTGATCAGTCATATTCTGGAGAAGTTCACTATGAGTTAGTGAAAAATATCTTAAAGTGCTTAACCAGCACTAAGGATGTGATCATATTCATGGTGGGTCTAAATTAAAACTAGAGGGCTTAACAGACTCAAGTTTTTCAGACAGACCAAAACGACAGAAAATCTACTTTAAGGTAAAGTGTTACCTTGAACGGTGGTGCAGTGAATTGGAAAGGTTCCAAACAGCAAAGAGTTGTTGGTTTAATGATAAAGACAAAGTATATAGCTATAAATGAAGCTACAAGTTGATTGTTTGGATTAAAAGTTCATTACAGAACTAGGAATAGTTCCTAAGTCTCATCTTGGATCTAAACATGTGTTGTGGCACTTTCATTTGATTATTAGAATCATTGAAAGATGGAAATCACTATAGAGATAGTGGACTCTCATGAACAACATTACATATCCATTAACTAAAGCTTATCCAACAGCAGGATAATCGTCACTTAGAGAAGAAGAGTATGAGATACCATGGCGATTGGCTTTAGTGCAAGCGGGAGATTGAAAGTAGTATGCACACAAGCCAATCATGTTTGATGATAAAGCATATACTTTGTAACAATCTTATTCATTTATTAATAAAAAGTATTAATTTATTAAAGGCTTTTAATTATCTACATAATGCTGTTTTATAATATGTGATAAACCCATAGTTTTAAGCAATGCTTTTAGAATAATGATGATGATCATTCTAATGAGATCTAAATTCTTAGAAAGCTTAAAAACTAAAATAGTTCCCAATCATTGGATTACTAAATTGGGGATTAGTGAATCCGGATAGATTGGTACATCGTTGCTTGCTCATTTGGATGAGGATGATTGATCTCATGATCATTTGTGTGGAGACACTAAAGCAAGTATGTAGGTGCTTATTAGATAATAAGTTCATTTGACGTTGGCTCGCTAAGGAATACCTAATGGAGTTTTATTTTCTGTCGATAGGAATTCACAGTAGTGATAGTAGTCTGAGTGATCCTTGGACTTGAGATCATCATAGTATCATGTGTATGATGAGTTATACTTTGACTTATTCCTTAAGACCCTTAGGGTATATCAAAGGGTATGCTTGGGTATAATAAGTTGTACATGGAGATAATGTATGATCGATAAAGAATCTACCACTTCTAATAAAAGAAGAAATGTCCTATGTGATTCGATAAATGACAACCCAATAGTCCTTGGCAAGCGCGAATGAAATTAGAAAGGAGTTTCTAATTTGCATTATTTGAGTTGTGCATTTAAGGATCGAAATACATATAATTAAATAAAATAAGACTTGACAGTAATTCCATGTCTTATATTTAATTGGGACATTGTATGGTGGAAGGATTGAATTGTACGGTAACTATTTACTCAAAGGTTCTTTTATGATTAATGTTGAAATCAGTATTATCTGGAAAAGTCGTTGATCGCTGGGAGGCTTATCCCTATTGTAGAATAAATATTATTTATTTAAATAAATTAATTTTTAATTTATTTATTTAAATAAGATTAGAATTGTTTCTAATTGATTTATTCACAACCGGTTTAATATGGAGAACCTAAAGGGTCACACCATAAAAGGAAGAATAATTATTTAAGAAGTTAATGGCATAATCGTAATAATATGTTATGTATATTTAATTTAATCTATGGTGATAGAATAAATTAAATAGCTTAATATTATTATTTAATATTTTAGAAATATTAAATATAAATTAATAAGAGGAGTCTTATTAATATTATTATAATTATTATTATTTTAATTTCTAAAAGAGTTTAGGAATTAATTTAATATAAGTACTCTCATTTATTCCTAATTGGATTAGGAAGAAAAATTAGTTAAAGGAGTTTAATTAATTATCCCTAATAAGATTAGGGAGCTTAATTAATTAAAAGAATTTAATTAATTAAATAAAATCCAATTCCTTAATTGTTAAGATGGGTTGCCCACATATATAAATAAGAGGAGTCTTATTATGGGTGGTGGGGGTTGTTGACTTTTTCAACATACGAAATAATTCCAATTTGTTGGGAGAGTACACCTTTTCTATAGAGATAGAAAAATTAGGGTTTAGCCAACCACCCTTCTTCTTGAATTTTCTTCTTCCTTGGTGGATCACCTCTAGAGGCCAAACATTTGGGTGGCTAATGTTGATCAAAGGAAGGAACCAAACCCGGTGGATTCAAGTTGAACGCGAAAAGGATTGGAGGTGAACTTGTACCTGAGGAAGCTCGATCTTCAAGGGTATGATTTATTCTTTATCTTTTTGTTTAATTAATAATTATGCATAAAGGATGATCCGGGTTTATGGTTTGTAAATTTTTTAAACTTTGATTTTACACGCTTCCGCACTTTTTTATGCAATTTGATTGTGCCCATAAATATTACAAACCTAACACCTGGTTGTCATAAATGTGATTCTGTAATATTATTTGTGAATAATTAATTATTGATTCATATGATAAGGAAATATTTATTTTATATGAATATAAATGATGGATTTATTTATGTGGTTATTAATGAAGGAATTAATCTTTGAGATGTTTTATTTGTATTTTGTCCGGATTGGAGGTATTAAAAGATCAAATCGGTGTTATTACAACATTATTGTGTGAGTTATAATATTTAATCCGATAGTTGGATCGTTGTAATTTTTGGATATGTTATACATATATAAGTTGAGTATATGTCCACAAATTTTGAGCCGATTAAAAATGAGCGTATAATTTATTATGAATTTTAAGAGGTGGTGATTCGAAATTAGGTTATAAATTATTTTGGTGGAAAATTCTAGAATTGGTGGGCCCCACTTGTGGTTGGTGAAAAAATGTGCTGAATTTTATTTCAAATGTGGTGGGTGGCAATAGTAGCGAGGTAAAAGCATCGGTGTAGCGTGTCAAGTCTGCCTTGGTACGGCTAACATTTTCTATAAATAGAGGCTTAAGTTAGAATTGAAAATCACACCGAAAAACAAGTTTTCTCTCTTTCTCTCTCTATATTATTGGCGTATTTTGTGAGTATTTAGATACTTTGAAAGTTCTTTATTCAAAGACAAGTTTCATTCAACATCACTTCAAGCCTTTCTTTCCGAAATCTTGATTCTTTGAGGTAAGGGATATTATTTTTTTTTCAGAATGATATTATTTCTTGATATCATTATCTTTGAAATGTTGATCTGAAGTTTTATCAAATTTGGAACTTTTTCATGTCGGGTTACTATTCATGAGTTACTTATTCACGAGTTACTATTCATGAGTTACTATTCACGAGTTACTATTCACGAGTACTATTCATGAAGCGTGAAGATGTTTTTGTGGAATTTCTATCTTTTGGTGTTGAGAGTTACTTATTCACGTGTGCATGCACTATTCACGATATCTGACTATTCACCAAAAAATAAAATTTCTTCTTTTAAATCCAAAATATCTATACGGATACTAGCTTTGATTGTATCCATGTTTTGATTATTCTTGAATTTTACACCACTATGATTATTTTTGAGGTATTGTTGGACATGGATAAAACAAAGTACGAATCCTTAATCCTTAATCCTTGTCATTTTGTTTCACTTTGGATTCGTTCTTTAAAAATATTTTCATCATCCTCGGTCTTAAATGATGATATTATTGAATATCTTTGGCTGTAGTGCAAAGATGAATGATTTCTGAAGAATATCTTTGCTTTGTGGTGCAAAGATGAACAGTGTTTAAATGAACATACGATCGATGATGAATATCTTTGGCCTTTAGTGCAAAGATGAGCAGTGTTGAGATGAACATGATGGATTGATGAATATCTTTGGCTCAGTGGTGCAAAGATGAATATT
This sequence comes from Panax quinquefolius, assembly GCA_020205615.1. NCBI lineage: Eukaryota > Viridiplantae > Streptophyta > Magnoliopsida > Apiales > Araliaceae > Panax > Panax quinquefolius. The sequence goes on from CM035171.1 coordinate 26,512,502, forward strand.
TGATTTGAGATGAATATTGATTGATGTTACAGGGGATAAAATATTGATGATGGATTTATTTAAATTCATAGATTATAGTAGATTTCATTCTCTACGTAACTCTTCTATGAATTATTATTTTCATTGCGAATATTGATCTCAAACTTGTTGTCTATTGTATTCTATCGATTTTTCCTGTTGGAGACTAACGATAATTTGTTGTATATTATCTTAGTCATAATATTCTTCTTGGGCTAGTTAAGCTCACCCTTTTCCTTGTTGTTCCATTTTCTTCTCGGGAGGCGAGAATGTAGCGAGTACTAGTCGGGGTATGGAATGAAGGTTCTAGAGAGAGTTGTTTAGTAGTCCTCACCATTTTGTAAAATAATGTATCAATAATTATGATGGGGATTTATTTGCGTGTGGATATTGTCTAGAAGACAATATTATATTTAAACTCATGAGATATATATTATGCGTATTTCACACGACATTTGTATTATTGAAGTTGTAGTTTGTTTCTTGTACCATGTATTTGGCGACTCAGAATGGGTGTTGTGTATACCTATTTTGGGGGCGTCACAGTTGGTATCAAAGCTATAAGTAAAGAGCCCCGAGCCTCTCGCTGGTGACTTCTGATGGGGGATGCACCGCTGACTTTCTCCGTAGGGGGCCTGCTCATTCTGCGGTGGCAAACTGATAGGTATCAATGTGAGGTGCTATCACAAGTTGGTGTCCAGAGTCACAGTTGGTATCAGAGCTTAGGATATGATCTCTGGCGGAGATCGGGAATAGAACTAGGAGGGAGAGGCAGAGTAAATCCTTACAGCTAGTGTGTCCTACCTAAGCTTATTTGTTAGTTGGTCGGTATATAGGGATATTATGTGATATATTGATTTCCTTAATTAACCCTTATTTTATGACGATGTTTGAGAATGTCGTGAGAGAATATTAATAGTGGAGTAAATGAGGCCGTGGAGATGCTGTACTTCACCAACGAGGAGAACGTCTGTGGTGGCAATGTTCCTCCCGTGAACAACACCAACGAGCGATGAGGAGCGAGGGATGTTTAGAAGTTTTTGCGATTCATGCAAAATCGAGACGAGGAGACTCGTGTTCAAAATACGGAGGAAATGATAGCAATTCACGGGTTGTCATAGCCAAGCGAGTTCAAAGAGTTGGGACCACGAATTTAAGGGAAAGCGGATCCGATCATGGCGGAAACATGGGTCAAACAAATTACCAAGATATTCGATATCTTAGGATGCGGAGAACGAAGGTTCCATTCGCTACTTTATGTTCCGTGGCGGGCGGACTCACCGGTGGGAGTCGTGAAGCGTACCCATCCATAGCACTCGGCATGTCATGGGAGATATTTGAGAATAGTTCAATGACAAGTACTTCCTGAAAGTATTAAATCATATGAAGGAAGTGGAGTTTATTAGACTAGAGCGAGAATAACATGGCGGTGTCCCGATGACGAGGCGAAGTTCGCGGAGTTATCCAAGTTTGCACCTCATTTGGTGGAGAATGAAGAACGCATTATGACGCGGATGTTTCTTAGAGGTTTGAAACACGGCATACGTCGATATCTCATTTCTCATAAATTTTCTCTCTATTCGGATGTTGTCAGCGGGGCTCGGTTGTTAGAAGCGAGATAACGAGTAATGCGTTCAACCAAGGGACCATAACGAGGATCATCTAGAAGATAGCGATCATCGAATAACGATAACCCGGTGGGAGAAAGAAGAATACGGACAAAGGCGGTTACCACTCTCGGTGGTAATCGTGGCCATGAAAATAGAAGAAGCGAGTCGAGAGGAGATTTTAAAAAGAGGAGATTCAACAACGACCATGTGAAGGCGTCGGTAGCGGTATGTAAACCGGTTCCAAGGAGGAGAAAGACCATCGGTCGTATATTACAAATCTGGAAAGAGGGACATATCATCCAAACCGCCTGCAACAGTTTAAGGTATGCTATAATTGTGGAAAAAGAAGGACATATCGCTTTCGAGATTATGCGGTGGCGAAACCTAGTTCAGCGAGGGGGGGACTCAAAAGACTGTCCCAGAAAAGTCAAAGTCAACGATTCTTGGAAGAGCGTTTGTCGTGACCGGTCAAAATGCGAGGAACCCGAACGAAGTTAGCACGGGTTAGTTAATTATAAATTCTTGCGAAGTATATACCTTACTAGATATCGGTTCTACCCATTCTTTTATCTCTCTTACTTGCGCTCAACGTTTGAACTTGACTACGGAGAAATTAGACTTTGACCTATTTATGGAGACTCCGTTAGGAGAAACTTTCATTACATCCGTTGTTTAGAAATCTTGCTTGATTCAGGTTGGCACTATCACATTACCTGTTAACCTTATTTCTATAGAGATATTTGCTTTTGATGTGATTTTAAGGTTAACTACTCATCATGCCGAAATTGATTACTTTCGTAAGGTTGTTAGTTTTCATATTCCTAACTAACTTTTGTTATTCAATTCAAGCAACCAAACCATTGAAGTCAAACTCTTTCATATTAAGCCATAAAGCCATTCGTTTATTGAAAAACGGATGTCAAGCTTTCTTAGCCATGTCATGGACTTGAACAAAAAATAAGTCGATTTGAATGATATTTACATTGTTAGTAAATTTCTGACGTGTTTCTGAAGAATTTCTTGGCTTACTCCCAAAGCACGATATTAAATTTTGTATCGAATTTGAACGGTAAGACAAAACTCATTTCTAAAATCTCATATCGAATGGCTCTATTGAACTTGAGTTAAAAATTCAACTAAGCTTTAAAAGCTACGTATTTATCTTGTCTTGACTTAGGTTGCTCTCAACCGTGACTCATATCCCAATCTTGGATAAATACGTCACAATGACACCTATCGATTTACTATCGCATCGAATATGACGTCCCTTACAGAGAGTCGCTTAGGTGAATTCCACAAAGGAAGTCACCAGATAAAGGCTCAGTTGCAGTTAGTTAGTCGAATATTCCATTCCATTAACTGGTGACTCGTAGAGATACAAAAATTCGAATGGAGCAAGGAATGTGGGAAGAGCTTGAAGAACTCAAGAGGAGACTCATTTCATTACATGTTACGACCATGCCATCCTGGAAAAGCGAACGTGGTAGTGGCGTGTTGAGTAGAAGATCGTATACAAGTACGAGATGCGATATTGTCAAAGACTCATTTCGTATAATTTACAAATAATAGAGATGGAGATGAAAACTCTAAGTACCCACGTGATAATATCTGAGTATAATCAACTTTAATCAATAAAGTTTAAGTTGCTCTCCACCCACAGGAGCCGGAGTGATGCGTATGAAGAAGAAAGTACAAAAGGAGCTATTAGGGCGAGAATTGATGAAGAAGGAATACTTGAGTCCACTCTAGACTTTGTGTTCCTAACGACTACGATTTGAAGAACAAGATTATGATGGAGGCACACAATACACCATTTGCAATCCATCTGGAAGTACTAAAATGTATCGTGATCTTGACATACATTTTGGTGGAACAATATGAAGAGAGAGATTGCAAAGTTTATCTCAATGTGTTTAACTTGTCAACGTGTAAAGGCGGAGCATCTAGTACCTAAGGGTCCGTTGCAACCACTTGAGATTCGGAATGGAAGTGGGAACACATTACCATGGATTTAGTTCACGGGTCTTCCTACGGTTTCTCAAGGCATCAATGCTATTTGGGTTATTGTTGATAGATTAACCAAATCTTTCATTTCTTCCGATAATCTGGAGACTTATTCCTTGAACGTTTTGCTAGTATGTACGTAAATGAGATTGTGTGGTTGCATGGCATGCACTGTATCCATAGTTTCGGATCGTGACCCAAGATTCACTTCAAGATTTTGGGTTAGCTTGCAAAAAGCTATGGGCGCAGTTTTGCGATTTAGTTAACATACCATCCCCAAAGCAGACGGACAATCGAATCGAGAGGACTATTCAAACTCTTGAAGATATATTAAGACTCTATGTCCTAGACTTCAAGGGTAGTTGGGATAAGTATTTACCATTGGTGGAATTCTCCTACACAACAACAGTTATCGAGCAAGTATAGGTGTAGCTCCATTTGAAGCATTATATGGGCGAAAATGTCGTTCTCGATATGTTGGGATGAGGTGGGTGAAGCAACATTGTTGGGACCCGAGTTGAATACGTATGACTACGAAAAAGATCCAAATGATTCGACAACATATACAAGCGGCACAAGATCGACAAAAAGAGTTATCACGGATCTTCATCGAAAGGACGTGGAATTTAGTGTGGGGATCATGTATTATTGCGAGTTGCTCCATGGAAGGGAGTTACAAGATTTGGGGAAGAGAGAAAGCTCAATCCACGATTTATTAGTCCATTTCAAATTCTTGACCGAGTAGGAAATGTAGCCTATAGACTTGCGTTACCTCCGAGTATGTCTCGTGTTCATAATATGTTTCACATATCATGTACTTAAATAAATATGTGAAAGACCCGAACCACGTTATAGAGTTAGAACCGGACGAGATAGTAGAAGACTTAACGTATGAGGAGGTACTGTCAAGATTTTGGATAGGAAGGAGCATGTCCCTACGCCAAGAAAGGTCATACCACAAGTTAAAGTTTTGTGGAGGAATCATGCTATAGAGGAATGACACAGGAATTGGAAAGCGGAAATGAAAGCGAGGTATCCTCACCTTTTCGAAACACAAGGTACGTACGTCAATTTCGAGGACGAAATTTAATAAGGAGGGGAGGTTGTAAGACCCCGAAATTTAGTAAGGGTTGATTTGATTAATGTGGATAGTTAGGGGTAAAATACGCAAATATGTCAAAATAAGCAAGTGGTTATAAAATATTCATTGTTATCGGGGAATATTCGTTTGGTCGTGGAATATTAAATGCTGTCGGGGAATATTAAATGCGGCGCATGCGTAGCGATCGTGTGTGGGTCCCATAACGGAAAGCAATTGGATGAGAAAAACGACAAATATAAGTTGTTTAAAAATAACAGGCGTAATTATTCTGATTATTATCTTTGTTGGAATACCGAATGGTTAAAACACACTAATACGGCGTTGTTGAGCAGTACAGCGGTATTGCATCAATTATTGATCCTTACGTGAGAAGGCACTACTCAATAATTGTTACGGTGAATTCTTGTTCAATAGTTTATTTTATTGATTCAATAATTCTTTGCGTTGGTATTTTATATTATTCTTTGTTTCAATAATTGTCCTTTGCAAAGTATTTCCCATTATCGGATCAATAATTCATATTATTTGAATAATATTATTAGATAACATTATTGGCAATGTCTAGAAAGTTACATCTAAGGAGAGGTTTGGTCACCTAATTGCGGCGCCAAGAAGAGAGATCCTTATTGGAAAGCCCCTCTTTCTGAGGAGCGACTTTGGTTGTCATAAATGTGATTACGTAATATTATTTGTGAATAATTAATTATTGATTCATATGATAAGAAAATATTTATTTTATATGAATATAAATGATGGATTTATTTATGTGGTTATTAATGAAGGAATTAATCTTTGAGATGTTTTATTTGTATTTTGTCCGGATTGGAGGTATTAAAAGATCAAATTGGTGTTATTACGACTTTATTGTGTGAGTTATAATATTTAATCCGACCGTTGGATCGTTGTAATTTTGGATATGTTATACATATATAAGTTGAGTATATGTCCACAAATTTTGAGCCGATTAAAATGAGCGTATAATTTATTATGAATTTTAAGAGGTGGTGATTCGAGAAATTAGGTTATAAATTATTTTGGTGGAAAATTCTAGAATTGGTGGGCCCCACTTGTGGTTGGTGAAAAAAATGTGCTTTGAATTTTATTTCAAATGTGGTGGGTGGCAATAGTAGCGGTAAAAGCCATCGTGTTGCAGTCGAAGTCTGCCTTGCCGGCGGCTAACATTTTCCTATAAATAGAGGGCTAAGTTAGAATTGAAAATCACACCGAAACAAAGTTTTCTCTTTCTCTCTCTATATTATTGGCGTATTTTGTGAGTATTTAGATACTTTGAAAGTTCTTTGTTGATCAAGTTTCATTCGAAAGATCACTTCCACCTTTCCTTTTAATCTTGATTCTTTGAGGTAAGGGATATTATTTTTTCGTAATAATGATATTTTTTTGAATATCATTATCTTTGAAATGTTGATCTGAAGTTTTATCAAATTTGGAACTTTTTCATGTCGGGGTTACTATTCATGAGTTCTTATTCACGAGTTACTATTCATGAGTTACTTATTCACGAGTTCTTATTCACGAGTACTATTAATGAAGCGTGAAGATGTTTTTGTGGAATTTCTATCTTTTGGTGTCGGAGTTACTATTCACGTATCTGGCACTATTTACGATATCTGACCACTATTCACGTATCGACACTATTCATAGAAAAATAAAATTTCTTCTTTTCGTCCAAAATATCTATTACGGATACTAGCTTTGATTGTATCCATGTTTTGATTATTCTTGAATTTTACACCACTATGATTATTTTTGAGGTATTGTTGGACATGGATAAAACAAAGTACTGAATCCTTAATCCTTAATCCTTGTCATTTTGTTTCACCGGATTCGTTCTTTAAAATATTTTTTCATCATCCTCGGTCTTAAATGATGATATTATTGAATATCTTTGGCTCATAGTGCAAAGATGAATGATTTCTGAAGAATATCTTTGGCACAGTAGTGCAAAGATGAACAAGTGTTTAAATGAACATGACCGATCGATGAATATCTTTGGCCTTTAGTGCAAAGATGAGCAGTGTTGAGATGAACATGACCGATTGATGAATATCTTTGGCACATAGTGCAAATGAATATTTGATTTGAGATGAATATTGATTGATGTTACGAGGATAAAATATTGATGATGGATTTGTTAAATTCATAGATTATAGTAGATTTCATTCTCTACGTAACTCTTCTATGAATTATTATTTCCTATGCGAATATTGATCCGAAACTTGTTGTCTATTGTATTCTCAGATTTTTCCCTGTTGGAGACTAACGATAATTTGTTGTATATTATCTTAGTCATAATATTCTTCTTGGGGCTAGTTGAGCTCACCCTTTTCCTTGTTGTTCCATTTTTTCTTCTCGGGGAGGCGAGAATGTAGCGAGTACTAGTCGGGGGTATGGAATGAAGGTTCTAGAGAGAGTTGTTTAGTAGTCCTCACCATTTTTGTAAAATAATGTATCAATAATTATGATGGGGATTTATTTGCGTGTGGATATTGTCTAGAAGACAATATTATATTTAAACTCACAGTATATATTGTCGTATTTCACACGACATTTGTATTATTGAAGTTGTAGTTTGTTTCTTGTACCATGTATTTGGCGACTCAGAATGGGTGTTGTGTATACCTATTTTGGGGGCGTCACAAATGTGCCATTCGATTGGCTTGATCTTCACCCTTTGTTCATTTTATATTTTTAACGTTCTTCGTTTGTTCGTCCGTAATTCGGTCATCCTAACTCGGAACTCGTTCGTTCTTGAGTCCACGACTCGTATTTTCTATGTTTTCTTACTTTCTTATGAAACCCTAAACGTTCAGGTTCATTTACTAACTTTCTAATTCTCGTTCGTCATTTACAAAATTTTTGCCATAACTTCGTTATAGCTAAGTTTTAATCCATTCTTCATGAACGTTTCTACCGTTCCTAACCAAGCAATAAGCAACTAACTTATACGCGATGGTTTTAAACTTGTTCATCAACAACAATTATCCTACGATGGTTTTAAATTTGTCCATCAACAACGTTCTTCGTGTTCTTCGCGTGTTCTTCGTGTTCTTCATTCGTTCTTCATTTTAATCGATATTTTGGATTACGATTCCACTTTTTATTGGAATTTGATGTTATAGAACATTATTCCTTACTTATTTAACCTACTTATTCATATAATCCACTCAGATCGTTCAAATTCGCTACGAATCTTATACTTTCTTAAGAAATTTATAAACTAAACTTCTAATTTATTATTTCTTCTTTTCTCATGATTTCAACCATATGAAATCATCTCTAACCTTATCTACTTCTTATCTTTATTAAGTTATGTTTTCACATAGAAAACTTAAAGAAAATCTATTAGAAGCTACGTTTTAGATTACCTCTTCTTCTTATTTTTCTCCCGCTAGACAAAGCCGGCGATTTGCAAGCTATTCTATTTCACGAACACTTTCAATCCGATCATTCATGCTCACGCACTTCCTTCTCCTCTTCATCCGAGCTCTCTCTCTCTCTCTCTCTCAAGTGTGGGATTTTTCAAAATCTCAAAACAAATGAAATAAACTTACTATTTATAGATTTCCAAAGCTAAGGGCATATTAGTCATTTCGCCCCCACCTCCTCCCACAACTTAGCCACCAAGTTTACTTGGCCACCACCCTTACTTGGTGGCCAAGTAGCCGCCTCACATGCCCATGGGTCACCCCATGGGTTGCCCCATTGGTTTTACCCATCCGTTTACCCATCGGTTCGATCCGCGATTTCTTTTCTTGGTTTGGACCTTAACCCTAATTCTTATTAGGCCCATACTGGGCTTGATTTCACAAAGCGTTGGGCTTGACATAATCCAAGACCAATTAGATTCTACAAAGTCCATGAACTCAAAGTTCATTAAGACTTATCGTATTCTACGCATCTCATTCTCGTATTCTCGTATTTTATTTGTATATAGTTCGTACGATATTCGTATTATACGTCGTACTAATCTTCTTACTCTACTCATATAATAACTAGTATTATCCTCGTATTTCTCACTCATAATAACCCTAATGATTATACATGATCATAAAATTATCGGAACTCACTTTTCCTAACCCTTAGGTTTTGAGTCCGCATGCGAAAACCTCATTTTTACCATAACTGAAATATTATTAAATATTCCATCACGTCTCAAAATTAAACATAATCTATAACTTCTTGGAATTTCAAAATAAATCTCCGAGCAAAAACGGATGAATAGTGCCTATTTCGTCTTTTCCGGGAAAACTTTAGTTTTCATCTTGAAATTCTTATTCGCTCAAACTAGCTCGTAGCCAAGATCCTCCCGATTAATAATCATCCTTGGTTATAGAACGATTAATAAACATATAGCACATAATAATATTAATAAAAATTCCTTTTATTAATAACTAATTCTTTAAACCTAAATTCTGGACGATCCAACTTTCCGGGTAAATCACATTCTTCCTCCTTATAAAAAATTCCGTCCTCGAATTTTTAAAACTCACTACTTACCCGGGTCATCACATTCACCCCTTCTTCACGAAATTTCAGTCCCTCGAAATTTTAGCCTACCTTTCTTCTCAACTTCACTTCAACTTGATCTTTCTACATTATAAGTCTTCACTTGATCTTCTCGTTCATTCACCTTCCAATGGTAATTTGCATCTGGATCTTGTCGACTTGATCTTTCTGAGATCCTTAAGTTCTTCTAACCTTGTTATTGAAAATTGTTTTTTATTTAAAGAAAGTGTGAGCATTCAATTGCCCAACAAGTCATAACAACAACAAACAACTTGAATTAAAACATTTCTTTAGAACTTCTATAACCGAACAAAGGTTATGAAGCGGTTTGAATAATAGGAATAGTCTCGATTCCTATCATCTTAAAACATCAATTATTTTTACTTTGAAATACTTTCATCCCTCTACCTTTTCATACACATCACATCAAGCTAGAATCATTAGCACAGACTTAACAATAACTGATTCATGTATAAATAGAACATACTTGTATTGATGTACTCGATCACGAGAACAATTCATATCATAGAAACACCGAAGTGTTCAAATTGTTGTTCAAGGCCTCATACATTCTAACACCTTGTACAAATATCACACATTCGCACATAAACAGAACTTCTCAAGTACAACATCTGAGAAGTTTAAGAAACTAGCATTCATGTAATATGAATGACGTTAGGAAACTTGCCTCACGCCCAGCTACAGCTTACGCTGAACTGCTCATTTCAATTCCTATATCACACATATGGAGAAAACATAAACACCAATTAGTCATATATTGAACTTACGCATTGGTTTACATAATTTTACTTCTTAAGGTTTGCGTTTTTGTAATATGAGTTTACGCGACTAACTTCCTTTACCAGTTTACGGCTTTATGACATACGGAGATGTCTTACTCAAAACATTCATCATCTTGGATGATTTATATTCTTATCTTATTTAATACTTTCATTATCCATTACATGAACCCCATGTTCATTACTCGTTCTTAGTTTCGAAGCCATACCAATTGTTGTATGCTAAGACCGATCGTTCATCACAACAACGTTGCGTTCACAGCGTCTATACGCTTCACACTTATCTCTTATTATCATGATATAACATCGAAATGTTATTCATTACCCTCGTCACTCAACGTCTAAGGAATCACAACCATAGCAATTCCTTACGTTCATTCATCCCGACTACGGTCCCCGAACATCGGTTACGTAACTCGTGATTTATATTCTTTGTTATTTAATCTCGTTTAATCTTTACGTTCAACCTTTAATAAAGGTTTAAGTCATTTGCTTAAGTGTTATTTTAGGTGAACTATATGTTCATATTTCTTTCTTGCACATCCCCTAGTAATTGAGCATTTAAAATCTCATTTAAGGCATTGCCTCTGCACCGACTTTGCCATTGCCCTTTCCTTTTCTCTCATGCATGACGACGACCTACCTCCTCTCTCTCCTCTCTTCTTCAAATTTGTTGCCATGCGGTGCAAGTCCTTTTTTATGTCTCGCACTACGGTGCCACTCTCCAGAAGATTATGGCCGAGCTCACGCTGCGGCACCACTTCCTATATATTGTCGGCAATAATGGCGGCTGGCGAGATAAAACCCTAAAAATTTTCTAAGTGTTAAATAAATTCTTTGAGATGCTCACTTCCGATCTCATAACTCCTTCGTTATAACTTTCGGAACGAGGTCGTTCCAAAAGCCATTCTCTTCCTTATTTTACGTACTTCAATACCCCTCGGTCTGAAATTTGTTCTGAATCCGTTAACGTGCCATTCGATTGGCTTGATCTTCACCCTTTGTTCATTTTATGTTTTTAACGCTCTTCGTTTGTTGTCTGTAATTCGGTCATCCGAACTCGGAACTCATTTGTTCTTGAGTCCACGACTCACATTTTCTATATTTTCTTACTTTCTTATGAAACCCTACACGTTCGGGTTCATTTACTAACATTCTAATTCTCGTTCGTCTTTTACGAAATTTTCGTCATAACTTCGTTATAGCTAAGTTTTAATCCGTTCTTCATGAACGTTTCTACCATTCCTAACCAAGAAATAAGCAACTAACTTATACGCGATGGTTTTAAACTTGTCCATCAACAACAATTATCCTACGATGGTTTTAAATTTGTTCATCAACAACGTTCTTCGTGTTCTTCGCATGTTCTTCGTTCGTTCTTCATTTTAATCGATATTTTGCATTATGATTCCACTTTTTATTGGAATTTGATGTTATAGAACATTATTTCTTACTTATCTAACCTACTTATTCATATAATCCACTCGGATCGTTTAAATTCGCTACGAATCTTATACTTTCTTAAGAAATTTACAAACTAAACTTCTAATTTATTATTTCTTCTTTTCTCATGATTTCAACCATATGAAATCATCTCTAACCTTATCTATTTCTTATCTTTATTAATTTATGTTTTAATATAGAAAACTTAAAGAAAATCTATTAGAAGCTAGGTTTTAGATTACATCTTCTTCTTATTTTTCTCCCGCTAGACAAAGCCGGCGATTTGCAAGCTTTTCTATTTCACGAACACTTTCAATCTGATCATTCATGCTCACGCACTTCCTTCTCCTCTTCATCCGAGCTCTCTCTCTCTTTCTTTCTCTCTTAAGTGTGGGATTTTTCAAAATCTCAAAACAAATGAAATAAGCTTACTATTTATAGATTTCCAAAGCTAAGGGCATTTTAGTCATTTCGCCCCCACCTCCTCCCCCAACTTAGCCACCAAGTTTACTTGGCCACCACCCTTACTTGGTGGCCAAGTAGCCGCCCCACATGCCCATGGGTTGCCCCATTGGTTTTACCCATCAGTTCGATCCGCGGTTTCTTTTCTTGGTTTGGGCCTTAACCTTAATTCTTATTGGGCCCATCCTGGGCTTGATTTCACAAAGCATTGGGCTTGACATAATTCAAGTCCAATTAGATTCTACAAAGTCCATGAACTCAAAGTTCATTAAGACTTATCGTATTCTACGCATCTCATACTCCTATTCTCGTATTTTCTTTGTATATAGTTCGTACGATATTCGTATTATACGTCGTACCAATCTTCTTACTATACACATATAATAACTAGTATTATCCTCGTATTTCTCACGCATAATAACCCTAATGATTATACGTGATCATAAAATTATCGAAACTCACTTTTCCTAACCCTTAGGTTTTGAGTCTGCAGGCGAAAACTTCATTTTTGCCATAACTAAAATATTATTAAATATTCCATCACGTCTCAAAATTAAACATAATCTATAACTTCTCGAAATTTGAAAATAAATCTCCGAGCAGAAACGGATGAATAGTGCCTATTTCGTCTTTTCCCGAAAAACTTTCGTTTTCGTCTTAAAATTCTTATTCGCTCAAACTAGCTCCTAGCCAGGATCCTCCCGATTAATAATCATCCTAGGTTATAGAACGATTAATAAACACATAGCACATAATAATATTAATAAAAATTCCTTTTATTAATAACTAATTCTTTAAACCTAAATTACGACGATCCGAATTTCCGGGTCGTCACAACCATTACATCATTGTCACTATGAGAATTGCTAATGACACTTCGCATAATGCTCCACATAGAATTCTCATGGTGGAGTGCATCCCGAAGACATCGTTCTCTAACATGTACCTATGCATTGACTTAATATCTCATATATTTATGACCAATGAGATTTGCTCATCAGTCAATCCACATACTAGTCTTAATGCATCATTGTTGTCCCATCAACAATGATACTCGACTAGGGACATTTAAGAACAATGATACTAATTGTAATTATATAATCTCATGTTCAAGTCACATACTTGAAACTATATAATTTGTATCAATATTATAAGGATTTTTATTATGTTAACATTTATATAACGCCGTAAATAAAACCATAATAAAATCATTCATTTATTCAATCAAATATAATATCAAAACGTTAAGCAATTATATCAAATAATTGGCCTCTAGGACATAAACTCTAATAAGTTTAACATCCATTTTTCAATAAACGAATAGCTTTATGGCTTGAGATGACCGTGATTGATTTTAATGGTTTGGTCGCTTGAATTCGCATAATAGGTTGATTAGGAATATGAAACCTAACAACCTTACAAAAATAATCAATTTTAGCATGATGAGTAGTTAACCAATCAATCCCTAGAATCATGTCAAACGCAAGGATTTTTAAGGAGATAAGATCGACGAGTAACGTCTTGATTCTGATTTGAATCAAACAAGACTTATAAACAGTGGATGTAATGAAGGTTTCTCCCAATGGAGTTTCAACAGATAAGTCAAAGTCTAATTTCTCCGGAGTTAAATTTAAATGTTGAGTGCAAGTAGGAGAAATAAAAGAATGGGTAGAACCCAATTATCAAATAAGGTATAGACTTCGCTAGAGTTTATGATTAGCTTACTCGTGATCACCTCGTTCGGTTCCTCGCTTTTTGGAGGTTATGATAAACGCTCTCCTTGAACTCACGATTTTGTCTTGTGCAGGTACGACCTTTGATGCCTCCATCCCAATTTGGACTTGACTTGATGCACGCAAAAATCGGGTAAGGTGACCTTCTCTTCCGCAATTATAACACGCTTTGGATTGCTGCGTACAGTTCGGACCGATATGTCCCTCCCCTCCGTATTTGTAATATATAATTGGTTGTCGTTCCCTTTCCTTAACAACAGGTGCTGGTGATGTCGTCTTTCCATCATTGTTGAATCTCCTCTTGTTGAAATTTCCACTTCTATTATCTTGGCCATGATCTCCACCGAAGTGGTTACCATTTCTGGCATGTTGATTCCCTCCACGTTTGTTGTCACCACTTCGATGACTGTTACCACTAGTATTATCATTTTGTCGGCTGCTTTCTCTTTGTTAGGTTGACTTGTTATCGCGCTCCAATAATCGAGCCCTATTTACAACATCCTCGAATACAAAAACACGGTTTGTGAGAAATTAAAATATTGACGTATCTCGGGTTTCAAACCTCTTAGAAACATCCGCGTCATTCTCTCCTCATTATCAACCAAGTAGGGCGATAACCGGACAACTCGGCAAACTTAGCTTTGTACTATGACGGAGTTCATATTGTTCTGCTCCAAACGATGAACTATACCTCCTTCATGTGACGAATACTTTCGAAAAGTACTTGTCGTTGAAACAGTTCTTGGAATTTCTACCAAGACATCTTTAGTCACGACGAGTTGAGTACGCTTTCTGGAATTCCCACCATGTCTGTCTCTCCTCGCAACATAAAGGTGGCAAAGGGAACCTTTTGCTCCTCAGAGCATCCCAAGACATCAAATATCTTGGTGATCTACTTTATCCACGTCTCCGGCTTAAGTGGTTTTGGCTCTCCAATAAACTCTGGTGGTCCCAGCTCCTTGAACTATTTAGCGGTGACCGTCCGAGAGTTGCCAGTGTTTCCACCTGCATGTTGCATTGAAGACAATATTATTCCTATGAGTACTTAAAAAATAATATCCCTTACCTCAAAAGAAGACTGGATACTAGAATAATGAGGTAGCAAACTTCTCTTCTACTTTCTCTCTAAAGCTTCTCTCTCTATAGCTTCTCTTTCTATAATTGCTCTTGTGAGTCTTAGTGAATTGGTGAGAATGAAACAAGAATGAGCTTCTATTTATAGGAAAACATAGTTTCGATAATTGCACGTTTTGGGGCTCGAAATATTACAGTATAATACCTTCATCTTTTCTTTCATTTTTAATTTAGTCCTGCAAGTATTATCAAACTTGCACCACCTCCCCTAATAGCACATCATGTGAATCAATAGTACAATCATGTGAATAAATAGTATAATCATGTGAAAAAATTAATTACAGTATAGTACCTTCATCTATACCTCCATTTTTAATTTAGTCATGCAAGTATTATTAATCTTGCACCACCTCCCCTAATAGTATATGCATATGAATCAATAGTACACACATGTGAACAAATAGTTATAATCATGTGAATTAATAGCAATTAATTGCTCATTTATTCGATTAATTACCCGATTTGTCAATATAACCTCCAGACATCAATTATTATCGGAATAGATGTCGATTTCCACTAACAATAATAATCCCAACACAATGGAAATATCAATTTCATCTTTAATCAATACGAACTTATTCATCATTAATATTATAACTCACAATATTTAACAACCAGATCATTCCTAGGAAAGAGGGGGCTTTCCTATTAGGATTTCTCCCTATTGGCGCGCAATTAGGTGACCAAACCTCTCCTTGACAGAACTTTCTAGACATT
This sequence comes from Panax quinquefolius, assembly GCA_020205615.1. NCBI lineage: Eukaryota > Viridiplantae > Streptophyta > Magnoliopsida > Apiales > Araliaceae > Panax > Panax quinquefolius. Next base: position 26,528,052 of record CM035171.1, read on the forward strand.
GTCAATATTGCAAAAAATAATATGAATAACTTTGTCGTCTCAATTATTGATTTAATAATATAAGATTTTATGCAGATGATATTGTGACAATAATTGAATCAATAATATGAGACATATTATGCAGCAACTACTGTAACAATAATTGAGTATAATTGAGTGACTTCTCACGTAAGCATCAATAATCCATATCGTGTGCAACTATGCAACCACGCCAGACATCATATTTCTTTACCACCGGTAGTTCAACAGTTTAACTGTAAAACTTTCGCCGTTATTTTTATAAAAAGATAATTCTGTCATTTTCTAACTACGATAAACTTCTGTTGTGGGGTCCACCAATGATTGCATCATCGTGCGAATATTCCTTGTTAAAACGAATATTCCCCGACCAATCGACTATTATATAACCACTTGCTTACTATACAAAATTTGTAAATAATACCCACAACTATAACATTATATCAAATCCACACCATAATATTCAAAAATATATTTCGAGAAAAAAATAATCTTTATTCATAAAAGTTGGGGTCTTTCAGCAACGGTCCAAACTGATTTACTATTAAAACTTTAAACCAACGATCCATATTGATTTACTATTATAACTTCAACCAACGGTCTGAAAAATTAGCACATCTCCTCATGGAATAATAAGCCAAACTTATAACAAATACCTCATAACAAACCCCTCTATTTATATCAAAAATTGAATAAATAATTACCACAAATCATTTATCTTTAATCAACACATTTTGAATCTATTAACAATTATTCATCATTAATATTATAACTCACAATATTTAACTACCAGAACATTCCCAGGAAAGAGGGGGCTTTCCGATAAGGATTTCTCCCTATTGGCGCGCAATTAGGTGACCAAACCTCTCCTCGACAGAACTTTCTAGACATCGTCAATATTACAAATAATAATATGAATAAATTTGTTGTCTCAATTATTGATTTAGTAATATAAAATATTATGCAGATAATATTGTGACAATAATTGAATCAAATAATGTGAGATACTATGTAGTAATTACTGTAGCAATAATTAAGTATAACTGAGTGATTTTGTGACATCCCAGATTTTTAGAAATTATAAATGAGAATTTTATAAATAAAAGTATTATTTATGAGATATGTTGGGTGTGAGTATGTGTATGTCATATATTGTAGAATATGTGAATTGATGTGAAGAGAATGTTATATATTAATTTTAATATATATAAATATTTAATTGAATTATTTATTAAGTTAAATAAATAAATTTTGTTTTGATTATAGAGTAATGTAATTAAGTGTAGCAGATTAATTAAATGAATATTTAGTATTTAATTTAATTAATATAATAATTTTATGTTATAGTTCTAATTTAATTGAGATAATTAAATTAGATGAGTTATGTGATGATGATTGTTACACAAAATTATAATTAACAAGTAAATATAATTATGTGACAATTTGATGAGATTGATTGATGTTAAGCTATTGATTAATTAAAATAATGAGTATTTGCCAAACATGGTCTTAGGCTTTTCAAGTTCAAATTGGTGTAACCTATGTATTAACTAGTAATTAGTATATCTAATAATTACTAGGAGTTACATATATTATATATTACTAGTATTGTATATTATATGTATATACTACAAGTTAGTATGTTAGTTTTAGAAAACAAACCAAAGAAAGAAGAAGAGAGTTAGAGAGAGTTGTAGGGAGAAGAAGAAGAGGAAGAAAAAAGAAGAAGAAGGAAAGCTTTGAGAAGACAAAACAAACCCCATCATCATCATCTCCATCTCTCTCTCTTAAATTCATACTAATAAAGTTATAATCTAAATTCCTTATTTTAATTATATTTTTATGTTCTTCATAATGTAGATAATTGTTATGTAGAAGTTGTATTGAGAAATTGAGAGAGATAGAGAGAAATAGAGGAATTGAGATGAGCTAGAAGAAGAAGAAGAAAAAAAAAGAAGAAAGGTAACTTCTAAACTCTTATTTAATCCTTGATTTTTTTTGGTAGATTTATGTTCTAGGGTAGTAGATCATGCTTAATCTGTTTGTATTGGTTTAATCTTGGATTATCAAGAATCAAACAAGAGGATTCAAGAAAGAAAATGAAATGAAAAGAAAATTTGAAGAACAAAATTAGTAGGTTTTTAGTAATTGTGGACATATCTTGTGAAATTCATACCTCTTTGGGTATAATGAGTTAGAAAGTGAACCTATATCAAATCAAAGATATGGAAGTAAGCTATATTAAAAGTGGAATCACATGAAAACTCTTTGTAGATTTCTTGCAATGTACTGTTTAAATAAGGCTTTGGTCAGAAGGAAAATAATCATCCGAGAAAATCAAAAGCTCATTACGGTTTACAGACTTTGAAAAATTCATATAAATTAGTGTGTTTTGAATCTGAAAAAAACTTACTTAAAAGCGCTGCAAAGTTGTAGATATGGAAGTTTACTAGCTAGACTCGAAGATTGAGCCATTTTATGGACGGATCATGTCCAAAATAAATTGTTTAGTAAGGATGTCTAGAAAATGAAATTTTCTAGACTAGTTGATGAATTCTGAAATCTGGTTTAGATGGATAAGGATCTGACTTTAAGGCCTAGATGAGGTTGTAGTACACCGAGTAAGGGTTAATTCTATATAAGAAGGAACAAAAAGCGGACATATAAAAGAGCGAGTTACGTTAAAAAGCGAAAACAACGTTTTGTTAAAGAAATTGTGAAGATGAGTTTTATAATTACATTTGAATTAAGATTTTGGGTGATGATATATTTTGATGATTAAAAATATGTTTTGACATATGTAATGAGTATAGATATGTGTTATCATATTCAATGCATAATTAACCATTTAAGATCAATAGTTGAGATAAGTTAATGTGTGCACATAACGTTAACTTTCGATAAAATGCCTAAAGTAATAGTGTTTTCTAAACTTTGGTATACAAAGTGTCTAACTAATAGCTAATATTGGATATCTAAGTATGAAAAGATGATAATACAAGAATAATAATGGAAAGAAATTGAAAAGGGTAATTTTGATTTATGAAGGAAAATTAAACATGTAAATAATGTGTTGAATATGTATTTTTGAAACCAAAGTGGTATAATAAAATGGTGTGATATCGCACATTTAAACTACTGAAGTGTGATAGTCTAGCATGTGTGGTGATGAAAATGAAAAATAAAACCGAGTTGCATATAAAATAGTTAGATGTCTATAAAGACATTATAAAGGATAATAAGATAAAGTAAGGTCTTAGAATAAATTTGACCATGAGATTGAGTATTGATTTTATTTATTATCAATCTCACATACTGATTATGGTTTGTGCGAGGGCCTAGCGAAGTATTAGCGTGTTGGTAAAAAACATAGGTAAAAGCAAAGTCTTTCAGTTCCTTTTTGCTATGTGAACTTGATGATGATCTCGCTTTAAAATTTTAGTGTATGATGTATTATATATGTCAAAAGTATGAAATATGAAAGTCAATCGATCTATGGTATGATGATTGAACTATTAATGTTGATTGAGTAAGGAACTCAATCTTTATAGTTGTTATGTGAACTATAAAATGTATGCTATGTTTGTTTATGATTATTCTTGTATGTTGAGCATGTTATCATATGTTACGTGATGCATGAAAAGCTGTTAGATTTTGTTGAAATTGTCGAGCTCATTCTTGCAAATAACCATTTTTGCGATTCAAGAATTGAAGGTAACGCTATGTGTATTTACTTGATTGTTATGGATCAAAAGTGATATATGAAGATTTAATATCCTAGATAAATTGTTATTCTTGTAAACCATGTCTAATGTTTCGAATAATGTATTAATGTTGAGTTGTAATATTGTTTTGCGAATGTAAACTATTGTACTATTAAAATGATTCCGAGATATTTAGATGTAAAGGTTGAAGGTTTTGGGAACGAGGATAGTTTGTAATAGAAAATTTTAATTATTCCGCAAATTTTAATGGTTGTATTATCGTTTAATGATATAAAATTAGAGGTTGAATGTATTATTAACTACCGAAGTCGAGAATTAAATTGTATGAATTTTGGGGTCGTTACAGTTGGTATCAAAGCCGATAGGTTAGAAACCTTAGGTAAGAGTACCTTAGGCTATAACCTTAGAGAAGAGAGGTGAAACTAAGGAACGAATAAGCTCAAATAGAGTTTGAACAATAAGGGATTAAAACTTGCGTGAAAGGATTCAAAGAAGAATCTCGCGAGTTATAAGGAATATGAATGTGGGGTTACCCAACTCCATAATAAGGATGTAAGGTGATAATAAATAGACAATGTCTATAAAAAAGAGAATGATAAAGAAGTTAAGAATAGAGAGTTATATCTAAGTGGTGCAATTTTACTCTTTCGTAGTTGATGTATGGTATCTGGGCTAAACGATTCCTTCATAGAGCTGAGGTATATACGAACTAGCAACTCGGAACCTAGTTTATTGATTGTTTGTGGGAAACCACTCAGCATACCATACTGAAACTATTAGAGACTCGATGTGTACTAAGTTTAGAAAATGGATACGTATGATGAAAATGTGGAACTCGATTGGAATGTTGAACAATGTAAATGAAGTTGGAAATTCTTAAAGCAGGAATTGTTATATAAACAAGAAGATTCAAAGAAGAATCTTGAAGAGATATGTAGATAAGAAATGGGAGTTACCTAACTCCAATAGCCAAGATAACGAATAATGTCGTAAATGAAAAAAAGAAAGGGGATCGTAAAACAAAAAGCGATCACAAGTTAACAAAAAAAGAATTTTAAGAGAGATGATTATAGAATAAGATCACGGCGTGAGTGCATTTTAAGTTATAAAAGAAAGATGGTCTATAATGTTTGAATAATTATAGCTTAATGCTATGAAGATGGTGTACTATGAAAAAATACAAGATAACTCATGAGGAGTTATAGATAAAGTGATACGAGGAATTAATTATCGAGCAAAGAGCAAGTTAAGGGTAAGATAGAGTTAGGTGGGATTTCAATTGAGGACTCGTGTGATGGTTTGAGTTGTACAAATCTTTGTATGGGCGAGGGTTTTGTGCTTGCACTCGGTTTATCATATTGATAATCATTGGAATGTTGGTGTCGCGCTATCTATGTATATGTGGCGAAAAGGTGATTCTTTTCACATGTGTATGTTTGATAGTTAGAAACTATTAAGATTAGACAGATATTATTAGGATTAGGCGCGGTTCTTAAAACTAATGCATATGGTAAGTTCGTAACTCATAATAATATGTTATGTTTTGAACCCCTCAGCGAATGGATGCCTATGGTCTGACTAGGATAAGTTCTTAAACTCATATTATTGTGGCAAGTCCTGAACTTCCAATGTGCGGTAAGTTTGATGAACTGGGGTATAATTAAGTTATGAATAAAGCATTGAGGATGATAGGAATAGATAGATCTTTTAAGTAATGGATCATTATAGAAAGTGGAGTTGATGGTGGAAGCATAGGTATTCTAAATCCACTAGTTATGCTAGACTTTCGAAATTTATTGACTTCGTGCTGATGTTTACACTTCTATTTTCTTAAAAACATTGGATCAAATGATGGAACCAATGAGTTTTAACAACAATACTGTTATTCGTATGTCTATGCTAATTATTTCGGCTAGACAAAAATGATTTGCAATATATCAAAATGTATTTTATATCATTAATGCATCATGTAACCTGGTGCAAAGATGATAAAAACGATGGAGTCATCAATGCAGTATTACCTAGTGTTGGATGTGATCTAAGGATCGTCAGCCCACTATGGTATGATGTAGTATGATAAAATCACCAAATGACAGAATCCTCAATGGACTGTAAATACAGTGCGGTATCATGATGTCATAAAAAGATTTTTGAGATTTCTTTGAGATATGAGAATACATATGTATGTATGTATGTATGTATATGTATATTTTGGTTGATGTCTGAATTGTTGTAGAGGTCTATGCTATTTGATTCAGCTAGATAAATATTGAAAGATGTTCATGAAATTCAAGAGTTTCCTGAGAAGTTATGCCAAACCAAATTGTTTTAGTGCGGAATCAGATATTGAAAAGCTGATATCATCAACCCTATTATTAGGGGTTGCGCTTAGTTTTATACTTTGCGCTGAAATGTTTGTATATAATATATGTACAATAGGTTGATCACCTAGAGTACTTGCGGAGGGTGTTTTCAGTCTTTGTGATTGATAAACATTCTGCCAAAGAGGGTTTAAAGTATGAAGAACCGGGGGTGAAGAACTATTAAACCTAGAGAATAGAGTTCATGGTCTTGTGACCCTCAGCATGATTTAGAATCTTTTAAATTCCTGAGTTATTCATATTACTTCCTAATTATTGAACAATTGTGGAGGATTCTTGTTATTCTGCAAGATGGAAGTGAAAAAGGAAAGTATTCCTTAGAAAGAAGTAAGTCGTAAAATGCGACACTGAATGATGGATATGTTGAATAAGTGAGAAAAGAAATTTTTGAAGTGAGAAGGATGTGAGTTATCAAAGAATAATGTGAAACTTTTAATAGAAAATTTTAATAATTGTAGAATGATGTTTGTGGAAAGAAAGTGGTTATAGAAATCAATGAATGAATGAAGTAGTGACGTAAAAATCTACTTTGATAGATTGAATGGATAAAGATTAATAAAAAAATAAAAAAAATCGAAGACGAAATTCTTAGAAGAAGGGGTGAATGTAATGTCCCGAGAGTTTGATCATATAATATATGATAATTATCCTTAGAGAAAGATAATGAACGGGTCAAAGAATATGTAATACTCAAATATAATTGAGTCTAAGTAAATATTATGAAATAAAACTTATAAGAATTTATTATCAAGAATGGTGAGAGTAGAAAATATAAAAACTTATATTAAGGTAATGTGTTGAAGTTATTCAATGAATAGATTTGAGGAAAACTGAGTAAGTAAGGTAAGGTTTGATGATTCCGAGGATGAAATCCTTATAAGGAGGGAAGGATGTGACATCCCGATTTTTTAGAAATTATAAATGAGAATTTTATAAATAAAAGTATTATTTATGAGATATGTTGGGTGTGAGTATGTGCATATCATATATTGGAGAATATGTGAATTGATGTGAAGAGAATGTTATATATTAATTTTAATATATATAAATATTTAATTGAATTATTTATTGAGTTAAATAAATAAATTTTGTTTTGATTATAGAGTAATGTAATTAAGTGTAGCAGATTAATTAAATGAATATGTAGTATTTAATTTAATTAATATAATAATTTTATGTTATAGTTCTAATTTAATTGAGATAATTAAATTATATGAGTTATGTGATGATTGCTACACAAAATTATAATTAACAAGTAAATATAATTATGTGACAATTTGATGAGATTGATTGATGTTAAGCTATTGATTAATTAAAATAATGAGTATTTGCCAAACATGGTCTTAGGCTTTTCAAGTTCAAATTGGTGTAACCTATGTATTAACTAGTAATTAGTATATCTAATAATTACTAGGAGTTACATATATTATATATTACTAGTATTGTATATTATATGTATATACTACAAGCACTACAACAAAAAGGCTTATCAACATCATTTCGGTTGATGATTGACGCTTGTCATGAGATAGCTATCTCGCATGACAAAGTCTTGGTTGCTAATAGTCGTCGCGATAAAATCTGGTCATTGGGGATGCACATCAATGACCAATATTAGCTGACAAGATATCTGCGACCACTATGAAGCGAATCAAATGACAAATCCGGTCATTGAAATTTGTCGGATGGTCCAGGCCAAAAGTCGACGTGGTCCACGCGTGTCGGACCATTATTATCGACCAAGCCGCGATCGTCGATCTTTATCTTTGTCGCTAATAACGTTCGATGATCGCATCGCGGTCACGATATGAAAAAAAATTACGACCAGATTTTTTTCTTTGTTTTGCGAATTCGAAACACATACTGCTTTTCTACCTGCTTTATCCCAACACACATACACACCAAGATAAACAACATACAAAACAATATAAACATCCATCAACCACCAACACATATACCAAACTAGTATATAATTCTTTAAAAACCAATATGATTTGAATAAATATAATAACATTTCAAAACTTGTTTAAGTAACATATATACAAACATCCAAATAATGAATATACAAGTACAAGGTTATGTCAAGCGTCATCCCCTCCTTGATCACCCTGTAATTAACAAAATAATAAAACAAGTTACAAATATAATAAATATGTTGATACTGGTATATATTACGACAATACATACAACAAATTGATTTTATACCTCGTCGCCATCCCCATGCTGTCCTGCTGCTGCTGCCACTGCCGCTATTGCTTCAGCTAACTCCTCAGGATCAAGAGCCCCCAGGTGCCCGCCCAGTATCTTCAGAAGATTTCAATCTTGACATATAGCTCTCACACAGTCAGCCGGAGTATGAACAGTTGGATGACTCGATGACTGTGAAGACTGGGTAGCAGAGCTGCCTGAGCCACTAAAGGATGGGCGTCGTCATTGTCCTTGACCTTTAATGTAGTTCTTCTTCACAATGACGCCTCTCCCACAACTCTTGATCAATAGGCGAACGTGGAGTGCCTTCAGGGATAGCGCTCATTCAATAAACGCTTTATAAGTATCCTGTCATCATGTTAACACTTAAATAGTTAAAAATAATATTTTGTAAGTATTAATAAACAAGATCAAAGTTGTTAAAACTTATTACCGCTTATCCGGATAGCCTCAGTGCGGAACCATCACGGTGGCAATACGCATACCGTATCCAAATCCAATGGATAGATGGTGACCTTGAGATCGAGACTCTATACAAAAAAAAGACAATATTACTAAGTATAAATGGGATATTTTCTACAATTCATGATTGTAAACATATTAAAACTTGTAAATATGTACCGGGCGTTGATATCTTTTATGAATCGTGAAATACTATCACGCCTTGTATGTTCCTTTAGCCTTTTCGCCATCGGATACACCCGAGGCTCATTAGTAATGGCGATCTTTCATCTTTTCACCCGACTCTCGACTTCCATTGGGCACACATCTCAAATTATATATGGACTGGGTGCACCACTAAGGGCTATGCTCGTGCATATAATCCTCTCCCGGCTTCGGATGGTCGATCTCGGCATTGTGAATGGCTTTTGTCGTTTTTATTCAAGTTGTCCTTGGTGCGGACCGCGCACTTTTGCCAGAATAATGTCTGAATCACTGAAGCCTGCGCGTCCTCCCATCTATACCGTTTCTGCAAATAAAAAAATAATAATAACATTACTAAATAATTATCCTTTGAATATTATATTAATATTATATAAATATTATTTGTCATAATTAAAAAAAACATACCTGAAATTCTGCCCAAACAGCATCCTTGTGGGCGATAGGTGTGCTCGCCCATGTAATCACAGGTGTAGGCCAATTCTGTAAACACAGCTATGATATGCACTTGATGATCTTATTATCTGAAAAATCACTATAATATACAACATCAATTAGCATATATTAAAGCAATTTACATCTAAGTTATAATATTTGTGAACATTTTTCAAACTTATACTTATAATACTTAAAAAAAATCGTCATAGTCTCCCCTATAATATAGACTAGCCACATGCACGACGGCATGCATATATGGACATTTCTAGGCACCCAAGACACAAACCAAGAGAAATATACAAATTTTCAATACAATAAGACCAAAACAAAACATTACCAATATAATATCAATCAAAACATTACCAATATACAATAAATGGAATCTTAAATGCTTTTATATAAATGATATATGCGGGACGTACGTCTTTATTAGAGGAGGGCGAATCAATAAGAATCCGATCATCGGGATTAGTAGGGGCCTTGGGCACATTATTAGGCCCCTACCCAAGCCGCTTTTTTTCTGCCGCTTGAAAGCCATCAGTATATTACAAATTTCAAGATGTTATTAGGAGTCATATTTGATTACATGTATATGATAATAATAAACACGATGATGATATAAACATGTATATATATAAATATAAAATGACAATAAACAAAAGTTGCATTTAAATAGTTTAGTACATAAACATGATGTTGATATAAACATGTATATATATGAATATAAAATGACAATAAACAAAAGTTGCATTTAAATAGTTTAGTACATAAACATGATGTTGATATAAACATGTATATATATGAATATAAAATGACAATAAACAAAAGTTGCATTTAAATAGTTTAGTACATAAACATGACAATGATATAAAAAACATGTATTGCTAAACATACATTTCATGAGTTCAAGTGTCAATGTCCGATTCGAATCATCTTGTATACGTGTTGCGATTCATAACCATCATCCGCTTGATTACGTGTCGATTCAACCATAACTCTTCCTCCTCGATTATCAATGTCATCCGACACAAGTATTGACTCAAGATCTAATTCATGTGGTTCATCTCCACCATCTAACTTGATTACTTCATTGTCGCCCTCCACATTTATTATAGTCCACTATGAAGCATCCGCTCTTGGTAAATCTCCCCATCAACTAATTCTACACGACTACGCATTGCGGAGTATAAATTACAACTTGCCAATCTGTAGGCGGTCTATCCCTTTTCCTAACAGGACTAGGAGTGTAGTATACTTGTACTGTTTGAGTTGGTAAAACAAACGGTTCGTTGGAGTACGCAGACCTATGGAGGTCAATATCGACGATTCCATGTCTGTCAACACGTATCCCTTTTTCTGAATCAAACCAACGGCACTTGAACAAGTGAATATGACCCCAGTACGTGCCCTTGTACGACAACTCTACGATTTCCTCTAACTCCCCATAAAAGGCACGACCAAGCTCATTGTAACAATCTCCTTGGACACACACTCCAGAGTTCGTTGTTCTTTTACCGCGCCCATATGCCTTTGTGTGAAATTCACAACCATTTATTTTGTAACCATTGCGGCTGACTTGATCCTTGTCTGGTCCCATAGCTAGGACTTGTACATTAGCCGGAATCGTTGATCCCTCAGTCAAAGCCTACAAAAACTCCATCTTATTAAATGAAGTCATAGTTAACATATGGAGTATATATATTATATATATATATAAACTACGTGCTTAAAATTGAACTTACTTTGTCCTTTAGCCAAAGTGCAAAGTTTTATCCCGATTGATTTGAATATCTTTATCGCTTTATGTCGGCATGCTTCACTTTTAACTCACATCGTATAATCTCTATACCATGTTATAAACATTAACATATTGGAATAAATTTTCAACTTAAAAGATAAAATATCAAGTTTACATGTGTACCTCACAAATTTGTCAATCTCCTCATAATTGAGAAGAATGTAAGTATATGCGGCATGTAATTCTTGCTCGAGAGAGAGAATATCGCGCTTCCCTTTTCCATAAGCGCGGCCCGATAGACCAAATACGAGAGAGCCACCATTTAGTTCAACATTTCCCCATCATCATGTCTCGATACTCGATTGGCCTTTGTCAAGACTTCGTCCGGGAAAATAGTTTGAGACAAACGTAGATATCTCATCAAAATCTGTATGCCTCATGATATCGACCCCTCGACATAAGCTCTATTCTTCACCTTCCTCTTAAGGTTTCCCATCACCCTCTCGAAAGGGTACATCCATCTATATTGAATCGGACCCCAACACGAGCTTCATAGGGAAGATGGATTTACAAATGCTCCATGGAGTCAAAAAACCGGTGGAATATATTTTCCGGTTTACGTAATCTCTATGATGTTCTTCTCAAGTACAAACATGTCCTTCTCATTCAATGATTTTGAACACAAGTCTTTGAAGAAACGACTAAGATCCAAAAGCATCCCATATTGGTTTATCAAGCGAGATCCCGAAATGTTATAGGCATGAGTCTCTCCATGAACACACGCGATCATGACTCTTCATCCTTGCAATTTCCACCAGTAACACACCTTGCAATGTTTGACACATATCCATCTGGTAGTTTCGGAGACTTAACCCATGTGCACACATCTTCAACTTGCTTTTTGGACAATGTGTACCTTGCATGCGGTTTGGATACTTACCATTAGGAGATTCATAAAGTTCTAATCCGGACGCCTTCTGAAATATCTTTCATGTCCAAACGTGCCTTATCGTTATCTTTTGTCTTCCCCGTAACATTCATCACAAGTGTTAAACACATTGTCAAACACATTCTTCTCAATATGCATCACATCTAGATTATATTTAATCAAATTTGTAGACCAATAAGGAAATTCCCAAAAGATGCTTCTCCGAACCCGGTTATGAGATTCACCAAACCCATTGATTATGTTTGTCGCATCAACCTTACCAAATGGGATAACCTAATCTCATCACACGATCTCGCATCTCCGTTCCCCGACAATCGCGATGCGGGCATATCATTATCTACTTTCCCTTTCCTCAAGTGTTCTCTATTTCTTCGAAACGGGTGATCTACCAGTAAGAACCGACGATGACAGTTAAACCAATAAGGCATTCGACCTTTTGATAGATTAAACGACTTTGTATGCTCCATACAATATGGACAAGCCAACTTCCCGTGTGTACTCCATCCACTAACATACCATAAGTCGTGAAGTCACTTATAGTCCACATAACCGCCCTCTAAGGTTGAAATTTGTTTTCGTTGCAACATCCCAAGTCAGACTCCATCCTCCCATAATACCTTTAACTCGCCTCATAAGAGGTCTCAAGTAAACATCTAAGTTCTTTCCGGGACTCTTAGGACCGGGAATCACGAGTGAAAGAAATAAGTATGGGCCGTTTCATACACATCCAAGGAGGCAAGTTATGCGGAGTAACAATCACGAAGCCAACATGAGTCACGCAATTTGAGTGGCCAAACAGGATTGAAACCATCGGTGGACAATCCAAGCCTCACATTTCTAGGTTCCAATGCAAATTCGGGGATGTGCTAAGTTGAAATCTTTCCAAGCACCCCATCTCTGCGGGATGATTTAGTTCTCCATCTTTAGCTGGAGATTTCGCATGCCAACTCATATGTTCAGCTGATCTTGAAGACATGTACAATCTTTTTAGTCGATGTGTTATTGGAAAATACCTTAGAATCTTAAACGGTATACTTGATTTTTTTGTAGTCACACCCTCTTTATTAGGCCTAAACCGATCATGACTGCAAAACGTGCACCTTGTCATCTGTTCATTTTCCTTATAAAAACAACATGCGATCGTTGGGACATGCATCGATCTTTTGGTATCCAAGACCCAACTTCTTCACCATTTTCTAACAAAAGTAATAGTTACCAGGTAATTTCTCACCGTCAGGCAAAATACTCTTAATTGCCTTCAAGAGCGACTCAAAACACTCATGGCTCATGTTGTGATCAGCCTTGATGTTAAGTAATGTCGCCACTGCAGACAATGTAGTGTGTTTGGTGCAACCATGCCACAATGGCTTGCTACCCTCGTCTAACAACTTAAAGAAGTCTTTAGCATCAGAATTCATAGGTTGCTCTCTCGCTTGCTCCCCAATCAAAATCGCCCTGCAATATCATGGACCATTTCATTCATAATACGATGAGTACTACTTGCCTGAATTGTGTACTTGTGTGATGCCACCATCTCTTCTCTGCCCATGAACCCAGAAACAAGTAAATGATAGTTTACCATGTCTCTGTCCATATAATTTACATTCTTACACTTTAAACATGGACATCGATTCGCGACTTACCATTCATACATTCGGGTGACTATACGATACTCCAAAACACTTGGCAACCAAATTCTAAATTCAATCAGAAGATTTATCTGGGCACTTAACTTTCGTCGTGCCATCCAACTACGGTCTGAATAGAGGTCCATGATTCCACGGTACCTACTACAGACAACATTATAATTGTTAACATATGGCTTGAGCATACTTATAACCATATGACTTGAGCCTACTTGTAAGCATGCATATGATTAACATTTAAGCATACTTCTAAGCATATGACTTAAGCATACTTGTAACCATATGACTTGAGCATACTTGTAAGCATATGATTAACATTTAAGCATACTTGTAAGCATATGACTTGAGAGCATATGACTTAACGAATGAATGCAAATTAAAGCAGTATGAGAAACTTTAAATGTAATTAAATTTAGTATGAGAAACTAAGTAAACGCTACTTAGTTTAATAGTTATATTATATCATGTTATTTTATTTTAATTTGTTTTAAATTTGTTTTTATTGTTTATCGTAAGTGAATACGTAAGGTATTTCATTCATGCTAGCTTTATATCAGAGTTTGCTAACTCATTTATCCAACTTTTGAGTATCTTGGAGATTCATTCATATCAACTCATCGTATAACTTAGGCGCTAACATGTTTTAAGATTATACCCCTCACTATCCCTTTCTATAATCTTTTATGTTTTGGGATAGTCACAACATGATTGAACAATTTATAGCTTTTATAACATTTTATAGCTTTATTCTTGTATACATAAGTGTTAAATACCCTTGTTTTTCTGTTATAGCCAAAACAGTCTCTTTATTGACTAAGTGTGTCTAGTTATCTTCTCTGTTGCACTAACAGTTCCTTAGCACTGCCTATTTTGGCTTAACAGCCCCCTAATAGCTTAGCATGCTAACAACTAAGCTTGGCTTGGCCCTGTGAGGCTTGGCTAAGCTTGGCGTAGCCTCGTGTGGCCTCATGACCCCAAGCCCAAACCATCGACTCTAACATCCCATTAATAGGCTCTACAGTGGATCACCAATAGGCTCGTTAATAGTATAAATGTTCATAACTACCCGACCCGATAAAAAATTTACTTGAGTCTCCCTATAATATGGACTTGCCACATACACGGCTTTTACCAGATATATCTGATCATTTCTAGGCACCCAAGACACAAAACAAGAGTCCACATAGACGATCTTGCATAAGTATAAGTAATGTGAAGAAAAGCCTAACTATTACCCATAGACGATCTTGAATAAGTATAGTTCTCATATAGGCATAGATTTGACTATAATTTCATAAACAAATCCACATGTAGGCAAAAAGAAACCTTTAGGCATTCAAACAACTTTAAAATTATGATAATAAAAGGTACTTTAGGCATGATTAAGTACTAAATTATACTAACAAATTCCCAAGCCTTCCATTATAAATATTATTACATCAAATAATTGTTATAAATATCAAACCTATAATATGATGGTTATACAAATTGATTGAAAATAAAAGAAGAAATAAAGCAAACAAACTTCTTGGACGTAGAGTCTCAAAGTGATAAACCTGTTGTGTTGAGGATACACTTTTTTGAAAGCCCCCTTCCCTAGAACCTCTTTATACTGCAAATTACATCACATAAATCAGATTGACATTATAATGCAGTTGACACAACTAAATCTCAATGAACACATAATGATAATATCAGAAATGATAAAAATTGAAAAGTTTCATTGAACAATACCCTGAGATTCCTAATCGCTAAAATATTCCCAATGCTTCCTTCCAATATCTATTTGAACAATACCCTAAAATCAAACTATTCCAATCTAGCATACATATCAATCAAAACATTACCAATAAGCTAATTTCTATATATAGGAACAAATAACACAATCAACAGAACCAATTCCATAACATCCTATTCAATTTCCAACTGATTAATTAGAGCAACCCCAATTCATATCTAAGTCAAACAAACCAAAAGTTCAAGCACCAATAATAACAAAAATGAAAAAAAAATTAGGCTATGTTTCATAATAACAGTTTATTTTATAAATTTTAAAATAAACTTTAATTAGTTCATTGTCATTAGTTGCCTTTTTTAATCTTAATTAAGGCATATTCATTTTTGATTTAGGGTTTGTCTAAACCACATTCAATTAACAAATTAACAAGGTTTCTAGTAGATTTTAAGTGGGTTACCTTTGTAGAGGCGGTGGCAGGTGGTAGGAGGCTAGGCGGCACGCGACGCGAACTTCTTCTCCTTCTTCTCTTCTCCCCTTTTCTCCCTCTTCTCTCTTTTCCTGACCTCCCTCTTTCTTTTCTCTGCGTTACGTGTCGAGCGAATCTTTGGTCTTGATAACATTTAGTTTTATCAATGATCATATCGGCGTACCGCGTCGCTGATCGTGATTTTTAATGACATGGACTTATCAAATGATCGCGTGCGATCATTTGATTTCAAGTGGTCGCACAAAAATTGGTGCCAACATTTCCAGCCAAAATTTTGGTGGCAAATTTATATAGCGATTGATGATCGTGATCGCGACAGGATCATTTTAAAATATTAGCGACTAGATTACGTTTGGATTAGCAGATGATGACGATCATCAGGACTAATATCGGTGATCAGATGGTGCGATCACGATACTATTGATAATTGGTCACCGATAGACCTTTTTCTTGTAGTTAAGTTAGTATGTTAGTTTTAGAAAACAAACCAAAGAAAGAAGAAGAAAGTTAGAGAGAGTTGTAGGAGGAGAAGAAGAAGAGGAAGAAAAAGAAGAAGAAGGGAAAGCTTTGAGAAGACAAAACAAGCCCCATCATCATCATCTCCATCTCTCTCTTAAATTTATACTAATAAAGTTATAATCTAAATTCCTTGTTTTAATTATATTTTTATGTTCTTCATAATGTAGATAATTGTTATGTAGAAGTTGTATTGAGAAATTGAGAGAGATAGAGAGAAATAGAGGAATTGTAACTTCTAAACTTTTATTTAATCCTTGATTTTTTTTGGGTAGATTTATATTCTAGGGTAGTAGATCATGCTTAATCTGTTTGTATATGTTTAGTCTTCGATTATCAAGAATCAAACAAGAGGATTCAAGAAAGAAAATGAAATGGAAAGAAAATTTGAAGAACAAAATTCGTAGGTTTTTAGTAATTGTGGACATATCTTGTGAAATTCATACCTCTTTGGGTATAATGAGTTAGAAAGTGAGCCTATATCAAATCGAAGATATGGAAGTAAGCTATATTCTGAAAGTGGAATCACATGAAAACTCTTTGTAGATTTCTTGCAATGTCTGCTTTTAGTAAGGTCGGTCCGAAGGAAAATATTCATCCGTAAAATCAAAATCATTACGGTTTCGACTTTGAAAAATTCATATAAATTCGTGTGTTTTGAATCAAGAAACTTAAAAGCGCAAAGTTGTAGATATGGAAGTTTACTAGCTAGAATCGCAAGATTGAGCCATTTTATGGACTAGATCATGTCCGAAATAAATTGTTTAGTAAGGATGTCCAGAAAATGAAATTTTCTAGACTAGTTGATGAATTACAGAATCTGGTTTAGATGGATAAGGGTCTGACTTTAAGGCCTAGATGAGGTTGCAGTACACTGAGTAAGGGTTAATTCTATATAAGAAGGAACAAAAACAAACATGTAACGAACGAGTTACGTTAAAAACGAAAACAACGTTTTGTTTAGGAAATTGTGAAGATGAGTTTTATAATTCTGTTTGAATTAAGATTTTGGGTGATGATATATTTTGATGATTAAAAATATGTTTTTGACATATGTAATGAGTATAAATATGTGTTATCATATTATATGCATAATTAACCATTTAAGATCAAGAGTTGAGATAAGTTAATGTGTGCACATAACGTGCTCGATAAAATGCCTAAGAGTAATAGTGTTTTCTAAACTTTGGTATACAAAGTGTCTAACTAATGGCTAATATTGGATATCTAAGTATGAAAAGATGATAATACAAGAATAATAATGGAAAGAAATCGAAAAGGGTAATTTTTGATTTATGAAGGAAAATTAAACATGTAAACAATGTGTTGAATATGCATTTTTGAAACCAAAGTGGTATAATAAAATGGTGTGATATACGCACATTAAACTACAAGTGTGATAGTCTAGCATGTGTGGTGATGAAAATGAAAGATAAAACCGAGTTGCATATAAAATAGTTAGATGTCTATAAAGACATTATAAAGGATAATAAGATAAAGTAAGGTCTTAGAATAAATTTGACCATGAGATTGAGTATTGATTTTATTTATTATCAATCTCACATACAATGTAGGTTGTGCAAGGACGCGAAGTATTAGCGTGTTGGTAAAACGCCGGTAAAGGCAAGTCTTTCAGTTCCTTTTTGCTATGTGAACTTGATGATGATCTGCTTTAAAATTTTAGTGTATGATGTATTATATATGTCAAAAGTATGAAATATGAAAGTCAATCTATGACTATGATGATTGAACTATGAATGTTGATTGAGTAAGGAACTCAATCTTTATAGTTTTTATGTGAACTATAACATGTATGCTATGTTTGTTTATGATTATTCTTGTATGTTGAGCATGTTATTATATATTACGTGATGCATGAAAACTGTTAGATTTTGTTGAGCTGTCGAGCTCATTCTTGCAAATAACCATTTTTGCAAATTCAAGAATTGAAGGTAACGCTATGTGCTACTTGATTGTTATGGATCAAAAGTGATATATGAAGATTTAATATCCTAGCTAAATTGTTATTCTTGTAAACCATGTCTAATGTTTCGAATAATGTATTAATGTTGAGTTGTAATATTGTTTTACGAATGTAAACTATTGTACTATTAAAATGATTCTGAGATATTTAGATGTAAAGGTTGAAGGTTTTGGGAACGAGGATAGTTTGTAATAGAAAATTTTAATTATTCTGCAAATTTCAATGGTTGTATTATCGTTTAATGATATAAAATTAGAGGTTGAATGTATTATTAACGACCGAAGTAGAGAATTAAATTGTATGAATTTTGGGGTCGTTACTGACTTCTCACGTAAACATCAATAATCAATACCGTGTGCTACTATGCAACCACACATATTACTGTTCTTTTACCACCGGGTATTTCAATAGTTTAACGGTAAAACTTTCGCCGTTATAAAAAGATATTTCTATCGTTTTCTAACTCCGACAGTTATTCTGTGACTCCCCCAAAACATGTATACATCACCCATCTTGAGTCACCAAATACATGGTACAAAATTCAAATACAACTTAATTATACAATAGTCATGTAAAATACGACAAAACATAATCTAAGAGTTTTTAATAAGAATATTGTCATCTAGACAATATCCACACTCAATGGAGTCCTCATTACGTTTATTGTCACACTATTTAACAGAATAGTGAGGACTACTAATGTTATCATCTGGACCATCACTCTGTTCCCCGACTAGTCCCGGCTACGTTCTCATTTCCTGAAGAGAATAGTGAAAGAAAGGGTGAGCTCAACTAACCTAGTAAGAAATATTATGACTAAGATAATGCAATATAAATTATCATTAGCCTTCAACAATGTTAAACTGATAGAATATAATAGACAACAAGTTTAACTATAACTAAACAAGTAATCCATTAGAAGAGTCAAGCAGAGCATAAAATCTACTATCTTCTATGATTTAAAAAGTTTTTCATCAACTTTATCGTTGAGACTCAGCTTAATAAATAAAATCGAATCATCCCTGCATCACGGCCAAGGATATTCATGTAATCATCAATGGTCATAATTATACCGAATTATCCCTGGTCATAATCATACTAACAACTATCCATCAATAAACTACAGGTCCATGAGGACTTTTACCACATCATTCGTCACATTACGGTAATGATTACACCGAATAATCCCTGGTCATAATCATACCAAGTCCATCTATGCATGTAAGCCAAAGATGACTTTAATCACAATATAAGCATGAGAATGATGACACTGACATAATAATTCAATAAAACAAGTTCAAGGATAAATTTTAAAGATTTATAATTTTAATTTATCCAAAAATCAATAACGTTCAAATTGTCAACATGATACTTCTTTATGGAGTAAATTTCAAGAATGCTCAGAAGAATATTTCCATGAAACAATACTGGATGAAGCGCAAATATCAAGGATATTCCACTAATTTCATGGAGTATAGAAGCCAAAACTTTAACCAACTGAGTATAATAGAATGTACGAAACCGCAAATGGATTTTCACCCGCCATACGGTAATCCACGTAGACAGATCATTTCCATAATTTAATAAGGAATGAATACGAAGGATCATTCACCATGCATGCGGTAATCCACATAGACAGGTTATTCTAACAGAATAAAAAAGAATAGAACCGAATCAAATGCGTAACTTACAGACAATGTGATATTCAACAATAATAAAAAGAATGGAACCAGGTCATGCATAATCCGCACAGACAGGATATTCCAACATAATAATAAAGAATGGAATAACAACATAATTAGGCATGCGATAGACCGCATAGACAGGTTATTCCAACAGAATAATAAAGAATGGAATAATAGAAAATTTTCACCATGTATGCGGTGCTTGGCGATAAAGTTATTCAACATAATAATAAAAAATGGAATAACAACCCTTACGAGTATTGAAAGAAAATAACTCTCTTCATGAATACGAAAGAATAATACCCCTTACCTTAGAAGAAGACTGCATACTGGAATAGTGAGGTAGTAGACTTCTCTTCTTCTTTCTCTCTATAATTTCTCTCTATAATAATTGCTCTATAGCTTTAGTGAATTGGTGAGAAAATGAAGGAAGAATGAGCTTCTATTTATAGGAAAATATAGTTTCGATAATTGCACATTTTGGGGCTCAAATATTACAGTATTATACCTTCCTCTTTTTCTTCATTTTTTATTTAGTCCTGCAAGTATTATCAAACTTGCACCACCTCCCCTAATAGTAAATAATGTGAATTAATAGTTCATTCATGTGACTGAATAGTTATAATCATGTGAATTAATAGCAATTAATTGCTCATTTATCCGGTTAATTACCCGATTGGTCAACATAACCTCCAGACATCAATTATTATCGAAATAAATGTCGATTTTCACTAACACTAATAATTCCAACACAATGGAACTATCCATTTCATCTTTAATCAACACGAACTTATTCATCATTAATATTATAATTCACAATATTTAACAATCGAATCGCTCCTGTGAAAGAGGGGCTTTCAGATAAGGATTTCTCCTTATTGGCGGCGCAATTAGGTGACCAAACCTCTCCTCGATGTA
The DNA here is from genome assembly GCA_020205615.1 of Panax quinquefolius. NCBI lineage: Eukaryota > Viridiplantae > Streptophyta > Magnoliopsida > Apiales > Araliaceae > Panax > Panax quinquefolius. The sequence goes on from CM035171.1 coordinate 26,549,146, forward strand.
ACTTCTAGACATTGTCAATATTGCAAATAATAATATGAATAACTTTGTCATCTCAATTATTGATTTAATAATAATAAATATTATGCGATGATGATACTTTGTGACAATAATTGAATCAATAATATAAGAGATATGATGCGAAGAATTATCGTAGCAATAATTGAGTATAACCGAGTGACTTCTCACGTAAGCATCAATAATCAATACCGTGTGCTACTATACAACCACGCCAGACATCAGATTTTTACTACTCTTTGGGTAGTTCAACAGTTTAAATCAGTAACCCTTTCGTAGTTATTTTTATAAAAGATAATTACATCAATTTCTAACTACGATAATACTTCCGTTGTGGGGTCCACTAATGATTGTGCCGTCGTTACAAATATTCCCTGTTAAAACGAATATTCCCCGATCAATCGAATATTATATAACCACTTGCTTACTTTGCAAAATTTATAAATATTACCCACAACTATAACATTATATAAAATCCACACCATAATATTCAAAAATATATTTCGAGAAAATTATTCTTTATTCATAAAAGTTGGGGTCTTACAACCTCCCCTTCTTATGAAATTTCGTCCTCGAAATTAGGGTACGTACCTGGTATATCGAAGAGGTGAGGATATCTTGACTTCATCTCAGATTCTAACTCCCAGGTCATTTCTTCCACATCGTGGTTTCTCCACAAAACTTTGACTTGAGGTATAACCTTGGAGCGTAGAATATGATCCTTCTTATCCAAGATTTTAATAGGTAACTCTTCATACGTTAAATCTTCTTCTATCTCGTCTGGTTCTAATTCAATAATGTGGTTCGGGTCTTTCACATATTTACGTAACGTAGATATGTGAAAAACGTTATGAACACGAGACATACTAGGCGGTAAGGCGAGTCTATAGGCCACAGTTCCTACTCGATCGAAGATTAAAAATGGGCCAATGAATCGAGGATTAAGCTTTCCTCTCTTTCCAAATCTCGTAACTCCATTCCATGGAGCAACACGTAATAACACATGATCTCCAATATTGAATTCCACGTCCTTTCGATGAAGATCAGCATAACTCTTTTGTCGATCTTGTGAGGTTTTTATACGTTGTCGGATCGTTTAAATCTTTTCTGTAGTCATATGTACAAACTCCGGTCCCAACAACGTTGTTTCACCCACCTCATCCCAGCATACTGGAGAACAACATTTTCTTCCATACAACGCTTCAAATGGAGCCATGCCAATACTTGCTTGATAATTGTTGTTGTAGAAAAACTCCACCAATGGTAAGAACTTGTCCCAACTTCCCTTGAAGTCAAGGACACAGAGTCTTAATAGATCTTGAAGAGTTTTAATAGTCCTCTCCGACTGCCCGTCCGTCTGAGGAAGATATACCGAGCTAAATCGTAAATCTGTGCCCATAGATTTTTGCAAACTAACCCAAAATCTTGAAGTGAATCTTGGGTCTCGATCAGAAACTATGGATACTGGCATACCATACAGTCTTACAATCTCGTTTATGTACATACGAGCATGACGTTCAAGTGTATAAGTTTCTCGTATAAGTAGGAAATGAGCAAACTGTTAGGTTTGTAATATTCAAGAACGCAATCAAATTGCATAAATAAGCGGATCCGAGCATAATTATTAATTAAACAAAAAGAAAGAACAAGAATCATACCCTTGAAGATCCGAGCTTCCTCAGGTACAAGTTCACCTCCAATCCTTTTCGCGTTCAACTTGAATCCACCGGGTTTGGTTCCTTCCTTTGATCAACGTTAGCCACCCAAGTGTTTGGCCTCTAGAGGTGATCCACCAAGGAAGAAAAAGGATTCAAGAAGATGGGTGGTTGGTTAAACCCTAGTTTTTCTATCTCTATAGAAAAGGCGTACTCTCCAACCATTGGAATAATAACGTCGTCTCTTGATATCCGATATAAGACTCCTCTTATAAAGATATCAAGTAACCCTATTAAAATAAGGTATTATTTAATTAAACCCTTTTTAATTAAAGGGCTCCCTAATCTTATTAGGGATAATTAATTAAACTCCTTTAACTAATTTTCCTTCCTAATCCAATTAGGAATAAATAAGAGTACTTATATTAAATTAATTCCTAAACTCTTTTAGAAATTAAAATAATAATAATAATTGTAATAATATTAATAAGACTCTCTAAAATATTAAATAATAAATATTAAGCTATTTAATTTATTCTATCACCATAGATTAAATTAAATATACATAACATATTATTATGATTATGCCATTAACTTCTTAAATAATTATTCTTCCTTTTATGGTGTGGCCCTTTTAGGTTCTCCATATTAAACCTATTGTGAATAAATCAATTAGAACAATTCTAATCTTATTTAAATAAATAAATTAAACAATTAATTTATTTAAATAAATAATATTTATTCTACAATAGGGATAAGCCTCCCTAGCGATCATCAACGACTTTCCGGATAATATAGATTTCAACATTAATCATAAAAGAACCTTTGAATAATAGTTACCGTATAATTCAATCCTTCCACCATACAATGTCCCAATTAAATATAAGACGTGGAATTCTTCGTCAAGTCTTATTTTATTTAATTATATGTATTTCGACTCTTAAATGCACAACTCAAATAATGCAAATTAGAAACTTCTTTCTAATTTCATTCTCGCGCTTAACCAAGGACTCTTGGATTGTCATTTATCAAATCACATAGACATTTCTCTTCTTTTAATAGAAGTGGTAGATTCTTTATTGATCATACATTATCTCCATGTACAACTTATTATACCCAAGCATACCCTTTGATATACCCTAAGGGTCTTAAGGAATAAGTCAAAGTATAACTCATCATACACAAGATACTATGATGATCTCAAGTCCAAGGATCACTTGTACTACTATCACTACAGAAATTTCTATTGACAGGCAAGTAAAACTCCATTAGGTATTCCTTAGCGAGCCACGTTCAGTGAACTTATTCTCTAATAAGCACCTACATACTTGCTTTAGTGTCTCCACACAAATGATCATGAGATCAATCATCCTCATCCAATGAGCAAGCAACGTATGTACCAATCTATCCGGATTCACTAATCCCCAATTTAGTAATCTAATTATTGGGAACTATTTTAGTTTTAAGCTTTCAAAGAATTTAGATCTCATTAGAATGATCATCATCATTATTCTAAAAGCATTGCTTAAAACTATGGGTTTATCACTTATTATAAAACAACATCATGTAGATAATTAAAAGCCTTTAATAAATTAATACTTTTTATTAATAAATGAATAAGATTGTTACAAAGTATATGTTTTATCATCAAACATGATTGGCTTGTATGCATATTACTTTCAATCTCCCACTTGCACTAAAGTCAATCACCATGGTATCTCATACTCTTCTTCTCTAAGTGACGATTATCCTGCTGTTGGATAAGCTTTAGTTAATGGATATGTAATGTTGTTTTTGAGAGTTCACTATCTCTATAGTGATTTCCCATCTTTCAATGATTCTTATAATCAAGTGAAAGTGCCACAACACATGTTTAGATCCAAGATGAGACTTAGGAACTATTCCTAGTTCTGTAATGAACTTTTCATCCAAACAATCAACTTGTAGCTTCATTTATAGCTATATACTTTGTCTTTATCATTAAACCAGTAACCTTTTGCTATTTGGAACCTTTCAAATTCACTACACCACTGTTCAAGGTAACGCTTTACCTTAAAGTGGATTTTTCTGTCATCTTGGTCTGTCTGAAAAACTTGAGTCTGTTAAGCCCTCTAGTTTTAATTTAGACCCACCATGAATATGATCACATCCTTAGTGCCGGTTAAGTACTTTAAGATGTTTTTCACTGACTCATAGTGAACTTCTCCATAATATGATTGATCAACATCAGGTCTCGTATATTTCATTGCATACATGATTGTCACTCATGCGATCTCTCTTCTTTTAATAGTTTGTGGGGACTATTAAGAGAGATACACTCCATGGCTCATCAACATGAAACATCTCTTGGAGCTTGCCATGCTAAACGACTTTAGCATCAAATGAATATACATTCCTTGGGTTAAGTCGAGCATCCTCTTGAATCTATCTATATATATTTTATCCCAAATTTAGATACTCTTCCCAAATCATTCATGGAAGAATGTTTAGACAACTTTATCTTTACTGATTGTAGCATTGGTATGTCATTCCTTATCCGTAGTATATCAACATATAGTACTAGGAATGTCACGATGCTCCCACTGACCCTTTTGTACACACTAGGTTCATTCTTATTTTTGATAAAATCAAACTCTTTTGATTGCCCCATCAAAACGAATGTTCCATATTTGAGAAACTTGTTTCAATCCATTTCTCCGAGTGTCTACAACACTTACCTCATCGTATGTAATCGGATCATCATCTTCTATGATGTGTACCTCATCATCATCATCTATGATGAATCCATACCTCCCGTATCTTCTGTGACTATTCCGTTTTACGATTGATTTGTGGTATAATAGGTCTATCATCTAGTGTTCCTCTTATTTAACTTATAGTATTTTGTGGTTCTTGAACTCTTCAAGATCTATTATCCTCCCACTAGCCCCTTTTAATGATAAACACCTTTATCTTAGAAAGCAAACATGTTTTGTAACAAACACCTTTTGCTAAGTAGAATTATAGAACATATACCCTAAACTTACTTTAGGATGTCCCACAAATCATACATGTCAAATCTTGTCCCAAGCTTATCCTTCAAACCTTTTCACATAAGTTGGACAACCCTTATCTTAACATATTTAAGATTAGGAATCCTCCCCGCCCTTAACTTTTATGGAGTCTTGGGGTGGGATTTTGAGGTTACCATTTTCGTAGATATGCAGACCATTTCTAGGACATTATCCCGTAAGGATACTGGAATGTCGGTAAAATCATTATGGACCGCACAATGTCCAACAAGGTACGATATTTCCTTTCAGATACATCAATCAATTATTACGTATCAGGAGGCGTCCATTATGAGAAAACCATTTGAGATGATCTAGAAACTTATTGCTCAAATATTTATTCCTTGATCTAATTAAAGAATCTTAATACTTTGTCAATTTGTTTCACTTATGAATTCTTTGAACTTTTCAAATAATTCACACTTGTATTTCATCAAATACATAGATTCAAATCTTTGAATGATTATCTCCTTTTCATATACTAGTTTGTTCAATTTGCAAAATTATTTTCACGTAAGTCAAGTATACAAAATCCATTAAGTAATATTTCAGTTCTTTACAAAACATTATTATTATAAATAGAACAACAAGTGTTCTTAATTATAATATCAAATTTCATTGTCCAACAACAAAATGAAAATAATGTTTCCAACGAGAACCGAAATACAATAACATCTTATCGACTTAATAGATTTGCATCATGAGCAATGCTAAACTATAAGTTTCTATGGCTAATGCAAAGAACCTTTGCTTCATTTCCCACACATAGGATTACTTATATTTGTTTAGCTTTTACTCGCTTGGTCCCTTCATAAATCTATATTTATGATAACCAAAGTCGGTATCCAATACCCAAGTAGAACCTCGACTTAAAGAAAATTTTATTTTAAATCATGAACAAATTTGTATTTATAACCGAAACTTCACTAAGCTTCTTTGGTTAGCCTCTGTAAGATACTTCTCGCAGTTTCTTTCCAATGTCCAGGCTTATTGCAGTGGAAGCAAGCTCCTTTGCTATCCGTATCAGTTTTGTTCTTATTATCCTTTGTTTATGCCTTTCTTTTTACCTTCTTTGAATCGTTCTTCTTTTCAAAAGATCCTTTGGCCCCTACCAGTAAGACTTGATCTTTCTTGGTTGGAAAGTGACTCTCAACATTTTTCAATATGTTAAGCAAATCAGCGAGGCTGATAACTAGCTTGTTCATATGAAAAATTCACAATAATTGTGAAAGGAGTCCAGGAGTGAGTGCAAGATCAAATCTTGGCTCAACTCTCCATCCATGACAAAACCAGTTGTCCTAATTTGATCAATCAAATTAATTATGTTAAGAACTTTTTGTCTGTACTATAGTGCCATTGGCCATTCTAGATCGGAAGAGCTCCTTAGATATCTGATATCTATCAGTCCTACTTTCCTCACCATCAACTACTTGATGTGCGTGAATATAGTAGAAGCATCCATAGTTTCATCTTGTGGACAAAACTCGTTACTCATAGATGCGAGCATGATGCATTGAGCCAATCTGCATCAATCATCTTGCCACTTTCTAAAAGTAGCAATGTCTTCCTCGAGAGGCATTATCTCGCAACCATTCAGTAGGATAGGCGATTATGGACATAAGATAGCTTTTCAAATGAGAACTATTCTCAAATTCCTTAACCAATCCGCTTAATTGATTACAAGTTAATTTAGCATCTAATATGCTTCGCGATGATAGTAATTTTAGACATTGTAAAATTCTATAAATGAATTTGTAATTAACAACATTTTAACATACATTCTTTTATTAATTACCAAAATAAATTAGGTCTTGTTTTAAATTGGTATCTCCCACTATTTTCTTCAAACTATATTACCCTCACTTATATAGTTCGGCAAAATCTAATTAAAGATTTACTAGTGAGAATAAGGATCCCATTTCAAATGTATATAGCCTTGTGGTGACACAACAAACTATATATAAATAAATAGGTAGACAACTTTTGTCAATTACATCAACTATGCAACTCCTTATCTTTTGCCTCTTAGATTATTTTGATCAAGTGGTGGCACATCCGAATCAAAATTATCCAAGTTAAGTCCGACTAGCACTCCATATATTCAAAAAAGAAAAATATCATCCTTGTGGTGACACAACAAAACAATATTGTTCAATTTTTTTTATAAGCATCAAATGTGATAAATTAACATCTTAAATACTTAATACTTGCCTTGTGGTAACACAACAAACTCATATTAAATATTTAATACTCTATTAATTTTATCATGCTAGAAGGCGACGTTCGATATTCCAAATATTTTTGAACGCTTAGGACTTAATATAAAAATTTGAGGGAGTTAGAATTTACATTAAGAAAAAATTAAAGAAGACGAGGTACGCAGACCCCATTTAATATAACCCATACATTCATGCATCCAACTAAAATAAAATCTAATCACATTGGTCAATAGTCCATAATCAATCCCATTTATTATCATACACATCACCATATGCATCAATAAATAACATTCATATCATGAATAATAAACATTCAATATATATATATTGATATCATTTAATGGGCAAATTTAGTTAGTATAAAATCTAATTTTGAATCAAAATAAACTCCTTTATTTTAATCCAAATTTAAATCAAAATAAAACTATTTTATTTTAATTTATCCAATTTTGAATAAAATAAAATATTTTATTTTAATCAAAATTTTAATCAAAATAAACTCCTTTATTTTAATTAATTATGGAATCAAATTCCATATGTAAAAAAAAACTTTATTAAAGAAAACACGGATTTTCTTTCCTATTCACAAATAAACTCCTTTATTTTGAATAATATGAAATTCAATTTCAACTCCAATTAGTTATCATGGAATCCAATTCCAACTCTAATTAGTTACCATGAAATTTAATTTTAAAATTAAAATAAACTTTTTATTTTAATTATAAAATAATTAATAATATATATATATATATATATTATAATATTCAATTCCGCTTCTCCTTAATAGTGATTTACTTAAATCTTCCTAGGCATTCCTTGTTAAATATATATATAATATAACCATGATATCCATGAATCCTCGCTAACATGATTACAAGAATTTTAAAAACTCATTAATATATAGTATAGTATAACGTCTTAACATATAGTATACTATATATTAATAATAAGCATCACGTGAATCTCAAAATCGTAAATCCATATTAGCTAATCACGTGAATATATATATACTTAAAAAACGGAAGTGGCCACGCACAAAATGATTTTGTATCGGTAATACCGATTTCATGAATAAGTTTACAGTATTTTATACAATAAAATTATACCCAATTAAATTATTCTAAATACATATAAATATACATATCAAATTAAATAATTAATAATTCGCATAAAGGTTTGGCTCTGATGCCACTGTTAGGTTTGTAATATTCAAGAACGCAATTAAATTGCATAAATAAGCGGAAACATGTAAAAATCAGAGTTTAAAAATTTTACAAACCATATACCCGGATCACCCTTTATGCATAATTATTAATTAAACAAAAGAAAGAACAAGAATCATACCTCAAGATCCGAAGCTTCCTCGTGTACAAGTTCACCTCCAATCCTTTTCGCTTCAACTTGAATCCACCGGGTTTGGTTCCTTCCTTTGATCAACGTTAGCCACCCAAGTGTTTGGCCTCTACAGTGATCCACCAAAGAAGAAAAGGATTCAAGAAGATGGGTGGTTGGCTAAACCCTAGTTTTTCTATCTCTATAGAAAAGGAGCGTACTTCCAAACCATTGAATAATAACGCCGTCTTGATATCCGATATAAGACTCTCTTATAAAGGTATCAAGTAACCCTATTAAAATAAGGTATTATTTAATTAAACCCTTTTAATTAAAGGGGCTCCCTAATCTTATTAGGGATAATTAATTAAACTCCTTTAACTAATTTTCCTTCCTAATCCAATTAGGAATAAATAAGAGTACTTATATTAAATTAATTCCTAAACTCTTTTAGAAATTAAAATAATATTAATAATTGTAATAATATTAATAAGACTCCTCTTATTAATTTATATTTAATATTTCTAAAATATTAAATAATAAATATTAAGCTATTTAATTTATTGTATCACCATAGATTAAATTAAATATACATAACATATTATTACGATTATGCCATTAACTTCTTAAATAATTATTCTTCCTTTTATGGTGGGACCCTTTAGGTTCTCCATATTAAACTGGTTGTGAATAAATCAATTAGAATAATTCTAATCTTATTTAAATAAATAAATTAAACAATTAATTTATTTAAATAAATAATATTTATTCTACAATAGGGATAAGCCTCCTAATGATCAACGACTTTCCAAATAATATAGATTTCAACATTAATCATAAAAGAACCTTTGAGTAAATAGTTACCGCACAATTCAATCCTTCCACCATACAATGTCCCAATTAAATATAAGACATGGAATTACCACAAGTCTTATTTTATTTAATTATATGTATTTTCGACTCTTAAATGCACAACTCCAAATAATGCAAATTAGAAACTCCTTTCTAATTTCATTCTCATTGCCAAGGACTCTTTGGGTTGTCATTTATCAAATCACATAGGACATTTCTCTTCTTTTAATAGAAGTGGTAGATCTTTATTGATCATACATTATCTCCATGCACAACTTATTATACCCAAGCATACCTTTGATATACCCTAAGGGTCTTAAGGAATAAGTCAAAGTATAACTCATCATACACAAGATACTATGATGATCTCAAGTCCAAGGATCACTTGTCTTACTACTATCACTACGTAAATTCCTATTGACAGCAAGTAAAACTCCATTAGGTATTCCTTAGCGAGCCACGCTTAGTGAACTTATTCTCCAATAAGCACCTACATACTTGCTTTAGTGTCTCCACACAAAAATGATCATGAGATCAATCATCCTCATCCAATGAAAGCAACGTACGATGTACCAATCTATCCTGATTCACTAATCCCCAATTTAGTAATCCAATGATTGGGAACTATTTTAGTTTTAAGCTTTCAAAGAATTTAGATCTCATTAGAATGATCATCATCATTATTTTAAAAGCATTGCTTAAAACTATGGGTTTATACATATTATAAAACAACATCATGTAGATAATTAAAAGCCTTTAATAAATTAATACTTTTTATTAATAAATGAATAAGATTGTTACAAATTATATGCTTAATCATCAAACATGATTGGCTTGTATGAATATTACTTTCACAGACTTGGTCAATCTATCAACAATGACCCAAATTGCATCTATGCCTTGAGAAACCTTGGGAAGACCAGTAACGAAATCCATGGTAATGTGCTCCCACTTCCATTCTGGAATTTCAAGTGGTTGTAATGGACCTTTTGGCACTTGATGCTCCGCTTTGACTCGTTGACAAGTTAGACACCTTGAGATAAACCCCGCTATCTCTCTCTTCATATTGCTCCACCAAAATGTATGTCAAGATCACGATACATTTTGTACTCCTGTGATGGATTGCAAACGGTGTGTTGTGCGACTCCATCATGATTTTATACTTCAAGTCAGAATCGTTAGGAACACAAAGTCTGGAGTTGACTCGAAGTATTCATTCTTCATCGATTCTTGCTTCTGAAATAGCACCTTCTTGCACTTTCTTCCTCATACGCATCAGCTCCAGGTCTGTTGTGACGCCCCCAAAATATGTATACATCACCCATTTTGAGTCGCCAAATACATGGTACATAAATTAAATACAAACTTCTTTAATACAACTGTCGTGTAAAAATACGACAAAACATAGTTGAGTTTTTACATGAATATTGCCTCATAAACAGTATACAAACTCAAATTCAATCCTCATTACACCACACTAAGTAGTGAGGACTGCAAAAACAACCATCTCGGACCATCACTCTGTTTCCCGACTAGTCCCAGTTATATTCTCATTTCCTGAAGAGAACAGTGAAAGAAAGGGTGAGCTCAACTAGCCTAGTAAGAAATATTATGACTAAGATAATGTAGAATAAATTATCTTTAGCCTTCAACAGTATAACAACTGATAGAATATAATAGACAACAAGTTTTAGATCAACAACTACAACGGAATAAGAAATCCATTAGAAAAGTCAAGTAGAACATAATGTCTACTATCTCCTCTAGATTAAAACTCCATCGTTAATATTTCATTCCTGCAATACTTATCAACAGTTCTTTATTATACCTAAGACAAAAAGAATTCTCATCACCTGTCTTCACCTGAACCACCGATGATTATAGTTAAATCCACAATTCATATTTATAATAATGTAAATCAACAGTTTCTCTTTGCCACAAAGGCTTAATAGAACGTTTATTCAATATCCTTACTCCAAAGGCTAAAGATAGTCAAATGTAATAACAATGATCATACCAATCAGTTGTCTACCTTTGCACTACGGGCAAAGATATTCAACTACAAAACTAATGGTCATGATCATACCAATCAATCGTCTGCAGCCGATTACACTACTACGAAAGACATTCAACTGTTAACTAATGGTCATGCGATCCTCCTTAATCACATCATCGAATTATCCATGCACTACGGCCGAGGATATTCGTTATTATCACCAATGGTTATGATCATATCATACACATCCATCTTTTGCACTACAGGCCAAAGCTTTCAATCAACCGTTCGTCTTTGCACGTAAGCCAAAGATATACAATTATAAAATCAATAATCAACAGTCCATCTTTGCACGTAAGCCAAAGATATGCAACCATAAAACCAATAATCAACAGTCCATCTATGCATGTAAGCCAAAGATGACTTTCATCACAATATAAGCATGAGGATGATGACAATGATATAAGCATTAATTAAACGAAATCAATGATAAATATTAAAGACTTTAAATTTTTCCGAGTTTAAAAATATCCAAATTGTCAACACGATCTTCGCTTTGTGGAGTAAAATTCAAGAATAATATTCATGTACCAAAAATAATTTGGATGTAAAAGAAATATATTTTTCTGATGAATAATGTAATAACCCGATATTTTCTATATAATTAAATCGAAAATTTTAGATAATTTTTTTTATATTTATTAAAATAAATATGGGAATATGTGCCAAGATAATGTGTGTATGTATTTTATGTGATAAATAAAAATATAATTATTACATGAATTATTACAAATAATTTTATTTTAGAATTATAGCACATTATAAATTATATTCTTATAATAAATAATTTTATAGTAGAAAGGTTTTTATTAATTATTTTCCATGAAAATATGATTATATATTATTTAAATAATATATGATATGATTATAGAATAATTATAATAACTATTTTATTATATGAATTGATTTGAAATTAATTAAGCTAATTATTTAACTTAATTAATAATGGGATGTATATGTAAGAAAATTAGATATGGAATCCAAACCCTAATTATGGTTTTGGAATAAGGAAAGAGAATAATAATATAATATTATTTTATCTCAGTACTATAAATATGTACTGTTTGTGTGTAATATTAATTTGTGAAACAGTTTTGGTGGAATAGTAGAAAACTCTAGTAGTATTTTAATAAACCCTAATTCGATAGTCAAATAAGACTTTAAAGATTTCAAGTAATTACGTTATGTTATGAATGTCATGTGTTATGTGGTATATGATTTGTATTGTAAGTGTTAATGCTAATTATGGAAAACCCTAATTAGTAATTAAAAACCCTAATTTTCTATACTAGCCCTAATTAATATCTGTGGACCCTAATAGATTAGAAACCCTAATTTTAAACTCAATCATGAGTTCGAGACTATTATATAACTGTGTTATACGATTTATGTGTGTATTATATAATTCAATGAATAATTAGGTAAACCCTAATTAATATTTAGAAATATTAATTTCTAGAAACCCTAATATTTATATTAGAAACCCTAATTACAAAGTGTAAACCCTAATTGCTAATTTGGCATACTTAATGATGATTAGTAAAACCTAAACCTAATTATCATGTTTTATGTAATTAGTAACCCTAATCTAATTATGAAACCTTAATTTGTAATTTTAGAAACTAAAAAAAAATTATTTTATTTTACAAATCCTAAACTAGAAATGCTACAATTTTGTGCTAAACCTTAGGGGTAAACCCTAAGGGTCAAACCCTAAGGGTTAGACAAATGACAATTTTGCCATTAAATTAGAAAGCCAAAAGACAATTTTACCCCTCTTGCATAATTGATAGATAACTTGTATTTTTGGACAACACTTTAGTTGTTGAGCTAATCTAACTACTCCATTGACTTAAAACTTCCAGCACACCAGCTCTAGATCAGCCAATAAATGTAGCATACACTTGTATATATAGATTGGAGAGAAAAAAAATCATTTGGTAGCCTAATATTTCACCACTCTCATCCTTGAGCCTCTCTCTCTAAGACCCACAAAATGTTGTAGTATATCAGTCCCTTAGACAAGCCCTACCACTTCCCTTAATAGATCATTAGCCCAGAATCCAGAAATTATTCAAAAAAGGTATAAACCTAAACTGAAAATTTTGATCTTGTATGTTATGTTGGATTTGGTATTTAAGTGTTAAAATATGTTATATGAAGTCTAGTTAAGTAATCTGGGTTGCTAGATGTTAGATCCGTAACATCTAGAGGCTGGGATTTGAAGTTTTTCAAAATCAGGAAAAATTTTATTTCGTGTTCTGACAATGAATGTCAGAGGCTGTGAATAGTTTTTTGTTTATGTTTTTGGTTGTTTTAACGTTTTTATTTGAAGTATGTTAGGAGATCTTTGATCTGGAACTGGATTCATGCATAAATCATGTGTACATCACAAGTTATTAGTGGTCAAATGTCGTTGACCGGCCATGACCAAACTGATCTGGGTAACCCAGATTGTTACCCAGAAACGCCTGACAAGATTTCATGTGGCTTTGATCTTGCTTCTGGTTGATGTTTTGTTCTTATTGTTGTAATAAACGTGTAGCCTGATAAATGGACTTTATATCTATACCCTTATAACTCTTAAACAATCAACGGAGCAATCGTAAGAGATGGTCAAACTAGGCCATTCGGCCATGACCTTGAGTTTCTGGAATTTCCAGAAACCATAAGAACAGAACCTTGAATGAGCTTTGAATCAATAATAACTTATCATTGTGTTGTTGTTAAACTGTGATGGTAATATATAAATGTTCTATGACATGAGTACTAGCGATTATGACCTTATTAACACAGATTGAATGAACAAGACATGATTAGAATTAAGCCTCAAAGTATGTACTCGACAATCTGGGTTTCTGGGTAACCCAGAAAAACCCAGATTGTGTCTGACAAGTAGTTTGAATCATTATATCTTACATTTGTGTTATGATGTGAACCTGTTTATGGCAAGATCGTGTAGTCTTGTTCGAGTACTGCAAGATCTGACCAAGATCAAGCCCAGAAACCTAATGGTCTAAGATCTACGAATGGTCAAAGTCAGGGCCTTGAACACTGACTGTCAGTGTTCTTGAGCCTCAAGAACACCTATCGCGACAGAAATGTGTCGCTATAGCCTATAGCGATGGTTTTTTTTATTTTTATTTTCTGAATTTCCAAAAATGATTATAAAAAGATAATAAATTTTAAAAATTATAAAAATGGTTTTAAAATTTATTTTAAATAATGAAAAATAACTTTTAATTATTTGGGACATTTTTCATTAATATTTATAATTATTTGAATATTAATGATATTTAATTTATTTAATTAGTGTATTAAATAAATTAGAGAAAAATGATTTTAATGTTATAAAGATCATTTTAAATAAGAATAAAGTGTTTTAAAATATTTTTGAGTTATAAATGTAACTTTTAATATTTTGTGATGAATTTCATTAATTAATTAATATTAATGGTAATTAAATTTATTTAATAAATATATTAAATAAATTATGAAAAATAGAATTAATTATTTAAAAATGATTTAAAGATTATAAAAATATTTTAAGTTATAAAATATAACTTTTGATATTTTGTCATGAAAAATATTAATTATTTAATATTATTGATATTAGATTTATTTAATAATTATATTAAATAAATTAGTTTAAAATGATTTTAATATTAGAAAAATCATTTTAAATGAAAATAAATAGTTTAAAAATATTCTAAGTTATAAAATATAACTTTCAATATTTAAAGGTAAATTTCATTAATTATTTACTATTAATAATATTAGAATTATTTAATAATTATATTAAATAAATTAGTTTAAAATTGATTTTAATATTATAAAAATCATTTAAAATGAAAATAAAGTGTTTAAAGGTATTTTAAGTTATAAAATATAACTTTTAATATTTAAAGGATAATTTCATTAATAATTTAATATTAATGATTATTAATTTAATATTAATGATATTAAATTATTTAATAATTATATTAAATAAATAGTTTTAAAATGGTTTTATTACTTTAAAAATTATTTAAAAATGATATAAATGAATTAAAAATATTTCAAGTTATAATTAATGACTTTTAATATTTTGATAAATAACACATTAATACTTTAATATTAATGGTAATTATTTAAAAATAATTTTAATTCTTTTAAAAATCATTTAAGGGTAATATTATTACTTTAAAAATATTTTGAGTTATTATAAATAACTTTAATATTTTAGCAATGGTCTCATTAATAGTTTAATATTAATTAAATATTAATGATAATAGAATTGTTTAATATTTAAATCATTTAATAAAGATTCCGATATTTGAAAATTCAAGATAAATTATAATAAATGTTTTAAAAATTATTATAAGTCATTTTAAAATAATATGAATTGATACTTACTGGATGTGGAATTACATGATGAGTCTTAAACTCGATAATTACCCGATAAAGTCGTTAATACAAAACGTGTTTCGAAAATTGATCCGAACTTAGATATTTAGGCGTATTAATGTTTGTTTGTGATTCATAGACCGTTGAATATTTGTGACAATGTGATTAGGTTATGTCTTGTACAAAGAATAACCAATATTATTATGTGTTACGATATGTTATTCTAATCAAGAAAATGATCTTATTACTTGATAGGTTGCTATATCAAAGATAAATCTAAGTTAAAGTAACTTTAAGCAAAGAGACAGAATAAGTATCCTACATTTGCATTTCATTTATCTGATGGACATGAGTAAGAAGATTGATTTATATTATTATTGTACTATATTATTAACCCTATTATGCATATATATTATATCCGATCATTGTTTATCAACATGATATTATATTATATAACTTCGATCATATATATATTACGTTAGATTAATTTTGAAATATGGTTATACTAGTGTCCTCACTTGGATAATTATAATAGTTAAACACATGTTGATATATATATATATATATATATATATATATATATATATATATATCGCCTAAGCTATTTAACCAAATTTAGAGACACGATTTAGAAATATTGTTGAATGTGATAAAACCTTATTATATCCAATCAAATTATTTTGGTTTGAATTCCAGACTAAGTATGAAGATCCCGATCAAGGAAAAACTTTTATGTGCCCAAGGCGGACAGAGTGAACGATAATATCGTTCTTGTATGTAATATTGATCAATACAGGGCCCATGAGAAGTACAACCTAACGCCCGTAAGTTATGACGGTTTGCAGATGAAGTTCTGTTAAACCTTATCGAAAATCTAAAACAATGTTCATAGTATGTCACCTAAATCCCAATTATAGTCAATACGTAGTTTCAAAAATGGGAGATAGAGTTGTTATGTTATTATTATCGGATCAGCTTACTTCACAACTATTGAATCGTTGTAGAAGGGATGTATAAAGAAAATATTTAATTATTTCAGCTAATTATATTTATAATTGTTATTACTTCCTGGGCACTCAAATGCTCATCATTGCTTAATTTAAATTTTTTCAGCCAATCGTGATCAACCTGAAGGGTCATGCAGAAACAAAGGAAAAGGAAAGCAAACAGAATAAGATTTTTGATATTCTATGTAATAGTATGACTTTATTAAGATAATGATAACTATTAATTATCATGTAAATGAATGTTTAAAGGTCGCGTACCTGGGAGTAGACTCTGATGCATATGTAAATTAAGTTTGTTATTCATATTATTGTTATTATTATTAGTAGTATTCCGCTCATAGAAATGGTATCGTAAAGCACCGAGTTCAGATTTCAAGTACCTGAATTTGAGGACGTTACAAATAGTACCCTGTGAATAGTACTTCGAGAATAGTACCCCATGAATAGTACCCTGACAC
This sequence comes from Panax quinquefolius, assembly GCA_020205615.1. Taxonomy (NCBI): domain Eukaryota; kingdom Viridiplantae; phylum Streptophyta; class Magnoliopsida; order Apiales; family Araliaceae; genus Panax; species Panax quinquefolius. The sequence goes on from CM035171.1 coordinate 26,566,176, forward strand.
GAAAAATGTCTCGACTACCCGAGTGAATGATACTAGTGAATAGTAATTGGGTGAATAGTAACCTGTGAATAGTACTCCGGCACAAAAAGTGCCCCGAATACCCGAGTGAATAATACTAGAGTGAATAGTAACCAGATGAATAGTAACCCATGAATAGTAACTCGTAAAAGAAAATACCAAAGAAAATGATATTCCATGACGAGTACAAAAGAAATGATATCTCATACGAGTATAATAGAATATACGAAACTGTAAATGAATTTTCACCCGCCATGCGGTAATCCACGTAGACAGGTCATTTCCACAATTTAATAAGGAATGAATACGAAGGATCATTCACCATGCATGCGGTAATCCACATAGACAGGTTATTCCAACAGAATAATAAAGAATGGAATAACAAAATAATTCACCAAGCATGCGATAGACCGCACAGACAGGTTATTCCCAACAGAATAATAAATAATGGAACCAGGTCATGCGTAATATGCACAGACAGGATATTCCAACAGAATAATAAAGAATGGAACTAGGTCATGCGTAATTCGCGCAGACAGGATATTCCAATAGAATAATAAAGAATGGAATAACAACATAATTTACCAGGCATGCGATAGACCGCACAGACAGGTTATTCTAACAGAATAATAAAGAATAGAATAATAGAATAATTTCACCATGTATGCGGTACTTCGCATACACAGGTTATTCCAACATAATAATAAAGAATGGAATAACAGAAGAATTTCACCATGTTGCGGTACTTCGCATAGACAGGTTATTCCAACATAATAATAAAGAATGAAATAATAGAAGCTCTCTTCATGAATACGAAAGAAATAATACCCCTTACCATAATAATAATATCCCTTACTATAATAATAATATCCTTTACCTCAAAATAAGACTGGATACTGGAATAGTGAGGTAGTCGACTTCTCTTCTTCTTTCTCTCTATAATTTTGCTCTATAATAATTGCTCTATAGCTTTAGTGAATTGGTGAGAAATGAAGGAAGATTGAGCTTATATTTATAGGAAAATAAAGTTTCGATAATTGCACATTTTGGGGCTTAAAATATTACAGTATAATACCTTCCTCTTTTCCTTCATTTTTAATTTAGTCCTGCAAGTATTATCAAACTTGCACCACCTCCCCTAATAGTAAATCATGTGAATTAATAGTAAATCTGAAAGTAGTATGCACACAAGCCAATCATGTTTGATGATAAAGCATATACTTTGTAACAATCTTATTCATTTATTAATAAAAAGTATTAATTTATTAAAGGCTTTTAATTATCTACATAATGTTGTTTTATAATATGTGATAAACCCATAGTTTTAAGCAATGCTTTTAGAATAATGATGATGATCATTCTAATGAGATCTAAATTCTTAGAAAGCTTAAAACTAAAATAGTTCCCAATCATTGGATTACTAAATTGGGGATTAGTGAATCCGGATAGATTGGTACATACGTTCTTGCTTCATTGGATGGCGATGATTGATCTCATGATCATTTGAGTGGAGACACTAAAGCAAGTATGTAGGTGCTTATTAGAGAATAAGTTCATTTGAACGTGGCTCACTAAGGAATACCTAATGGAGTTTTACTTGTCATCAATAGGAATTCACAGTAGTGATAGTAATCAAGTGATCCTTGGACTTGAGATCATCATAGTATCTTGTGTATGATGAGTTATACTTTGACTTATTCCTTAAGACCCTTAGGGTATATCAAAAGGGTATGCTTGGGTATAATAAGTTGTACGTGGAGATAATGTATGATCAATAAAGAATCTACCACTTCTAATAAAAGAAGAGAAATGTCTATGTGATTCGATAAATGACAACCCAGTGAGTCCTTGGCAAGGCGAAATGAAATTAGAAAGGAGTTTCTAATTTGCATTATTTGGGGTTGTGCATTTAAGGATCGAAATACATATAATTAAATAAAATAAGACTTGATGGTAATTCCATGCCTTATATTTAATTGGGACATTGGATGGTGGAAGGATTGAATTGTCGGTAACTATTTACTCAAAGGTTCTTTTATGATTAATGTTGAAATCTATATTATCCGGAAAGTCGTTGATCGCATTGGGAGGCTTATCCCTATTGTAGAATAAATATTATTTATTTAAATAAATTAATTGTTTAATTTATTTATTTAAATAAGATTAGAATTGTTCTAATTGATTTATTCACAACCTAGTTTAATATGGAGAACCTAAAGGGTCACACCTACCATAAAAGGAAGAATAATTATTTAAGAAGTTAATGGCATAATCGTAATAATATAGTTAAGTATATTTAATTTAATCTATGGTGATAGAATAAATTAAATAGCTTAATATTTATTATTTAATATTTTAGAAATATTAAATATAAATTAATAAGAGGAGTCTTATTAATATTATTACAATTATTATTATTATTTTAATTTCTAAAAGAGTTTAGGAATTAATTTAATATAAGTACTCTCATTTATTTCTAATAGGATTAGGAGGGAAAATTAGTTAAAGGAGTTTAATTAATTATCCCTAATAAGATTAGGGAGCTTAATTAATTAAAAGAATTTAATTAATTAAATAAAACCCAATTCCTTAATTGTTAAGGTGGGTTGCCCACATCTATAAATAAGAGGAGTCTTATTATGGGTGGTGTCGTTGTTGACTTTTACAACGACGTTATTCCAATTGTTGGAGAGTACGCCCCCTTTTTCTATACAGATAGGAAAAACTAGGGTTTGAGCCAATACACCATCTTCTTGAATCTTTATTTTTCCTTGGTGGATCACCTTTAGAGGCCAAACATTTGGGTGGCTAATGTTGATCAAAAGAAGGAACCAAACCCGGTGGATTCAAGTTGAACGCGAAAGGATTTGGAGGTGAACTTGTACCTGAGGAAGCTCGATCTTCAAGGGTATGATTTTATTCTTTATCTTTTCGTTTAATTAATAATTGTGCATAAAGGGTGATCCAGGTATATGGTTTGTAAAATTTTTTAAACTCTGATTTTACACGTTTCCGCACTTTTTATGTAATTTGATTGCGTTCTTGAATATTACAAACCTAACAGTGGCATCAGAGCCAAACCTTTATGTGAATTATTAATTGTTTTAATTTGATATGTATATTGATATGTGTTTAGAACAATTTAATTGGGCATAATTTTATTGTATAAAATATAAATAAAAAAAAAATCCTGTGACTTCGGTATTCGCGTGAACATTATTGTTTTTTGATATTTCGTGAATCACTTTCACATAATGAAGCCACGTGAAGGAACAAGTGAAACTAGTATATATAATACTTAGATATCCTTTCCATTCCTTTTTATTTTTTATATACCGAATTTTTTTTATTTTCGAAAATCAAGGAACAAGATGGAATTCGGCAGGATTCACATGGTTTTTTATATAATATATATATATATATATATATATTGGTTATTATATTATATATATATATATATAGTTATATATATATATATATATATATATATATATATATATATATTATTCTTAATTATTTTATAATTAAAATAAAATGTTTATTTTAATTTTAAAATAAAAGTTTATTTTAATTTTAAAATATAAAGTTTATTTTAATTTTAAAATTAAATTTCATGCTAACTAATTAGAGTTGGAATTGGATTCCATGATAACTAATTGGAGTTGAAATAGGATTATATGTTTCCTTAAATAAAGGAGTTTATTTAGATATGAAATAGGATTTCATATTATTCAAAATAAAGGAGTTTATTTGTGAATAGGAAAGAGAATCCTAATTTCCTTAAATAAAGGAGTTTATTTAAATATGAAATAAGATTTTATATTATTCAAAATAAAAGAGTTTATTTGTGAATAGGAAAAAGAATCAGTCTTTCCTTAAATAAAAGAGTTTATTTAGATATGAAATAAGATTTCATATTATTCAAAATAAAGGAGTTTATTTGTGAATAGGAAAGAGAATCCGTGTGTTTCCTTTAATAATTTTTTTTATATGGAATTGGATTCCATAATTAATTAAAATAAAGGAGTTTATTTTGATTAATGATTTTGATTAAAATAAAATAGTTTATTTTATTCAAAATTGGATAAATTAAAATAAAATAGTTTTATTTTGATTTAAATTTGGATTAAAATAAAGGAGTTTATTTTGATTCAAAATTAGATTTTATACTAACTAAATTTGCCCATTAAATGATATCAATATATATATTAAATGTTTATTATTCATGAGATGAATGTTATTTATTGATGCATATTATGATGTGTATGATAATAAATGGGATTGATTATGGACTATCAACCAATATGATTGGATTTTATTTTAGTTGGATGCATGAATGTATGGGTTTTATTAAATGGGGTCTGCGTGACTGCCTTCTCTAATTTTTTCTTAATGTAAATTCTATCTCCCTCCTATGTACTTCTCCTTGACTACTGATCAAGGTTTCTATTTATTTTAAATAGTTTTGTAATAGGAATACTTAGAATTATTTTGAAAAATTGGAGATCAAGGAGCAAGGAGCGCTTGAAGACCCGTTTGTAATGGAGCCCGGGTTTAAATGTAATTGTTATATTTAAATATTATTTCTTGCACCCCTAGGGTTTGACCTTTTGGTTCACTTGGTGGCTCTAGTGAACCAAACTAGAATAAAAGTCCATAATCAATTTAGGTAGAATATAGTATTCTATATGTGCATGCTTATACTATATATATTATATATTATGCAAACATGCTTCGCATGTTAATTAATATGACGCGTATTTTATATATATATGTGCATGCTTAAACAAGATGAGACAAATTAATAACAAACCCCTCAATTTTTTATATTAAGTCCTAAGCGTTCAAAGATATTTGGAATATCGAACGTCGCCTTCTAGCATGATAAAATTAATAGAGTATTAAATATTTAATATGAGTTTGTTGTGTCACCACAAGGCAAGTATTAAGTATTTAAGATGTTAATTTATCACATTTGATGCTTATAAAGAAAATTGAACAATATTGTTTTGTTGTGTCACCACAAGGATGATATTTTTCTTTTTGAATATATGGAGTGCTAGGTCGGACTTAACTTGGATAATTTTGATTCTTGGATGTGCCACCACTGATCAAAATAATCTAAGAGGCAAAAGAAAAGGAGTTGCATAGTTGATGTAATTGACAAAAGTTGTCTACCTATTTATTTATATATAGTTTGTTGTGTCACCACAAGGCTATATACATTTGAAATGGGATCCTTATTCTCACTAGCAGATCTTTAATTAGATTTTGCCGAACTATATATATTGAGGGTAATATAGTTTGAAGAAAATAGTGGGAGATAACAATTTAAAACAAGACCTAATTTATTTTGGTAATTAATAAAAGAATGTATGTTAAAATGTTGTTAATTAAAAATTCATTTACAGAATTTTACAATATCTAAAATTACTATCACTGCGAAGCATATTAGATGCTAAATTAATCAGACCAAATTAAACGGATTGGTTAAGGAATTTGAGAATAGTTCTCATAGCTGAAAAGCTATCTTATGTCCTTAATACGCCTATTCCTGTAATGGTTGCAGACAATTCCTCTGAGGAAGACATTGCTACTTTTAGAAAGTGGCAAAATGATGCACAGTTGGCTCAATGCATCATGCTCGCATCCATGAGTAACGAGCTTCAGTGTCAGCATGAAACTAGGACTGATAGATATCAGATATCTAAGGAGCTCTTCCGATCTAGAATGACCGATGACACTACAGTACAGACAAAAGTCCTTAACATTATCAATTTGATTGATCAATTAGGACAACGAAGTTTTGTCATGGATGGAGAGTTGAGCCAAGATTTGATCTTGCACTCACTCCCTACTCCTTTCACAATTGTTGTGAATTTTTATATGAACAAGCTAGATATCGCCTCTCTCGATTTGCTTAACATATTGAAAAATGTTGAGAGTCACTTTCCAACCAAGAAAGATCAAGTCTTCTTGGTAGGGGCCAAAGGATCTTCCGAAAAGAAGAACGATTCAAAGAAGGTAAATAGAAAGGCATAAACAAAGGATAATAAGAACAAAATCGATACTTGATAGCAAGGAGTTTGCTTCCACCGCAATAAGCTCCGACACCGGAAAGAAACTCTGCGAGAAGTGTCTTGCAGAGGCTAACCAAAGAAGCTTAGTGAAGTTTCGGTTATAAATACAAATTCGTTCATGATTTAAAATAAATTTTTCTTTAAGTCAAGGTTCTACTTGGGTATTGGATACCGAATTTGGTTATCATAAATATAGATTTATGAAGGGACCAAGCAGAAGTAGAAAGCTAAACAAATATAAGTAATCCTATGTGCGGGAAATGAAGCAAAGGTTGCAACATTAGCCATAGAAACTTATAGTTTAGCACTGTCTACGGGCAAATCTATTAAATCAATAAGTTGTTATTGTATTCCAATTCTCGTTGGAAACATTATTTCTATTTTATTGTTGGACAATAAAATCTTTGGTATTATATTTAAGAACAATTGTTGTTCTATTTATAATAATAATGTTTTGTGTAGAACTAGAATATTACTTAATAGATTTAGTATACTTGACTTACATGAAAATAATTTTGCATATTGAACAAATTAGTATAAGAAAATGAGATGATCATTCAAAGAGTTGAATGTGTGTATTTGCTAAAATACAAGTGTAAATTATTTGAAAGGTTCAAAGAATTCAGAAGTGAAACAAATTGGCAATGTATTAAGATTCTTTGATTAGATCAAGGAATAAATACTTGTGCAATAAGTTTCTAGATCATCTCAAATGGTTTTCTCATAATGGACACATCCTGATACGCAATAATTGATTGATGTATCTGAATGAAAAATCGTACCTTGTTGGACATGGTGCGGTCCATAATGATTTTATCGACATTCCAGTATCCTTCTGGGATAATGTCCTAGAAATGGCTACATATCTACGAAAATGGTAACCTCAAAATCCTACCCCCAAGACTCCATAAAAGTTATGGATGTGGAGGATTCCTAATCTTAAGTTTGTTAAGATAAGGGGTTCCAACTTATGTGAAAAGGTTTCAAAAGGATAAGCTTGGGACAAGATTTGACAAGTGTCGATTTGTGGGACATCCTAAAGTAAGTTTAGGGTATATGTTCTATAATTCTACTTAGCAAAAGGTGTTTGTTGTAAAACACGTTGCCTTCTAAGATAAAGGTGTTTATCATTAAAAGGGGCTAGTGGAGGATAATAGATCTTGAAGAGTTCAAGAACCACAAAATACTATAAGTCAAATAAGAGCAACTCAGTAGATAGACCTATTATACCACAACCTAATCAGAACCGAATAGAACCAAGATACACAGGGAGGTATGGATTCATCATAGATGATGATGATGAGGTACGCATCATAGAAGATGATGATCCAGAGTAACATACGATGAGGTAAGAGTTCTAGTGTGTACAAAAGGGTCAGTGGGAGCATCGTGAAATTTCTAGTATTATATGTTGATATACTATGGATGAGGAATTACATACCAATGCTACAATCAGTAAAGATAAAGTTGTCTAAACATTCCTCCATGAATGATTTGAGAAGAGTATCTTAATTGGGGAGACAAATATATATAGATAGATTTAAGAGGATGCTCGACTTAACCCAAGGAATGTATATTCATTTGATGCTAAAGTCGTTTAGCATGGCAAGCTCCAAGAGATGTTTCATGTTGATGAGCCATGGAGTGTATCTCTCTTAATAGTCCCCACAAACTATTAAAAGAAGAGAGATCGCATGAGTGAAAATCATGTATGCAATGAAATATACGAGACCTGATGTTGATCGACCATATTATGGAGAAGTTCACTATGAGTCGCTGAAAACATCTTAAAGTGCTTAACCTAAGCACTAAGGATGTGATCATATTCATGGTGGGTCTAAATTAAAACTAGAGGGCTTAATGCACTCAAGTTTTTCGAGACGCACCAAGATGACAGAAAAAAAATCCACTTTAAGGTAAAACGTTATCTTGAATAAAGGTGCGATTGAATTGAAAGGTTCCAAACAAAGAAAGGGTTCTTTGGTTTAGTGATAAAGACAAAGTATATAGCTATAAATGAAGTCGCAAGTTGATTGTTTGGATTAAAAGTTCATTACGTAACTAGGAATAGTTCCTAAGTCTCATCTTGGATCTAAACATGTGTTGTGGCACTTTCATTTGATTATTAGAATCATTGAAAGATGGGAAATCACTATAGAGATAGTGGACTCTCATGAACAACATTACATATCCATTAACTAAAGCTTATCCAATGTTAGGATAATCGCCACTTAGAGAAGAAGAGTATGAGATACCATGACGATTGGCTTTAATGCAAGTGGGAGATTGAAAGTAGTATGCACACAAGCCAATCATGTTTGATGATAAAGCATATACTTTGTAACAATCTTATTCATTTATTAATAAAAAGTATTAATTTATTAAAGGCTTTTAATTATCTACATAATCTTCGTTTTATAATATGTGATAAACCCATAGTTTTAAGCAATGCTTTTAGAATAATGATGATGATCATTCTAATGAGATCTAAATTCTTAGAAAGCTTAAAACTAAAATAGTTCCCAATCATTGGATTACTAAATTGGGGATTAGTGAATCCGGATAGATTGGTACATACGTTGCTTGCTCATTGGATGAGGATGATTGATCTCATGATCATTTGTGTGGAGACACTAAAGCAAGTATGTAGGTGCTTATTAGAGAATAAGTTCATCGAACGTGGCTCACTAAGGAATACCTAATGGAGTTTTACTTGCTGTCAATAGGAATTCTCAGTAGTGATAGTAGTACAAGTGATCCTTGGACTTGAGATCGTCACAGTATCTTATGTATGATGAGTTATACTTTGACTTATTCCTTAAGACCCTTAGGGTATATCAAAGGGTATGCTTGGGTATAATAAGTTGTATATGGAGATAATGTATGATCAATAAAGAATCTACCACTTCTAATAAAAGAAGAGAAATGTCCTATGTGATTCGATAAATGACAACCCAAAGAGTCCTTGGCCAGGCGAAAATGAAATTAGAAAGGAGTTTCTAATTTGCATTATTTGGGGTCATGTGCATTTAGGATCGAAATACATATAATTAAATAAAATAAGACTTGACAAGAATTCCATATGTCTTATATTTAATTGGGTACATTGGATGGTGGAAGGATTGAATTGTATGGTAACTATTTACTCAAAGGTTCTTTTATGATTAATGTTGAAATCTATATTATCTGGAAAGTCGCCGATCGCTGTGGAGGCTTATCCCTATTGTAGAATAAATATTATTTATTTAAATAAATTAATTGTTTAATTTATTTATTTAAATAAGATTAGAATTGTTCTAATTGATTTATTCACAAATGGTTTAATATGGAGAACCTAAAGGGTCACACCATAAAAGGAAGAATAATTATTTAAGAAGTTAATGGCATAATCGTAATAATATAGTTAAGTATATTTAATTTAATCTATGGTGATAGAATAAATTAAATAGCTTAATATTTATTATTTAATATTTTAGAAATATTAAATATAAATTAATAAGAGGAGTCTTATTAATATTATTACAATTATTATTATTTTAATTTCTAAAAGAGTTTAGGAATTAATTTAATATAAGTACTCTCATTTATTCCTAATAGGATTAGGAGGAAAAATTAGTTAAAGGAGTTTAATTAATTATCCCTAATAAAATTAGGGAGCTTAATTAATTAAAAGAATTTAATTAATTAAATAAAACCCAATTCCTTAATTGTTAAGGTGGGTTGCCCACATCTATAAATAAGAGGAGTCTTATTATGGGTGGTGTCGTTGTTGACTTTTACAACGACGTTATTCCAATTGTTGGAGAGTACGCCCCCTTTTTCTATACAGATAGGAAAAACTAGGGTTTGAGCCAATACACCATCTTCTTGAATCTTTATTTTTCCTTGGTGGATCACCTTTAGAGGCCAAACATTTGGGTGGCTAATGTTGATCAAAAGAAGGAACCAAACCCGGTGGATTCAAGTTGAACGTGAAAGGATTTGGAGGTGAACTTGTACCTGAGGAAGCTCGATCTTCAAGGGTATGATTTTATTCTTTATCTTTTCGTTTAATTAATAATTGTGCATAAAGGGTGATCCGGGTATATGGTTTGTAAAATTTTTTAAACTCTGATTTTACACGTTTCCGCACTTTTTATGCAATTTGATTGCGTTCTTGAATATTACAAACCTAACAAAATCATGTGACTCAATAGTTCTAATCATGTGAAAAAAACAATTACAGTATAGTACCTTCATCTATACCTCCATTTTTAATTTAGTCATACAAGTATTATCAATCTTGCACCAACTCCCCTAATAGTAAATAATGTGAATCAATGGTACACACATGTGAACACATAGTTATAAGCATGTGAATTAATAGCAATTAATTGCTCATTTATCCGGTTAATTACCCGATTGGTCAATATACCCTCCAGACATTAATTATTATCGAAATAAAGTTTGATTTCCACTAACACTAATAATTCCCACACAATGGAACTATCAATTTCATCTTTAATCAACACGAACTTATTCATCATTAATATTATAACTCACAATATTTAACAACCAGATCGTTCCCAGGAAAGAGGGGGCTTTCCTATAAGGATTTCTCCTTATTGGCGTGCAATTAGGTGACCAAACCTCTCCTTGACAGAACTTCTAGACATTGTCAATATTGCAAATAATAATATGAATAACTTTGCCGTCTCAATTATTGATTTAATAATATAACATATTATACGTATGATCTTGTGACAATAATTGAATCAATAATATGAGATATATGATGCAGCAATTATTGTAGCAATAATTGAGTATAACTGAGTGACTTCTCACGTAAGCATCAATAATCAATATCGTGCGCTACTATGCAACCACGCGTATTACTATACTTTTATCACCGATTATCTTATGACAACTTGTTTACTTTGAAAAAATTTTACATATCACCCTTAACTGTAACCTTTTATCAATTTAACCATTTACTAAATAGAATAATAATAAGAAAATTGAAAACTTTCATTTCATAAAATTCAGAGTCTCACAATCTCCCCTCCTTATGAAATTTCACCCTCAAAATTTACGTACCTGATAGTTAGAAGAGATGAGAATACCTTGCTTTCTTTTTGGATTGTACCTTCCCGATTATTTCCTCTCTATCATGATTTTCCCATTTCTCATCTCCTGTATTTTAGATATCATTCTAGAATATATTTTCAAAATAAGGGTTAATTGACATGCCACATATTATCCCTATACTCTGACTGACCAATTAAATACCAAATAACTTAGGTAGGTCATACTAGAGAAGGAATTACCCGTCTTTCCCCTCCTAGTTCTAGTCTCACATCTCAGCCAGGATCATATCCCTTAGCTTTGATACCAACTGTGACGCCCCCGAAACAGGTATACATCACCCATTCTGAGTTGCCAAATACATGGTACATAAATCAAATACAAACTTCTTTAATGCAACTGTCATGTAAAAATACAACAAAACATAGTTGAGTTTTTACATGAATATTGCCTCATAGACAATATACAAACTCAAATTCAATCCTCATTACACTTATTATCACACTAAGTAGTGAGGACTGCTAAAACAACCATCTCGGACCATCACTTCGTTTCCTGATTAGTCCCAGCTATATTCTCATTTCCTGAAGAGAACAGTGAAAGAAAGGGTGAACTTAACTAGCCCAGTAAGAAATATTATGACTAAGATAATGCATAATAAATTATCCTTAGCCTTCAACAGTATAACAACTGATAGAATATAATAGACAACAAGTTTTAGATCAACAACTGCAGCGAAATTAGAAATCCATTAGAAAAGTCAAGTAGAACATAATGTCTACTATCTCCTCTAGATTAAAAGTCCATCGTTAATATTTCATTCTTATAATACTTATCAACAGTTCTTTATTATACCCAAGACAAAAAGAATTTTTATCACATGTCTTCACCTGAACCACCGACGATTATAATTAAATCCACAATTCATATTTATAATCATGTAAATCAACAGTTTCTCTTTGCCACAAAGGCTTAATAAAACGTTTACTCAATATCCTTACCCCAAAGGCTAAAGATATTCAAATATAATAACAATGATCATACCAATCAGTTGTCTACCTTTACACTACGGCCCAAAAGATATTCAACTACAAAACTAATGGTCATGATCATATCAATCAATTGTCTGTCAGTGCACTACGGCCAAAGACATTCAACTGTTAACTAATGTTCATGATCCTGCCAATCACATCATCGAATTATCCATGCACTACGGGCCAAGAATATTTGTTATTATCACCATTGTTATGATGATCGTATATACACATGTCCATCTTTGCACTACAGCCAAAGCTTTCAATCAACAGCTTCGTCTTTGCATGTAAGCCAAAGATATACAATTATAAAATTAATAATCAATATCCATCTTTGTACGTAAGCCAAAGATATACAACCAGTAAAACCAATAATCAATAAATCCATCTATGCATTAAGCCAAAGATGACTTTCATCACAATATAAGCATGAGGATGATGACAATGATATAAGCATTAATCAAACGAAATCAAGAATAAATATTAAAAACTTTAAATTTTTCCAGAGTTTAAAAATATCCAAATTGTCAACATGATACTGCTTTGTGGAGTAAAATTCACAAATAATATTCATGTACCAAAAATAATTTGGACAGAAAAGAAATATATTTTTCTAGAATGAATAGTACCTCGTGAATAGTACTTCGGGAATAGTACCAGTGAATAATACCTCGACGACACGAAAAGTGTCCAGAATACCCGAGTGAATGATACTATAGTGAATAGTAATCGGGTGAATAGTAACCCATGAATAGTAACTCGTGAATTGTACTCCAACACGAAAAGTGCCTCGAATACCCGAGTGAATAATACTAGAGTGAATAGTAATCGGGTAAATAGTAACCCATGAATAGTAACTCGTAAAAGAAAATACCAAAGAAAATGATATTCCATGACGAGTACAAAAGAAATGATATCTCGTACGAGTATAATTGAATATGAGAAACTGAAAATGGATTTTCACCCGCCATGCGGTAATCCACGTAGACAGGTCATTTTCATAATTTAATAAGGAATGAATACGAAGGATCATTCACCATGCATGCGATAATCCACATAAAGTGGTTATTCCAACAGAATAATAAAGAATGGAATAACAAAAGAATTCACCAGGCATGCGATAGACTGCACAGACAGGTTATTCCCAATAGAATAATAAATAATGGAACCAGGTCATGCGAAATATGCATGCATGTGATATTCCAATGTAATAATAAAGAATGGAACCAGTCAATGCGTAATCCGCATGATGTGATATTCCAACAAAATAATAAAGAATGGAATAACAACATAATTCACCAGGCATGCGATAGACCGCACAGATAGGTTATCCAATAGAATAATAGAAAATGGAATAACAGAATAATTTCACCATGTATGTGGTACTTCGCATAGACAGGTTATTCCAACATAATAATAAAGAATGGAATAATGTAAGAATTTCACCATGTATGTGGTACTTTGCATGAGCAAAGTTATTCCAACATAATAATAAATAATGGAATAATGTAAGCTCTCTTCATGAATATGAAAGAAATAATACCCTTTAACATAATAATAATATCCCTTACCTCAAAAGAAGACTGGATACTGGAATAGTGAGGTAGCCGACTTCTCTTCTTCTTTCTCTCTATAATTTCTCTTTATAATAATTGCTTTATAGCTTTAGTGAATTGGTGAGAAATGAAGAAAGAATGAGATTCTATTTATAGGAAAATATAGTTTCGATAATTGCACATTTTGGAGCTCGAAATATTACAGTATAATACCTTCCTCTTTTTCTTTATTTTTTATTTAGTCTTGCAAGTATTATCAAACTTGCACCACCTCCCCTAATAGTAAATAATGTGAATTAATAGTTCATTCATGTGACTTAATTGTTATAATCACGTGAATTAATATCAATTAATTGCTCATTTATCCGGTTAATTACCCGATTGGTCAACATAACCTCCAAACATCAATTATTATTGAAATAAATGTCAATTTTCACTACACTAATAATTCCAACACAATGGAACTATCCATTTCATCTTTAATCAACACGAACTTATTCATCATTAATATTATAATTCACAATATTTATCAACTAGGTCATTCCCAGGAAAGAGGGGGCTTTCCGATTAGGATTTCTCCTTATTGGCGCGCAATTAGGTGACCAAACCTCTTCTTGACAGAACTTCTAGACATTGTCAATATTGTAAATAATAATATGAATAACTTTGCCGTCTCAATTATTGATTTAATAATAATAAATATTATGCAGATGATACTGTGACAATAATTGAATCAATAATATGATAGATATAATGCAACAATAATTGAGTATAACTGAATGACTTCTCACGTAAGCATCAATAATCAATACCGTGTGCTACTATGCAACCACGCGTATTACTGTACTTTTACTACCGGGTAGTTCAACAGTTTTACGGTAATCCTTTCGCCGTTATTTTTATAAAAAGTTAATTCTATCGTTTCCTAACTACAATAATACTTCCGTTGTGGGGTCCACCAATGATTGTGCCGTCGTACGAATATTCCCTATTAAAACGAATATTCCCCGACCAATCGAATATTATATAACCACTTGCTTATTTTGCAAAATTTGTAAATATTACCCACAACAATAATATTATATCAAATCCACACCATAATATTCAAAAATATATTTCGAGAAAATTATTCTTTATTCATAAAAGTTGGGGTCTTACATATTCCATTGTGGGGTCCACCAATGATGGTGTCGTCGTACGGATATTCCCCGACAAAAAGAATATTTCATATCAACTTGCTTATTTTGAAAAAAATTCACATATCACCCTTAAGTTTAAACCTTTATCAATTTAACCATTTATTAAATAGAATAATAATTATAAGAAAATTGAATATTTTTATTTCATAAAATTTGGGGTCTTACATTTATCATCACTTAATTCAATTATTGCAGTATAAGATTCTCCTTTCTTCTTCAGGACAGATCTAGCAAGCAATCTTTTGTTCTTTCTTCTTCTTGGAGATTCAGCTATTTGGGATTCAATCTTTTCTTTTTCTTTAGATTTTTAAGCCCTTGAATCATCAGATGAGCTTCTTTGAGATACAGCCATAGGAACAGATGATTACTCTTCAGACCTTGAGTCCTCTGAAGTGGCAAAAGAACTCCTTGAGACTTCAGCAGTGGGAGATCTAATTTCTTCAGACTTAACCACTTCCTTATCAGCAGAATGACTACTTGAGAATTCATTCATAGAGTCTTCAGTTTTCTTTTCTTCTTCTGAGTCTACTCTCTTCTCTTCAATAGATAGACTTCTTTGGTGAACTAATATTAACTTCTTCATCACCTTTGCTTTCTTCTTGGATGACCTTTGGAGTAATCTGTTACTCTTTCTCCCTTTTGAGGTTGCTGCAGTTGATGCTTTTTCTTTTCCTGCTTCATGCCTCTTTTTATCAGTGGAGAGACTGCTTGGTGGAACCTCTGTATTCTTCACATTCTTAGTTATCTTCTTTGCTGGAGTGGCTGCTACAGGTACAGAGTCATCAGATTAAGACAACTTGCTTTCCATTTCTTTTGCCTTCCTCTTCTTTGCAAAGACCTTGCTGTTGCTGTCAGATGTCATTAGCTTTTTATTTTCCATTGGATTTTTCTTTCAGTTTTTAAACATCTGTGGGGAAATCACTTTATGAACATTCAGTGGTTCTCCCTCATTATCCTTTATCTTGCTCTTCAGTTTCTTCTTGAGTATGAAGCTCAAGAGTCTTCCATGAAAAACTTTTGTAAGGGGTTTATCTGTAGAGTTCTTCATCTCAGCTTTTTCCAGCCATTTGGACAACCAATCAATTAGAATGGCTCCAAAATTCATCTGTTGTTTCATGACGATTGTAATCATAACTCTTAGTTGTAGATCACTAACAATATCATCTGCAGTGTCCTTGCACAAGATGCATTTTCCCGTAATCTCAGCCAGGAATTCAAACTCTTCAGAAAACTCTTTCTGCTTTATATCTTTCATATTTACATTCCTCTTGTAGCGCATTAACTTCTTTCCTTCTTCGATGTTAACATCCTCGAGGTTTATCAGACCTTGGTTAGGAAACCCTAGACATTGGTTGATGTCTGATGCTTTTATCTTCAGGTTTACTCCTTTGACCTTTGTGGACTGAAGTCCAGAGTCTATCATTGCATTTGAGTAGAATTACTTCACTAGATCGATATAGACTGGAGTGTTAGCTTCCAAGCATTCTGAGAACCCAAAATTCTTTACAAGCTCAATTATATCCTTGAACTTCTTTTCTGATCCTTCGAACTTCTTGAAGCCGAGTTGGATTCCAGTTATAACACGCCACTATTCCATTTTGAGATTTCGAAGTATATGGGTATTTAATTTCAGAAATCTTATGAGGGATAGTTGAATGCAATTTGGGCGAAGCTCGAGGTTTGATGGATTCAGACCTTGAAGAGGATTTTAGGGTTTGAAAAAGAGAGGGAGAGAAAGTTGATAGCTTTTGATAACTGTTTGGAGATTTTGAATTTGTTTTTAAGATAGTTTCTTCTTACTCTGCATAAGCTATGATGTGTCAAACAGCAATTAGTTGCACGATACCTAGTAAGAGACTGTAACTCCCCATAAACTAATTTATTTTTTAGTTTTGATTTCCTTTTAAGAAAATAAGCATTACTGACGTAGGCTGACCGTTGACTTCTTCAATACGTAGAGTAGCTTGTTAAGATAGCTATAGACTCTACGATTTTCTTTGTTAACTCAACAATCGTCTTATGAGAGATGCTTTAGTGACTGATTTGGCACTAATCCTTATCTTGGAGTTGCATGGCTTGACCTTTGATGAGCCCCAAGAGAGTTCGACCACTAAATTCTAAGGTGACTTTTCAAAACACCTTTTCAGACTATATTTTGTAAATTCCCTTCACATGATCTGCATAGTGGGACACGTGTCAAGTTATGTCGGGTTCCATAATTTTAAATAGAGTGGAAAATATTGATCTGCTCTTAGCTCCCTCTGAGCTAGTGTTTCCTTTGGGAAGTTTACGATCGTCGAGGTTGTTCTACGATTGTTGAGTTTGCTGCTGATCATACTCTACGATCATTGTCTGGCCTGGTTCTTATGATGAGCTATAACTTAGCATTCCTTCTGGGTTATTAAGGTAGCTTAGGAAGGGCCAACATCTTAGACTGAACTAAGGGTCAGGTTTGTCCCTAAGGCGCTTATCAGATGAAGAGTTTTTATAAAATGGTGGCATTATTGACATCACATTGGTCTTTTCTACTTGAGAGCTTACTTACCAACTTTGGATATTCTTTGGTGTTGGTATTTGTTTATAATGTAATCGTGGTGTCATCATGCTCTTATACTACGATTACAGAGACTGATCGAGAGTACACCACGATTTGAGTGGTTGGTTGATATAGTTATCAGTAGCACATTTTGAGACGTTACTACAGACTATAGATCTTCATTTGGTTCATCAGTCACGGAGTTTTAGGACTCTTTAACTGGGACATTTCTATTTTGGGTTAGCTCCTATCTCTATGATCTTGACAGGAGTGGTCTTGATATTTGTGGGGTGTTTAACAGACATTTACCTTGGTTGTTCTATCCTTCAAGCTTATCTCTTATCTTCTTGAAAGTATTCCACTTCTTCATTTGACTTCCTAAGCTTTACCATCTTTATCATTTGCATCTAGAACTTCTTCAGACTGATTAACAACTTCAGGCTCTGATGAGTTAGCAAGTATGAACTCTACGATTGGTAATGACTCTTGAAGCTGGTTGAATTCTTGTAATCGAATCTATTTTCTTTAGTGTTCCTTGTATGATCGTATAGACTAAGTACCTGCAGGTTAGGTAAGTTTCTATTTTTGGTACCCATGATTGTTTGGGTCCTGATAGATTAGTTTTCTCAAAAACCTAATTCCTCATATGTTTGAATTAGCATCAACAATCGTATTTATGCATATATCAGATTTAGATATGATATTTATGATGCATGATGAGTGTGTGAATGATTAAGTATTTTGATAGGCCATTCTTTTTCTTTGACAATTAAGTATCCAACCTTAATGTACTCTCTCTCTCTCTCTCTTCCCCTTTTCAGGAAGAGTATGGTCTCTTGATAGAGTATTGTTGTAGTACATAAGGTGATGCCTCACCATATTCATGTAAGTAGTTAATGAGGAACCGTACCTTTACGTTCATTGCTGAAAGCTTGTTGCTCTATTTGACCTTAGATCAATCAGGCATCATCTTAGAGTTGATAACATAGGAAAGTCTTGGCAGCTTTAGTTCTTTGATAATCTTGAGTCTCAAGGATCGGATCCAACTGATTAGCCAAGTACATATTGAATGAGATTTTCTTTCTTCTTTTGAATAGACATTTCTCTGTATGTATAGGCCTTTCATCTTTTAGAGAAGTGGATGATAGACTCTTTGTTTTTGATATGCCCTTCTTGACTTTCCATCACTAGTCTGCAGACTGCTAATTTTCTTTGGACATGGATTGGTCTTGTTGCTGCATTACTTTGAAACGACCAATCTGAGCAGCTTCAGGTGAATGTGCATATTCACCTGTATGCATAATTTCCAACGTGTAAGCTCATAAAAAATAGCTTATTACTAAACTAAGTTTAGACCATGGTTTGTGCCTCGGATCAGACTCAAAGCGTTAGCTTGTAGAATGTAATATGAGAACCTGCTTTGATACCAATTATTAGTTCCCAGAGGGAACACAATAGATCTAGAAAAGGGGGTTAAATAGATCCTTTTTAATTTCAAAAAAAATTCCATTTTAGTTTGCATTACTGAGTAAATAGCAAATGACAAACTTAGGAATTATTTTAAACACAGCGAAATAAGTTAAGGTTCCCCTTCATAGATGTTATGTTAATCATTTGTCTAGAGTTCGTTTAGTTGTAAGTAGTTATCATGTTGATAGCAGTTACAGCAGTTATAATGTAAAAGACAAAATGTAAAAGACACAAAGGATTTTAAGTGGTTCAGAGACTCAAGCTCCTAATCCACTCTTCTGCTTCAACAAGCACGGATTCTACTAAGGAAATTTTTACATCATTGAATCACTAAGATTCCTTCAAGGTCAACAGCCTTAGAGCTTTAGTTCACTAAGAACTCTTCAAGTCCAGCAGACTTGGAACTCCAGTTCACTAAGAACTCTTCAAGGCCTTCTGTGACGTCCCCAAATTCAGGTGCTTGAAACCCGAATTCAGTGCTTCACGATACCAATTCTTTGAGCGGAATAATAATAAGAATGTCATAAATATCAAACTTAATTTATATATCAGAGTTGTCTAAATCCCAGGTACGCGACCATTCAAACATTTCATTACATGATAGATAATAATTAATATCATCTTAATAAAGTCTAACTATTACATAAGATACTATAAAGTTTATTCTGCTAGCTTTTATTTCCCTTTGTTCTTGGCAGAACCTTCTGGTTGATCATACTTAACTGAAAACATTTAAATTAAGCAAGAATGAACATTTGAGTACCCAGCAAGTAATAGCAAACAATAAACATTAGCTGAAAGGATTAAATATTTTCTTTGAATGACACTTCTACAACGAAGCAATGGTTGTGAATTATACTAAAGCAACACTAAACAAATTCACAATTCTATTTCAAATTTTGAAACAACGTACTAACTATAAATGGAAGGCAGTCGACAGACCATGAACTTTGTTTTCAATTTACGAAAAGCTTTAATAGAACTTCATCCGCAAACCATCATAACTTACAGGCACGGGGGGTGATCAATCCGTTATGCCCTGTATTGATCAATACTATATACCATAATGATATTCTCGTTTAACTTATCCGCCTTAGGCGCACAAAGTTTTCTCATGTTCGAGATGTTCATACTTAGTCGGGAATCCGAACCAAAACAATTCGGTTGGATTTTAATAAAGTGCTATCATGTTCAACGATATTTTTAAATCTATGTATAGCCGAGTCAAATAACTTAGACGACTTTTAATTAAAGTATACATACTGGAAATCAACAAGTATGTATCAACATGTACGATAATTATCCAAGTGAGGACACTTGCATAACCATACTTAGAAATTAACGAATATAATGTATATATCTGAATCTTATAGTAATATTGTACTGATAAACAATGAACGAATAAAGTTCAAGAACTTGTACTATGTAAATGATAGTTCAGATACTTGTACAATGTAATTCGATTACGGTTAGAAAACTTGTTTATGATATCCGTTGAATAAAGTAAAATAAGAGTTTAGGATACTTGCATGAATACTATGATTAATAACAATAAAGTTTAAAAGCTTGTATAACCATAATATAATTCAATAACTTACTTACACATGTTTATTGCATAAATAGCTATAAAGAGTAAAGATACTAGCCTTAAGCGTAGTTTATCCACGTTAATAAATCAACACTTTCAAATCCTATTTATAGCGTATTATAAGCACAAGATGCTCATTAGCTAACACATTCTTTATTCAAGTTTGACATGATTCAAATATGCACTTATGGTACAAAATCAACTCATAGGTTTATCATGAAATCAAGTATCTAGTTACTTTATAAGTAAATTTATAATGTTCAAGGTTAAGACCTTTTTACCCATGGACTTTCATTATGCAAGGCAAACACCGTCATATTACTGAATCGTCACATATATACACGTATCAGTAGGTTTTGTGACACCCCCAAATTTGGGTTACCTGACCCCCGAGTTTGGTGCTCACAATTCACAATATAATAACCTCTAACTACCCATTCATATAGAAATAGTAATACATAAGTCATTAACAGAAATTGTTAATACATTAGTCCCAGGTCATCTAACCTTAACATTACAAACATACCCCTTAGATATACAAAAAAGGGTTTACAAATACAACATAATAATAAGTTCATTATAACTACTTCAGCATTTTGCCTTTGCCTTTGTTCTTCTTGCACCCGCTGGCCTCTTCTTCCCTAGCTGAAATGTTTTATTTAGCTAGGGTGAGCAACAGACTTGCCCCGTAAGTTAAGATATACAATGAATGTATAAGCATCAGAATAATAGACTATCTATTTTGATAGAATGATACCAAAGTTCGAGGAACTTTGAAATAGCTGAACAGTTCGTTAATCAATAACAAGTCTTCTCGCATTCTAGGCAACACAATAATCTGATAATGAAAGAGTACAACGCTTTCAAAATTTTTACGATATTCTAATGAATAATCAAGAATCAATTCTACGCAATAACAAAGAGGAATGTTTTCCATATTTATGCCGAGCGATCCGTTGGATCTTGAACTTCTCTTCTCGAGTAACTATTAAAGTTTTGACTTTGATATACCCAGGTGTATCAAATGACCATAAAGATTAAATCATACCCCTCTGCAAGTATATAAAGTGATCAGCTTCATTATACCCTATATTATGCATAATACTCAAAACGCGCACAATAGCCGAATATACGACAAATATGTTCCCTTTAATCTTCTCAGTCTTTGAATCATAATTTGATTTAACAATGAAATACAATGATTTCAATATCTAATCACTTCTCTTCTCTTCTCTTCTCTTCTCACACCTATTAAGTTTCCTTTTTCGATCTAGCCGAAACAACTGGCATTGATCTATCAGTAATAATTGAATTATCTTCCCTTCTTTTCTCGAACCTATAAAGTTTTAACAAATGTTCGTCTAGCCAAAACAATTAGCTAAGACATGTTTCAATACGATTAAACGATAGACAGAATTTAACTATACTATTTGAAATCAATAATAGCTTCTACGGATGTGAATACCCAATAACAGTTATTCTACAAGTATATTCTCAGAATCACTAATTCAATTTGAATTAATAAACATTCACTAACTGCGAATAATCAACAATAAATTATTGGACGTGGTCTAATCAATAATAATTAACCACCATAGTATTTAAACAGATATAACTCAAGGTTGAGTTAGGAAACTTGTCTTCTACGTTGATTACTGCTACGCAATATACTTATCTGCGTTTGAAAGACCTATATGAACAATATTGGTCTCACAATTAGCATAATAAATCACATCACACCATACTGTAATTTACAGTCAGACATTCTCCTAAACACTTTACCACATAGCCACATTAGTGTTTAATATCTATATAAACACTTATCAAGTCTAACTAGTTCGGTCTAGTTGGACTTTGGTCTCATCTTGGTGTCTTGGTCACCCTATCCGACAATTTACACATTTATTTCCACTTAAACTCGGTCTCAAAGCTTCAATATTATTTTAGATAAGTCATATACCATTTATAATATTTTTTGGAAGCTTTTAATAATTTATAAATAATTATTATAATTTATAATAATTTTTCCAACATTGGAATCATGTTTAAATTATTTAAATACTAATTAATTCCATTATCATTAATATTTAATAATATTAAAATATTAATGACATACTTGTCAAAATATTAAAGTTATTGTTAATAACTTAAAATATTTTTAAATCAATATTCTATTTAAATAATTTTTAAAATAATTAAAATCATTTTAAATCATCACTATTAATATTTAAATATTAATGAAATTATTATCAAAATATTAAAAGTCATTACTTATAACTAAAACATTTTTAAAATATTTTTCTCATTTTTAAATGATTTTAAATCAATAAAACTATTTTTAATTCATTTATTTAATATAATAAT
This sequence comes from Panax quinquefolius, assembly GCA_020205615.1. Lineage (NCBI taxonomy): Eukaryota > Viridiplantae > Streptophyta > Magnoliopsida > Apiales > Araliaceae > Panax > Panax quinquefolius. Next base: position 26,589,085 of record CM035171.1, read on the forward strand.
TAAATAAATCTATTATCATTAATATAAAATTATTAATAAAAATTACTCAAAAATATTAAAAGTTACATTTTATAACTCAAAATATTTTTAAATACTTTATTCTTATTTAAAATGATTTTTATAATATTAAAATATTTTTCTCTAATTTATTTAATACACTAATTAAATAAATTAAATATCATTAATATTAAAATAAATATAGATATTAATGAAAAATATCTGAAATTATTAAAATGAATTTTTCATAATTTAAAATAATTTTTAAAATCATTTTTGTAATTTTTAGAATTTATTTTCTATTTTTAATTAATTTTCGGAAAATCAGAAATTAAAAATAATTAAAACTGTCGTTAAAGGCTATAGCGACATAAAGCGTCATTGTTGGTGTTCTTGAGCCTCAAGAACACTGACAGTCAGTGCTCAAGGGGTCACGTTTGACTGACCTTAATTATGTGCTCATCATATTTCTGGGCTCACTAGAATCTTGATCTTGTAGTGGTTATGTAACTCTACAAGAATTAAGAACAATATAAGTCATATCACACATCACCATGAAGATCCAAGCCCTCAAAGTCCTTGTCAGACATCATCTAGGTTTTCTGGGTTACCCAGAAACCTAGACAGTCTCGAGGTACCACTTTCAAGCCCCATTAATTTGGTGTTCTGGTAATTCGTTCGTTGTTCTCATAGTCTAAATAGGTAGTACACATGACAAGGAACAATAACCTATCCTTATCTCACCCAAAGCTAACACATTAATCAAATGTAGCTCTACGAAACATTGTCGAAATTATGTTCTTCCTGGCTTTTTGGTTTTACGTAAACGATAAGTCGATGTCAAGTGGCTGGTTTCGACCACTTACTAAGTTCGATCGATTGATGTTGTAAGGGATCTAAAGGCCAGGATCTATAGTCCATCTAACAAGGTACAAATTGGTTACCAGTACATCATCAAACAAAATTATATAAGATGATCCGGGGCCTCACAAAATGTTGTCGACATCGAAAAAGGCATTCGGGTTACCTGTATTAAATGCAGTCATGCCCCATCAATAAGTTTTGACCAACTATAACATGAAATGTAGACATCAAATGACTGTGATTTCACTTGCAGAACAAGGAACACATATCATACTATAGATCCAAAACATAATACATCAAAAATCAAGAACAGGGATGAATCTATGGGCTCTGACTTTTGCTTGTCGACCACTTATGATCGTTTCTTGGCGGCTTTTGAAAAACTTCCACTTTTACCCACTTTGATGCTATGGATCTATGATGGATCATCATAGATCATCATAAAATATCATCTAGCATGAATCTAAACACATAAGCACAAATATTTTCTTAGCATACGATCTAGGTTGAGTTTAGGGTTATACCTTCTCTTGCTAAATCTTTGATTCTTGCTCTCCAAAACTGATCTAGGTGATCAAGGAGATTATCTAGTGACTGATTTACTTAGGGAATTCGGAGGTTGGGTGAGAGAGAGAGTTTGTTGAGAGTAAGATAGCAAATTAGCAAACTTTAGTAACTTTCTCTCTCTTAATCTCTTATAATCATTAGGTCAATGAATCCAAGCATGCAAGGTGGCATTCTAGATTAGACTAGGTATTGAATTTAAGCACATGGTCTTATCCAAAGTGATGACTCACTAGATTTTGCAAATCTTTTTACTAAAAATCTACGTAAAGGGTATTTTGGACTTTAAACATGAAATTTTAATGGCATATAGGTAATTGTCCAAACCCTTAGGGTTTAACCCTAAGGTTCTAACCCTCGGGTTCTAACCCTTAGGTTTTACAACCTTAGCTTCTAGGATTTTCTAAATTAGGATTTTAAAATAGAAAATTAAAATTTCTAAAATATAATTAGTGTTTCCTAATTATATTACAGATTACTAAACACATTAAAGTTTACTAATCACTTTAGGGCTTACTGATTAGGATTAGGGTTTCCTAATTAGGGTTTAGGATTCTCGAATTAAAAATTAGGGTTTCCCAGCTCTCGATTAGGGTTCCTAACTACGCGTTAGGATTTTTAATCTTGATATTATGGTTTCTAATCCCTTATTAGGGTTTACTAATATTGTACCCTACCCGATCAATCATTGATCAATAATACCATATAGTATAAACACGTACTCATTAATATAATTATTTTAATTATATTTTCTATCGAATCCCTATCCGTAACTAGGGTTAGGTTTTTATTCTCTGTTAAGCACAACTCTACTCTTAATTTTTTTAGTCAATACACAAATTAACCCCTTCTCGAGACTCGTATCACAGATACTTGTCACAAAATTGATAATCAATATTAATATTAAATAAAAACAATTATTCGTGAAATTCAGATTATTCGAAATCACGGGTTATCACAGGTTTTAAACCACTTTTAGCAATATAGGCATCATACAAGTTAACTGTCCAAAATCAGATTGCACGATCTCAGATTCTAGATCAAGGCGTAGCTACGCCCATGCTTAAGCTTAGAATCGGCAAGAATTCTAAATTTCCCTACAGCAAGCCAAGACTCGATTCTGACCTTGTGGTTCCTATCCGGCTTGAACAGAACAATCATACATAATATATTTTATCATGTTAAAGGTCATTTCATGCCTCTCAAGTCAATCTAGGTTCCTTCTTTCATAATATAATTCCAAATTGATCATTTCAACAAGTTAAGGCCATTCAAGGTCATGAAATCACAAAGTCTATCATGTATGCCTTCTAAACATACAAGATAGTCGTATAACTCATATTAGGCATGCTTGTGAGTATTCCTAGCACATATGTGTAACTATTCTAGTTATTATTTTGAAAACATGCTTTATTTAGTTTTAACTTGATTTCACAACTCTTAACTTAGTAGATATATATGTATGCTACTTTAGCAAGTCTAAAAGTACCATCAAACATGCTCATAAAAGTCAGATTCTAACTCTCAAGATAGTATGTTAACATTCTCGTTCAAAGTTCGTATTTTCATTAGTAACCTTACTAATAATTGCAATACGTTCATGTTTTCTTATGAATCATATAAACATAAGTTAACGGTCTATTCATGCATTTCTAAATCATACCAACATGCTTGCAAAGTCAGTATATAAACATGGTATACATACATATCAAGTTCCTTTCTAAAGTTCTAAATTCATTTAAACTACACACTTTGTTAATCATGTATGCTAATCTAGTAAAACATGCTCTTATTAAGTTAATATACTTGTATATACCCATTACACATGCTTCCATACTAGTTTAAGTTATAATAATTGATCACACTTAAATGTAATTTTTAATGTAAGCGTAAACTAAAAGCAGAGATCCCAAAGAATTGCTACCGCACCTCAAAGTTATTATTGCATTAGCGGTTGTGCCATTTCTGGTTCGAGCCAGGAACAGTCTACTTCGACAGAACTTTAGCCCAAACACAGAAATTATTCACAATTTTGATTCTAAAATTCATGTATCAGTTTCAACATGCTTATATAGTTATATAACAACTATACAACCATTACCCAATCCTTATTATCATCTAACTCCACCTAATTTAGAATTTAAGAATTCAAGAATGGAAATTTAACAGAAACTGAAAATGAAGAGCAAGAAAGAATTTTATACATTTGTAATTAGCTTGGTAATTCATACTTCTTCTACTGATATGTATACAATCACACACTCTATCTAAGCTTTCAATTCCACTCCTTAGCAATTCTCAGCAATGGAAATTAGAAGGAGAAGGGTGATATTTATAGAGAAATAAAAACACAGACAATGCATATATACATCAAATTAAACCAATGAGAATATTAGATTACATGATGGTTAAGAGAGAGTTGGTAAATGGCAGTTGATTTACATCATTATACACACTCCCTTGTTCATCATTGACATCTAGATTGCTAGCTTGAGCTTAGAAGAAGAAAAAGGAATAGGCCTTAGCCTTTTTGCCAAACACGTGAATGTGAAATAAGGAGCAATTTGGACACTAAATTTGGGACAACCCAAATACTCAGCAATCTTGTAATACTAGACTATACACTTATACTCAAACCTTATTCTTATGCTTTATTGTATACATGAAACAACCCTACGTTAGTTATAACTGGATGTCACAATATGATTTGCATATTTAATATTTCAAGGTAGTACATGTAATATGGAAATGTAATATACATATAAGACTGTACATTTTATCACACCCAAGATATACTTTATTAATAAAATAGTTTACAATATGTTCATGGTATATTATTTTAATATATACCCACATACATATTGTCATATACACCTTTTCATGATGTATTTATACCATATAGTTTTAATAAACCTTAATATATGGTTACTATATATAGCCACATAAATGTTACACTACACTATATAATATAGTTGTATTTTATATTTTTTTAATCATTGCTCACATGCACATAATAATCCAATATAATCTTATTCAATTAATAACTTACTTGTTTTATGTCAAATAAATAAATTATTCATTTCCTTGATTAATTACCACCAATATCAATTAATCCATTCTTCCTCGATTAATGTATTTATGGATCTCCATAGCCATTAATTATCTATATAATTCTTATTGTATTTATAGACATATTGCTAACAATAATAATCACATATATATTATTAATTAATTACCACTATCAATTAATCAATATTCTACCACAACCATTAACAATTAATATTAATTAATGGCTCACTTAATAATTCCTTCAATCGAACACAACTTACTTTATTCCATGGTTTATTAATGTCACACATATCACATAATTGTTCCATTTAATTTCTAAAGTAGAAAGTTAATTTTTCTCTAATTGACTATCAAGCGCAATTGCTTGCTTGATTTAGTCTTCTTGAGGATTGCAGTGGCACACATGCAACATACTCGACAAAGGTCAAGACCGGTTTAGCTTCAAGCCGATGTCAATCTCCATTGCCATACTCGCTTTTACACGACATACGAATTAATGTCCACATGGTGATATTACAAATCTAAGAGTGTACTCATTAACTATATGAAATCACATGATCAAACACGATTAATCTTCCTAATTCTCTTTTTAACTTACTTAGTGAATTTCCTCATTTCACAATATACCACACAAGACATTTCACAATTCTCATTGTCAATTCCACACTTCTCAATACGTATTAATCTAATACTTAATCAATTTGAATTATTCAACTTACAAAACATTAACATTTATATTCACATAAATATTTATTTATATTAATATATTCATTTAATAAGACGTGGAAATTCTCGAGTATTACATCACTTATCATAATAATCCTAATAATCATATTATATATACAATAATCATATTTTCATGGAAAATAAATACTAAATATTTTTATTACAAATTAAGTAATTAATTATAAGAATATAATCTATAATGATCAATAATTCTTAAAAAGAAATTATTTACAATTAGTCATGAAATAAATAAATTTTATTTATCACATATATACATATACTTTACTTTGCACATATTCCTACCTTTATATATAAAAAAAAATTATATGCAAAATTTCTTATTTAATTATATGAAAAATATTGGGTTCTTACATTCACCATCCTTTATAAGGATTCCGTCCTCTAATCACCGCTTTAAAAACTTATGTATACTACTAGCATAGGGCAAATAGCATATCGACAATCTTCAACTTTCAACATAAAACTTGTCTATCTCGATCGATTCGATCGAACTCGATCTTCAACTATTCAACATAAAACTTGTCTATATAATGAAAATAAAATTCATACGAATAATACCTCGATTATACGGAAGTTTGATTTCTAATGTAACAAATTTCTCCTTCAAATATTTATAACATATTATTGTTCCGCCGCCGCCCCCCCATTCACGCTTCCTACATCCATTTTCCTTTTCGCTTCCTACATAATCAAATCTCATCCTAGGATTAGGGGCGCTTATGAGAAATATGTTGTGACACCCCAAAATAGGTCCATTCCATCCAACCCATTCTCGAGTTGTCAATACATGGTATGCGTAAAACAACTTTTATTATTACTCCTTCAAAATTTATTTATAACATAACTTACTATATTTAAGAAAATCGATATTCATAATAATTCATAAAATAATCTATGAATTTAACAAATCCATCATCAATCCTCAGAACATCAATCAATATTCATCTCAAATCAAATATTCATTTTGCACCCCATTCATCAATCTGGCCACGGTGTTCATCTCAACACTGCTTTGCACTAAAGGCCAAAGATATTCATCACCAATATTTCATTTAAACACCTCATTCATCTTTGACTCGTCCGAAATCATTCATCTTTGCACTACAAAGCCAAAGATATTCAATAATATCATCATTTAAGACGAGGATGATGAAAAATATTTTAAAGAAACGAATCCAAAGTGAAAACAAAATGACAAGGATTAAGAAGACTCTTGGTTTTATCCACGCCTCAAAATACCTCAAAAATAATCATAGTGGTGTAAAATTCAAGAATGATCAAAACATGATTCCGTAATAGATATTTTCGACAAAAAGAAGAAATTTTATTTTCTATGAATAGTGCCGATATCGTCTTCACGCTTACTTAATAGTACTTATTGATAAAAACTCAGATCAACATTTCAAAGATAATGATATTGAAGAAATAATATCATTACAAAAAAAAATAATATCCTTACTCGAAAGATCAAGATTTAGCTGTAATACCGTGCATATTAGAATCAAGGGTAACTTGTGAAGAGAACTTGCCGTATAGCAATACTCAAAGTATACTCAAAATACTCACAAGAATACGCTCGATAATATAGAGAGAAAACTTCAGCTTCGGTGTGATTTTCAATTCTAACCTAAGCACCCTATTTATAAAATCGCTTAGTGTTTCATACGCCAACCTTAGAATTCAGCTTTTCCCCCCCACCTTCTAGAAAAGAAATGATAAAAAACGTTTTTCATCAAATAAATAATTAAACTTACAAAAATTAATTATTTTGAGCTTCCTATTCATAATAAATAGCCTTCATCATAAAAATTCTTTCATCGATTTAATTTCTGATTTTTATAGGAAATTCAATTCTCCAACTCTGCGTTTCCAAATAGAAATTGATCAAATCCACAAACCTTTTCTATTTTTACAATTATAATCAAATTTCAATCCAATTACCATTTATTGCAAATATTCCTTCCCCACATTCATTGTAAAAATATCACCGCTAATATATTATTAAAATAATATATTTAAACGAATTATTTTATCGATCCAATTGTCATTTTAAAATTTTCATCTATATCCACATAAAATCAATATTTTCCTCATCATATAAATCAATAATTAATTATTCACAAATACCACAATATTGACACCATTCATCCTAGGATTATTGCTTCGATAATGAAAGATACCGCAATTATGAGAGATATGTCCTCCCGCCATTAATCTTGTAATAACTACTTCTGCTATTTAAAAACACACTTATAGCACACAAACTTACCACTAATGACCACTTTAATTTGAAATATTTGCATATTTACCCTTAACTATCCATTCTTCCAAAATAATAATTAAGGAAATTCATAATTTTTACATATGTCCCTTCCGCCAACACTTATAGCACCAAACTTACCACTAAGACACTTACCGTAATGATTCTTCCCACAATTCTTACATCCTTCACCGCTTTTCTTCACACCTTCCTGTTTGACTTGGACATTCCCAAAATTATTCCACTTTCTTTTTCCATTCCCACTACCACTACCTGCTTCTACCTTCCCAGCTCCCTCAACCTTACCCTTGTTCTTTTTCTCCTTATTGTAGAGGCTCATGGCCTTACTTCCCCCTTCGGCTATGATAGCCTTCTCCAAAAGTGCTGCAAAAGTATTTATCTACAACACAACCACCTTATTGTAGATCCAAGGTTTTAATCCAAGCTCAAAGCTCCTTGTCTTCTTTGCCTCCGTATCAATTTGATGCGGAGCAAACCTAGCTAAGTCGTTAAACTTTGCGGCATTCTCTACAACTATCAAGTTCTCCCGCTTCAACTCTAAAAACTTCACCTACATCCTAGCCTGCACACTGGATGAGAAATAGTTCTCAAAGAACAGAGTCTTAAACCTAGTCCATGTTATCACTCCTTCTACTGCCCTAGCTTTATTTACCTCCCACCAAAAATTTGCATCTCCTTTCATCATATAGGTGGCAAAAGCTATCTTTTTCCCCTCAGCTACCCTAGCAACTACAAACGCTTTTTCTATTTCCTTAACCCAAGTTTGGGCTTCTATCGGGTCAGTGGTACCTCAAAATTAGGGCGGCCCTACAGCCTTAAAATCTTTGAAATTTGCAAATTGATTATTTGGTTAATTTCCCACGGTTAGCATTCCATTTTGCATGACTTAAGCTACCATGTTCGCGAAATTCTGTATCAGGTCTGGTTGTTGTCCTCCAGCATTGTTGACAGATTCTTTTGCCCTTTGGTTTCGAGTTTGACGTCTTGACGGCATTATCTAGTTAAATTTTACTTTATTAACTTATATTCTAAACCTTATCGTATAAGTTTAATATTTTAAACGTATTCCCTTAATCAAACATATATTCATATTCATTCAACTATTTCACAGTACATAGTATAACACATACTGCTTTAAACATCCGATATCCCTTTGTGACCACAAAAGTCGGGAATCGCTACCACAACTTACACAAAATGTGAAAATATTATATTACACAGATATACTTATCATAGAACACACATATTCAAACAGTATTTATACTACTTATTCACTACGCCTTTTCCGATCCTCGAAAATCTTTCGATGACCTTCCATCCCACAAATAAAACATGCACCTAGCTTAAAGTCGGGACAATGATGAGAGATATGTCCCTCATGTCCGCAAATGTAACATATCTTTTCCCTTTTCCTGCATACGGCTTTCATTTTTCTTGTCACAGTTTGTACACTTTTCTATTTTGTTAGCGTCTTCTTGTTTGTTATCGAAATTTTCTAAGTCACGATCTTTCATTTTTTTCCCTTCTTGCCTCGAAATGCATTACGATATATTTTGCTTTTGGCTCCCATCTGATCAATTTGGATTTTAAGCTTATCTTGTTCTTCCATCATTTCGATTAATGCCTTTCGCAATTGACTATTTAGTAGTTTTTCTATTTCCCATAACTTTTCCAAAGAAGAAACTTTATTCCTCAGATTCTACACTTCGGTTGATGCTTGATCAGCTCCAACTTCGGTGTCCGAATCACTATCTATTAGTTTCACCATTTCTAGGTCCGGTACTATATTTTCCAAAATGATCACCTCATCAAGGTTACCTTCAACGTGAGCCTCTATTTCAGCTATTGGCTTTGATAGTGGTTCGATTATGGAGATTGGCTCCTTATTTACGATCTGAGGGTATCCTAATCCTTTTCCTCCTGACATCTACATATAATTTATCCAGATTAGTATATAATATATACACACAGCAAGTAATAGTTTTATATAGGATATTTTTATTTTGTTTTACGATGAATTTAGTTAATTCATCTCCTTTTAAACTCTATATGAGTTATTTCTATTTTCAACGTTTCCTTCTGCCCTAAGGTTATAGCCTCAGGTCTACTCTCACCTAACGTTTCTAACCTTAAAGCTCGATACCAACCTCAGGACGCTTCCTAAATTCAAAAGCTTGAAACCCGAATTCAATGCTTCACGATACCATTTCTTTCGAGCGGAATAATAATAATAATGTCATAAATATCAAACTTAATTTAAATATCGAGTTGTCTAAATCTCATGTATACAATTCTTCAAACATTTCATTACATAATAGATAATAATTAATATCATCTTAATAAAGTCTAACTATTACGTAAGATACCATAAAGTTTATTCTGCTAGCTTTCCTTTCCCTTTGTTCTTGGCAGAACCTTCTGGTTGATCATACTTAACTGAAAACATTTAAATTAAGCAAGAATGAACATTTGAGTGCCCAGCAAGTAATAGCAAACAATAAACATTAGCTGAAAGGATAAAATATTTTCTATGAATGGCACTTCTACAACGAAGCAATGGTTGTGAAATAAACTAAAGCCACGATAAACAATGTCACAATTCTATTTCAAATTTTGAAACAACGTACTGACTATAAATGGAAGTGTTGCCTCTTTTTTAAGACTAACAAAAGAGCTCTAACTCATGCAAGTATACATGCGTCAACAAGTAATACAGAGCAAGTAAAGTATCGATCCCACAAAGAAAGTTATTTAACTTAAACTACTATTCATTAATTAAATCACTATATTTTTATAATCAAACTATTGATTAAACTTGGTTTGTCCTCGAATTGCAAATAACAACTAAAACAATAATAACAATAGAATAAATGATATTGGAACTAATGGGATTCTAACTTCATTTAATACTTCATTCAATCACCACTATCATGCATGACTTGCTCACATATCACAGGAAAGTAGCCAAGAGCACTAAAAGAGTGTTAGCCATTTTTCAATGCACTAAGACCTACTTACACAGCATCCACAGATGATAGACTCTATGTAATCATCAATATAACCAACATCACTATATGTCTATGTGAAATTGCAATTATATTGATTTTAAGTTCAAGCCCTTATTCGACTTATACTGATGAAACAAAGATATGTCTATCCGTTCACGAAATACATAAGCCATATAACACATCCCTATATACGTATACCATCATGATTACAGTCCATATTAGCATGTTCATTGTCAATTCCATACAAATACTGAAACAAATGGTGATCAAGCATTCATACATGCAAAACAATCATGATAGACATCCCATATGATATGCAAAACAATCCAAAGATTTAAACATGCAATCAAACTACATATTAAAATCTGATTAGAATCCCATAATGGAGTTTAGTTCATGATCAACCAAAAGCCATTATGGGATCAAAATCTAAACATAATCAATAAACGCAATTGAAAGATGAAAGATGAAACTATCAAACCCAATTCTTTGAATACGAATCAAAATTCAAATCCTCATACGATTCCAAAGAAAACTAATAATAATAATCCCACTCGTAGAAAATCCCAAGAAGGAATAGAAAGATAGAGTTGTGGCCTCCTTCACGCTGAATCTCCCCGAGAGTAAAACCCTAATTACGATCTAAAGATATGTGAAAACTTAGTAAAATGTCAAGTGATGCCCCTGACACCAGTCAGGAATCGTTTTAAATCACTTACAACCTTTAAAATTTGGAAATAAAATAAAATAAAACAAGTCAAGAGCCAGTCTCATACGTACCGCCGCTCCTGCACTTGATATTCTCGCCGGCCACGAGACTTGCAAGAGGTTTGTAAGTTTGAGTGCATCTCACATGCGGCACACGCTTCCCCTAGTTTGTCCTTATCAGCGGCCATGAATCTTGCAAGAGGCTCCAAGATCTGGTCGAGTAATCAGCGCCAAGCGCGCTCAAGGCTATTCTTCCGCTGCGGCTTGCAATCTCTGCAGATCCCGACTCTCGTTATGCTATCATTCATTGCTACTTGTGTAGTCATACTTTATCTCCTTGCTCCATTGCACCTTCATGCCATGCATTTCCCATCTTTTGCCTCGTCTCAAGCATCCATTCGCCGTGTGCTCAATAACACCACCAAAATAGGTCGATTCCTGCACTTATTCACCAAAAGGAGTTTTAAGTATGCGTAATGCAAATTATCATGAAATGCAGCTAAAACCTACAAAAATGTACTTGAGATGGGCATAGTTTGCATAAATTGGTACTCCATAAGTAGGTATAAATCCTACTTATCAAATACCCCCAAACTTGAACCATTGCTTGCCCTCAAGCAATGCATACTAATGATCAATAAAAATGCAACTATGTTACTATGCAACTAATTCTCACATTGTCCCGACCATCATAAAAATTCAGTCCAATTTGCCTCAGCGAAGTTTTTCTAGATTCGAGAATACATATTCAAATCAAACTGCAGGCATAATGTCATATACTTATATAATTCAAAAATGCTATACAGATGTTGTGTGTGTGTGTGTCGTGTTCGCCCAATACTTGATTTAGGTGTAGAATGCTCATGCTATCTTGCTCAAACCAGAAAAATTATAGCTTAAATCAAGACTTATGTATATATATATGCGACTCGGACTATTTCAACATCTTAAAATAAACTAAGGTTCAACAATGGGCTTAACTGCTTTATTCTACTCACGAGGGCGAATTTCGTACTTTCCCACTAAGTTTATTGAATTTATATATATATATATATATATATATATATATATATATATATATATATATATATATTTTCCATACGATGCATGCAATGTCTCATTCCATTAGGCTAACAATTACTACCCCTTAGTGAGCTTTCAACCAACGACTCCTGCACCATTAAGACCTTAGGGCGCTAGGTGTAGAGACAATCCCTCAAAGCGCATTTACTCAAGTAACAAAGGCCCCAAACAAGACTAGCCACCAGTAATTATTCTTACTTTTCTTTCTTTTTCTTTTTCTTTTTCTTTTTTATACACAGATACCCATATTTTCCCAAAGTTTAAAAATCAATGTTTTATACAGTCCAAAAGTCACTTTTCACATATTTCTCTTTTTAAGACTACGTTTTTCTATCGCACAAGGCACAACGTACTTCTTATACCTACAAGTGCTTGTGAACATATTTGTGCAAACCGAAAGCATTTAAACAGCATTATGAATTTCATTGTATAAAACGTTACATCTCAGCTCATGTTATCCAAAATATTTATAAATCATTTAAAAACTTCACTCTCATTATTGGCTAGACAAAATTTTTCTATACGGCAAGAACTGTGAGGTATGCAATTATAATATGTAATTATATACTAAACTGTAATCTAAACATGCAAATAAAAATTAAACTAACCATGCAAAACTATATGAATCATGCAAAACTATATGCAAAACTAAAAATACTACCCAATACCCCCGAACTTAAAATATTCAATGTCCCAATTGAATGAAGGTAAAGGGTACGAAAACTCCCCTAATTATCGGTGGTGCCACCCTCCTCGGGTGGTGAATTCGGTGGTGGATATGGTGCTACTGTTCCAAACTAAGGCCATTCTTGTGTTGTTCCTTGTTGCGCAAACACTTCGGCTAAAGCCCTTGTGAGTCCCGTCGCAAATGTGCCCAAATTATCATATATGGCATCGACCTTGCGCTCCAACCTTCGGAGCTAACGATCACCATGGGTGGCATGTGCGTGCGTGGACGGGCCCGCCTCGTCTGTTTGTGGGGGTTGTTGTGGTGGCTCTGGAAAAATAGGTTGAAGGATGAATCCTAGTCCGTGTGGGTGCAGTACACCCCCTGTCCACTCCTTGAAATTTACGATAGCAGCATGAGTGATTGCATGGTTTGGGTACTGCAACTGCTCATTATGCCATTGGACTCCTTGTTGAGTACAAAGCATGGCTACCACCGATGCATGCGGAATAGTCCCATTTCTATTCCCACGCATATAACTCAGCATGTTTCTATGGATTAAAAGGTCGACATCAATGTACTTTCCTTTATTGATTCCCCACAAAATAATTGCACGCTCAATGGTTATGGCATTGTAATGAGATGACGGAACTAGCTTTGCGCAAATAAATAGGTTCTAGGCCTGGGCATATTGATTCAATGCTGACAACGGAAACGATTTTGGTTCAGTTGTTCCTGTCTTATACTTCCATTTGGTGCCCGGAATACATAAATCAGGCAATCCCAACTGGTTAAACACTGACAAGGGCATCAAATTTATGCTTGCCCCAAGATCACATAAACACTTGATGAAGTTCATCTTTCCAATTGTGCATGGAATTGTGAAACCGCTCGATCTTTCAAATTTGAGGTAGTTTCTCATCAAGCACCGCATCGCATTCCTCTCGTCAAGGCTACTGCCTCAAACTCATCTAATCTCCTCTTCCTTGACAATATACCTTCATAAATTTTTGCGTAGCTTGGCATTTGTTCCAATGCCTCGGCGAATGGTATGTTGATCTACTTTTTGAATACCTCCAAGAATTTATTGAATCTGCTTTATCTTCCTTTTTCTTATTTAATCTCTGCGGATACTTAACTTGAATGTGAATTGGTGGTATTGGACTCTTAACCGCTCCTCCGAACTCGCTTGTCTTTCTCTTCCTGCCGATCCTCGATTTCTCCAAATTTTCCCTTTCAATGGTGGCTCCTCGCCTTACATGGCCATGCTTCTTCTCCTCCTGATATTCGTTCACAGGCCTTGCGACTTAAAGAATCGACGAGATCTTTCCCAGATCTCAATGTGATCGCTTGACACTGTTCTTTCCCTTCTCTTCTTGGATTTGTCTCCGTATTACTTGGCAATGAACCCTGGGGCCTGTTAGTAAGCATGTTCGCCATCTGCCCCATTTGAGTTTCCAGATTCTTTATAGCCACTACTTGGCTCTTGATCATAACTTCTGTGTTTGCCATATATTTCATCATCATCTCCTCCACTTCTGATTTCTTTTCTTGCTGAGGTGCAGCTGGAGTGTGATGTTGCTGTTGTTGTTGAGAAAATCCTAGCGGAAAGGGTGGTCTAGGATTAAATTGTGGTTGCGCTGGCTGCGCCTGAAATTTATTATTTGGTTGAAACTGAGTCTGCTGATTCCCTTGATTATTCGACCAAATAAAATTTGGATGATTTCTGTTGTTGGGGTGGTATGTGTTCGAAATCGACCTTGGTCTTTTCTATAGTTGCTCACATCTCGACCGATTCTCGAAATGATAAAGCACATTGATCCGCCGAGTGTGACCCCGCACAAAATCTCACATACGTAGTAATCGTCTTTACTTTTCTTTCTCGCCAAAGTATCTATCTTCTTTCATACGGCCGCCATCCGTTTGATAAACGAGTAATAAAGATCAACCTCCAATACACCTGCAACTTTGGTTTGTGGCATTCGGGATGTAGGATTCTGAAAATCATTCGATGTCATTGTCTCGATAAGGTCATAGGCTTCCTCATAGCTTTTTGCCCATAATGCCCCTCCTGCAGCTGCATCTACAATCGGTCTCGACTGCCATCCCAATGTTAGGTTTGTAATATTCATGAACGCAATCAAATTGCGCAAAATAAGCGTAAACGTGGAAAATCAGAGTTTTAAAATTATACAAACCATATACCCGGATCACCCTTTATGCGCAATTATTAATTAAACGAAAAAGAAAGAACAAGAATCATACCCTTGAAGATCTGAGATTCCTCAGGTACAAGTTCACCTCCAATCCTTTTCGCGTTCAACTTGAATCCACCGGGTTTGGTTCCTTCCTTTGATCAACGTTAGCCACCCAAGTGTTTGGCCTCTAGAGGTGATCCACCAAGGAAGAAGAAGGATTCAAGAAGATGGGTGGTTGGCTAAACCCTAGTTTTTCTATCTCTATAGAAAAGGAGCGTACTCTCCAACCATTGGAATTATCGTATTCTTGATATCTGATATAAGACTCCTCTTATAAAGATATCAAGTAACCCTATTAAAATAAGGTATTATTTATTTAATTAAACTCTTTTAATTAAATGGGCTCCCTAATCTTATTAGGGATAATTAATTAAACTCCTTTAACTAATTTTCCCTCCTAATCCTATTAGAATAAATGAGAGTACTTATATTAAATTAATTCCTAAACTCTTTTAGAAATTAAAATAATAATAATTGTAATAATATTAATAAGACTCCTCTTATTAATTTATATTTAATATTTCTAAAATATTAAATAATAATATTAAGCTATTTAATTTATTCTATCACCATAGATTAAATTAAATATACATAACATATTATTACGATTATGCCATTAACTTCTTAAATAATTATTCTTCCTTTTATGGTGTGACCCTTTAGGTTCTCCATATTAAACCTATTGTGAATAAATCAATTAGAATAATTCTAATCTTATTTAAATAAATAAATTAAACAATTAATTTATTTAAATAAATAATATTTATTCTACAATAGGATAAGCCTCCTAAATGATCAACGACTTTCCGTATAATATAGATTTCAACATTAATCATAAAAGAACCTTTGAGTAAATAGTTACCGTACAATTCAATCCTTCCACCATACAATGTCCCAATTAAATATAAGACATGGAATTATTGTCAAGTCTTATTTTATTTAATTATATGTATTTCGACTCTTAAATGCACAACTCCAAATAATGCAAATTAGAAACTCCTTTCTAATTTCATTCTCGCCAACCAAGGACTACTTTGGGTTGTCATTTATCGAATCACATAGACATTTCTCTTTCTTTATTGAAGTGGTAGATTCTTTATCGATCATACATTATCTCCATGTACAACTTATTATACCCAAGCATACCTTTGATATACCCTAAGGGTCTTAAGGAATAAGTCAAAGTATAACTCATCATACACAAGATACTATGATGATCTCAAGTCCAAGGATCACTTGACTACTATCACTACAGAATTCCTATCGACAAAGCAAGTAAAACTCCATTAGGTATTCCTTAGCGAGCCACGCTCAAAGAACCTATTCTATAATAAGCACCTACATACTTGCTTTAGTGTTCCACACAAATGATCATGAGATCAATCATCCTCATCCAATGAGCAAGCAACGTGCGTATGTACCAATCTATCCGGATTCACTAATCCCCAATTTAGTAATCCAATGATTGGGAACTATTATAGTTTTAAGCTTTCTAAGAATTTAGATCTCATTAGAATGATCATCATCATTATTCTAAAAGCATTGCTTAAAACTATGGGTTTATCACATATTATAAAACAAAGATCATGTAGATAATTAAAAGCCTTTAATAAATTAATACTTTTTATTAATAAATGAATAAGATTGTTACAAAGTATATGCTTTAACATCAAACACGATCGGCTTGGTGCATACTACTTTCAATCTCCCACTTACACTAAAGCCAATCGTCATGGTATCTCATACTCTTCTTCTCTAAGTGATGATTATCCTGCTGTGGGATAAGCTTTAGTTAATGAATATGTAATATTGTTCATGAGAGTCCACTATCTCTATAGTGATTTCCCATCTTTCAATGATTCTAATAATCAAATGAAAGTGCCACAACACATGTTTAGATCCAAGATGAGACTTAGAACTATTCCTAGTTCTCAGAATGAACTTTTAATCCAAACAATCAACTTACGCCTTCATTTATAGCTATATACTTTGTCTTTATCACTAAACTAGCAACTCTTTCATTGCTTCGAACCTTTCCAATTCAATCGCACTACTGCTCAAAATAACGCTTTACCTTAAAGTGGATTTTTCATAAATCTTGGTCTCGTCTGAAAAACTTGAGTCCGTTAAGCCCTCTAGTTTTAATTTAGACCCGCCATGAATATGATCACATCCTTAGTGCCAAGTAAGCACTTTAAGATGTTTTTCACCGACTCATAGTGAACTTCTCCATAATATGATCGATCAAGATCGTGTCTCAGACATTTCATTGCATGCATGATTGTCACTCATCATGCGACCTCTCTTTTCGTGAGTCTGTGGGGACTATTAAGAGAGATATACTCCATAGCTCATCGACATGAGACATCTCTTGAGTTTTCCATGCTAAACGACTTTAGCATCAAATGAATATACGCTCTCGGGTTAAGTCGAGCATCCTCTTAAATCTATCTATATTGATTTATATCCCCAATTAAGATACTCTTCCCAAATCATTCATGGAAGAATGTTTAGACAACTTTATATTTACCGATTGTAGCATTTAGTATGTTATTCCTCATCCGTAGTATATCAACATATAATACTAGAAATTTCACGACGCTCCAATCGACCCTTTTGTACACACTAGAACTCTTACCTCATCAGATGTAACTCGATCATCATCTTCTATGATGCGCACTTCATCATCATCATCCATGATGAATCCATACCTCCTAGGTATCTTCTTGCAGACTATTCCGCATTTATGATTCTAAGCATGGTACAACAGTTCATCTACGTTTCTTCTTATTCGACTTATAGTGTTTTGTGGATCATGAACTCTTCAAGATCAATAATCCTCCCACTAGCCACTTCAATGATAAACATCTTTATCTTAGTAGGCGCCAGATTTTACAACAAACACCTTTTGCTAACTAAGATTATAGAACATATACCCTAAACTTACTTTAGATGTCCCACAAATCGACACTTATAAAATCTTGTCCCAAGCTTATCCTTTGAAACCTTTTCACATAAGTCGACAACCCCTTATCTTAACATACTTAAGATTAGGAATCCTCCCCGTCCATAACTTTTATGGAGTCTTGGGGCCTGGATTTGAGGTTACCATTTTCGTAGAGATATGCAGCCATTTCTAGGACATTATCCCGTATGATACCGGAATGTCGGTAAAATCATTATGGACCGCACTATGTCCAACAAGGTACGATTTTTCATTCGATACATCAATCAATTATCACAGATCGATGTGTCCATTATGAGAAAACCATTTGAGATGATCTAGAAACTTATCGCACAAGTATTTATTCCTCGATCTAATCAAAGAATCTTAATACTTTGCCAATTTGTTTCACTTCAATTCTTTTTAACCTTTCAAATAATTCACACTTGTATTTTAGCAAATACACACATTCAACTCTTTGAATGATCATCTCCTTTTCTTATACTAATTTGTTCAATATGCAAAATTATTTTCATGTAAGTCAAGTATACAAAATTTATTAAGTAATATTCCATTTATACAAAACATTATTATTATAAATAGAACAACAATCGCTCTTAATTATAATACCAAAGATTTCATTGTCCAACAATAAAATAGAAATAATATTTTTTTTAACAAGAACCGGAATACAATAACAACTTATCGACTTAATAGATTTGCCTCGTAGTATTGCTAAACTATAAGTTCATATGGCTAATGCAAAGAACCTTTGCTTCATTTCTCACACATATGATTACTTATATATGTTTAGCTTTCTACTCGCTTTGGTCCATTCATAAATCTATATTTATGATAACCAAAAGTTGGTATCCAATACCCAAGTAGAACATCGACTTAAAGAAAATTTATTTTAAATTATGAACAAATTTGTATTTATAACCAAAACTTCACTAAGCTTCTTTTGGTTAGCTCTCAAGATGCTTCTCGCAGCTTTCTTTCCAAAGGTCCAGCTTATTGCAAGGGAAGCAAGATCCTTTGCTATCCGTGACGCTTTTGTTCTTATTATCCTTTGTTTATGCCTTCTTATTTACCTTCTTTGAATCGCTCTTCTTTTCGTAAGATCCTTTGCCCCTACCAAGAAGACTTGATCTTTCTTGGTTGGAAAGTGACTCTCAACATTTTTCAATATATTAAGCAAATCGAAGGCCGATATCTAGCTTGTTCATATGAAAAATTCACAACAATTGTGAAAGGAGTCCAGAGTGAGTGCAAGATCAAATCTTGGCTCAACTCTCCATCCATGACAAAACCAAATGTCTTAATTTGATCAATCAAATTGATTATGTTAAGAACTTTTTATGTCTCAGACTTATAGTGCCATCGGCCATTCTAGATCTAAGAGCTCCTTAGATATCTCGATATCTATCACCCTACTTTCCTCACCATCAACTACTAGATGTGCGGGAATATAGTAGAAGCATCCATAGTTTCTTCTTGACGCCGAAGCTCATTACTCATGGATGCAGTATGATGCATCGAGCCAATCGCATCATCTTGCCGCTTTCTAAAAGTAGCAAACTATTCCTCGAGAGGCATTGTCTCGCAACCATTGCAGGATAGACGATTATGACATAAGATAGCTTTTCACCATGAGAACTATTCTCAAATTCCTTAACCAATCCGCTTAATTCTATTCCTGTTAAATAACATCTAATATGTTTCGCAGCAATGATAGTAATTTAGACATTGTAAAATTCTATAAATGAATTTGTAATTAACAACATTTTAACATACATTCTTTTATTAATTACCAAAATAATTTAGGTCTTGTTTTAAATTGGTATCTCCCACTATTTTCTTCAAACTATATTACCTCAATATATATAGTTTCTAAGAAAATCTAATTAAAGATCTCGCTAAGTGAGAATAAGGATCCCATTTCAAATGTATATAGCCTTGTGGTGACACAACAAACTATATATAAATAAATAGGTAGACAACTTTTGTCAATTACATCAACTATGCAACTCCTTTTCTTTTGCCTCTTAGATTATTTTCGATCAAGTGGTGGCACATCCGAATCAAAATTATCCAAGTTAAGTCCAACCTAGCACTCCATATATTCAAAAAGAAAATATCATCCTTGTGGTGACACAACAAACAATATTGTTCAATTTTCTTTATAAGCATCAAATGTGATAATTAACATCTTAAATACTTAATACTTGCCTTGTGGTGACACAACAAACTCATATTAAATATTTAATACTCTATTAATTTTATCATGCTAGAAAGCTATCGCTCGATATTCCAAATATCTTTGAACGCTTTAGGACTTATATAAAAAAAAATTTGAGGGATTTATTATTAAATGTCTCATCTTGTTAGCTGCAACATTTATTATTATATATATAAAAAATACGTGTCATATTAATGAACATGCAAAGCATGTTTGCATAATATATAATATATATAGTATAAGCATGCACATATAGAATACTATATTCTACCCGAATTGATTATGGACTTTTATTCTAGTTTGGTTCACTAGAGCCACCAAGTGAACCAAAAGGTCAAACCCTAAGGTGCAAGAAATAATATTTAAATATAACTATTACATTTAAACCCGGGCTCCATTACAAATGGGTCTTCAAGCGCTCCTTGCTCCTTGATCTCCAATTTTTCAAAATTAATTCTAACTATTCCTATTACAAAACTAATTAAAATAAATAGAAACCTTGATCAAAGAGCCAAGGGAAGTACATAGGAGGAGATAGAATTTACATTCGTAAAATTAGAGAAGACGAGGTAGGCACGCAATCCCATTTAATAAAAATCCATACATTCATTCATCCAACTAAAATAAAATCCAATCACATCGTCAATAGTCCATAATCAATCCCATTTATTATCATACACATCACCATACGCATCAATAAATAACATTCATCTCATGAATAATAAACATTTAATATATATATTGATATCATTTAATGGGCAAATTTAGTTAGTATAAAATCTAATTTTTGAATCAAAATAAACTCCTTTATTTTAATCCAAATTTAAATCAAAATAAAACTATTTTATTTTAATTTATCTAATTTTGAATAAAATAAACTATTTTATTTTAAATAAAATCTTTAATCAAAATAAACTCCTTTATTTTAATTAATTACTTAATCCAATTCCATGTAAAAAAAAAACTTTATTAAAGGAAACACGAATTCACTTTCCTATTCACAAATAAACTTCTTTATTTTTGAATAATATGAAAACTTATTTCATATCTAAATAAATTCCTTTATTTAAGGAAAGATGATTCTTTTTCCTATTCACAAATAAACTCTTTTATTTTGAATAATATGAAATCTTATTTCATATCTAAATAAACTCCTTTATTTAAAGAAATACTTGATTCTCTTTCCTATTCATAAATAAACTCTTTTATTTTGAATAATATGAAATCTTATTTCATATCTAAATAAACTCCTTTATTTAAGGAATCATGGAATCTAATTTTAACTCTAATTAGTTATCATGGAATCCAATTCCAACTCTAATTAGTTAGCATAAAATCCAATTTTAAAATTAAAATAAATATTTTATTTTAATTATAAAATAATTGAAAATATATATTATATATATAATCAATTTATAAAACCCGTATATCGGGCTTTACTTTTTTTCAAAAAAAACTCATCCCCGATTCTTCACTATTTATATGAATCACATGTTATTCTGTTAACATAAATCATGTTAACTATAATATATATAGTATGTTATATTATACTAATCAATCACGTTGGTTAACAGGTGCAGGAGTATTTCAAGGATAAGTTTATATATATATATTATAATATGTACACGTGAAGCAAGCTGTCTCAGCCCGCCCATGTGATTAGCGAATAACAACGGATTTTAATCAATGAACCACGAATTTTAATTCGGCTATCCTTTTTTTTTTTTATTCGGCTATCCTTTTTTTTTTTTTTTTAAAAAAAACAAAAATTTTATACAACAAAATTATGCCCAATTAAATTGTTCTAAACACATATCAACATACATATCAAATCAAAACAATTAATAATTTGCATAAAGGTTTGGCTCTGATGCCACTGTTAGGTTTGTAATATTCATGAACGCAATCAAATTGCGCAAAATAAGCGTAAACGTGGAAAATCAGAGTTTTAAAATTATACAAACCATATACCCGGATCACCCTTTATGCGCAATTATTAATTAAACGAAAAAGAAAGAACAAGAATCATACCCTTGAAGATCCGAGCTTCCTCATGTACAAGTTCACCTCCAACTTTTTCGCGCTCAACTCAATCCACCGGGTTTGGTTCCTTCCTTCGATCAACGCGTTAAGTCACCCAAGTGTTTGGCCTCTAAAGGTGATCCACCAAGGAAGAAGAAGGATTCAAGAAGATGGGTGGTTGGCTAAACCCTAGTTTTTCTATCTCTATAGAAAAGGAGCCGCACTTCCAAACCATCGAATTATCGTATTCTTGATATCCGATATAAGACTCTCTCTTATAAAGATATCAAGTAACCCTATTAAAATAAGGTATTATTTATTTAATTAAACTCTTTTAATTAAATGGGCTCCCCTAATCTTATTAGGATAATTAATTAAACTCCTTTAACTAATTTTCCTCCTAATCAATAAATAAGAGAGTACTTATATTAAATTAATTCCTAATCTCTTTTAGAAATTAAAATAATAATAATTGTAATAATATTAATAAGACTCTCTTATTAATTTATATTTAATATTTCTAAAATATTAAATAATAATATTAAGCTATTTAATTTATTCTATCACCATAGATTAAATTAAATATACATAACATATTATTACGATTATGCCATTAACTTCTTAAATAATTATTCTTCCTTTTATAAGTGTGACCTTTAGGTTTTCCATATTAAACCCATTTGTGAATAAATCAATTAGAATAATTCTAATCTTATTTAAATAAATAAATTAAACAATTAATTTATTTAAATAAATAATATTTATTCTACAATAGGATAAGCCTCCCTAAATGATCAACGCGACTTTCCGGATAATATAGATTTCAACATTAATCATAAAAGAACCTTTGAGTAAATAGTTACCGCATAATTCAATCCTTCCACAATACAATGTCCCAATTAAATATAAGATATGGAATTATCACAAGTCTTATTTTATTTAATTATATGTATTTCGACTCTTAAACGCACAACTCCAAATAATACAAATTAGAAACTCCTTTCTAATTTCATTCTCTTTGCCAAGGACTACCGGGTTGTCATTTATCGAATCACATAGACATTTCTCTTCCTTTAATAGTAGGGTAGATTCTTTATCGATCATACATTATCTCCATGTATAACTTATTATACCCAAGCATACCCTTTGATATACCCTAAGGGTCTTAAGGAATAAGTCAAAGTATAACTTATCATACACAAGATACTATGATGATCTCAAGTCCAAGGATCACTTGACTACTATCACTACTGAGAATTCCTATCGACAGCAAGTAAAACTCCATTAGGTATTCCTTAGCGAGCCAATGCTCAAAGGAACTTATTCTCTAATAAGCACCTACATACTTGCTTTAGTGTCTCCACACAAATGATCACGAGATCAATCATCCTCATCCAACGAAAGCAAGAACGTATGTACCAATCTATCCGGATTCACTAATCCCCAATTTAGTAATCCAATGATTGGGAACTATTATAGTTTTAAGCTTTCTAAGAATTTAGATCTCATTAGAATGATCATCATCATTATTCTAAAAGCATTGCTTAAAACTATGGGTTTATCACATATTATAAAATAGCATCATGTAGATAATTAAAAGCCTTTAATAAATTAATACTTTTTATTAATAAATGAATAAGATTGTTACAAAGTATATGCTTTATCATCAAACATGATTGGCTTGTGTGCATACTACTTTCACCCAATCCATTATAAAACGTGTTGATTACCATCAAATCTGGCATACCGTGATGTGGGCACTTTCTCAGCATTTCTTTGTATCTCTCCCATGCTTCATATAACAACTCGCCCTGTTGTTGCTCAAACTGAGAGATAGATGTCCTCATCTTGACAGTCTTAGCCATTGGGAAGAACTTAGCTAAAAATTTATGTGCTAAATCCTCCCATGTAGTTATAGATCCTGCTGGCAGAGAATGAAGCCAACTTTTCGCTTTATCCCTTAATGAGAACGGGAACAACCTTAGTCTAATAGCATCCTCCGTCACACCGTTGTATCTGAATGTATCACAAATTTTGATGAAACTCAATAGATGTTCATTCAGATCATCTGTAGCAGCACCCCCAAACTGAACTGTATTCTACACCATTTGAATAGTGCCAGTTTTTATCTCAAATGTATTTTCTGCTATCGCTGGTCTGACTATGCTAGACTATAGTCCATTAATATTGGGCATAGAATACTCCTTCAGAGCCCTATGCTCCTCTCTTTGATCTTTTCCTTGTGCCTCGGCTGCCATAGTAGCTGTCATGTTTTCCAACTGTTCTTGTAAATTTCTACGAACACCCGCTTTCCAACCTCTCCCGTTTATATTATCCTGAATAGGTGTTAAATCGATGTTCGTTGACTGTGTGCGCATAAAAATTTATCCAAATTCCTGAAACAAAAACAAAAAACTGAAATGAGATAAGACTAGAATTATCTAAGTCATACAATATAGCTTAAAACAAATGATAATAATACTAAATTAAACCTCATCCCCAAAGAATAAATAAAAAACTTGTCATTTTTTTAAGACTAACAAAAGAGCTCTAACTCATGCAAGTATACATGCGTCAATAAGTAATACAGAGCAAGTAAAGTATCGATCCCACAAAGAAAGTTGTTTAACTTAAACTACTATTCATTAATTAAATCACTATATTTATATGCTCAAACTATTGAATAAACTTGGTTTGTCCTCAAATTGCAAATAACAACTAAAACAATAATAACAATAGAATAAATGATATTGGAACTAATGGGATTCTAACTTCATTTAATACTTCATTCAATCGCCACTATCATGCATGACTTGCTCACATATCACAGGAAAGTAGCCAAGAGCACTAAAAGAGTGTTAGCCATTTTTCAATGCACTAAGACCTACTTACACAGCATCCACAGATGATAGACTCTATGTAATCATCAATATAACCAACATCACTATATGTCTATGTGAAATTGCAATTATATTGATTTTAAGTTCCAAATTTTATTCTCGACTTATACTATGAAACAAAGATATGTCTATCTGTTCACAAAATACATAAGCCATATAACACACCCCTCTATATACGTATACCATCATGATCATAAATCCATATTTGTATGTTCATTGTCAATTCCATACAAATATCAAACGAATGGTGATCAAGCATTCATACATGCAAAACAATCATGATAGACATCCCATATGATATGCAAAACAATCCAAAGATTTAAACATGCAATCAAACTACATATTAAAATCTGATTAGAATCCCATAATGGAGTTTAGTTCACGATCGAACCAAAAGCCATTATGGGATCAAATCTAAACATGATCAATAAATGACAATTGAAAGATGAAAGATGAAACTATCAAACCCAATTGCTGAATACGAATCAAAATTCAAATCTTCATACGATTCCAGCAAAAACTAATAATAATAATCCCACTCTGGTAGAAAATCCCAAGAAAGAACAGAAAGATAGAGTTGTGGCCTTCTTCACGCTGAATCTCCCCAGAGAGTAAAACCCTAATTACGATCTAAAGATACGTGAAAACTTAGTAAAATGTCAAGTAATTCCCCTGACACCAGTCAGGAATCGTTTTAAATCACTTACAACCTTTAAAATTTGGAAATAAAATAAAACAAGTCAATGAGCCAGTTCTCATGCATGCAAGGCTCATCCATCCAGTTTTGAAATTCTCGCTACCGATGAGACTTGCAATGAGTTTATATGTTCTCGCTCCGGTCTCGCGTGGCCCGCTCCCTAGGCTTGTCCTTCTCACACACAAGAATCTTGCGATGAGCTCCAAGATCCGGGTGAGTAATAAGCATGCCAAGGCTCTCAAGGCTATTCTATCGCGCATTGCAATCTACGATCTTGACTCTGTTATGCTATTGTTGTTGCCATCAGGCACCACGCTTTTATCTCCTTGCTCCATTGCACCTTCATGCCATGCATATCACATCTTTTGCCTCGCCTCAAGCATCCATTCGCCGTGTGCTCAATAACACCACCAAATATAGGCCGATTCTCGCACTTATTTACCAAAAGGAGTTTTAAGTATGCTAAATGCAAATTATCATGAAATGCAATTAAAACCTACTAAAATGTACTTGAGATGGGCATAGTTATGAATTGGTACTCCATAAGTAGGTATAAATCCTACTTATCGTAAGGCAAATGATGCATCCATGAACTTTATTTTCAATTTTTGAAAACTTTAATGTAACTTCATCCGCAAACCGTCATAACTTACAGGCATAGGGGGTGATCAGCCCGTTATGCCATGTATTGATCAATACTACATACCAGAACGATATTCTCGTTCATCTTATCCGCCTTAGGCGTACAAAGTTTTCTCATGTTCAGGATGTTCATACTTAGTCGGGCCGAGTCAAATAGCTTAGACGACTTTTAATTAAAGAATACATACAGGAAATCAACAAGTATGTATCAACATGTACGATAATTATCCAAGTGAGGACACTTGCATAACCATACATAGAAATTAACAAACAGAATGTATATATCTGAATCTTATAGTAATACTGTACTGATAAACAATGAACGAATAAAGTTTGAGAACTTACACTATATAAAGGATAGTTCAGATACGATTACGGTTAGGAAACTTGTTTACGATATCCGTTGAATAAAGTAAAACAAGAGTTTAGGATACTTGCATGAATACTATGATTAATAACAATATAGTTTAAAAGCTTGTATAACCAGAATATAATTCAATAACTTGCTTACACAGGTTTATTGCATAAATAGCTATAAAGAGTAAAGATACTTGCCTTAAGCGTAGTTTTTCCACGTTAATAAATCAACACTTTTGAATCCTATTTATAGCGTATTATAAGCAGAAGATGCTCATTAGCTAACACATTCTTTATTCAAGTTTGACATGATTTAAATATGCACATATGGTACAAAATCAACTCATAGGTTTATCATGAAATCAAGTATCTAGTTACTTTATAAGCAAATTTATAATGCTCAAGGTTAAGACCTTTTTACCATGGACTTTCATTATGCAAGGCAAACACCGTCATATTACTTAATCATCACATATATATATACACGTATCAGTAGGTTTTAAACCACTTTTAGCAATATAGGCATCATACAAGCTAACTATCCAAAATCAGATTGCACGATCTCAAATTCCAGATCAGTGCAAATGCTACCACGGCTAAACCTAGATCGGCAGAATAAAATTGCCAAGACCCTGGCCCAAAGCCAAGACTCAACATCGCCTTGTGGTTCCTGTCCGGCTTGAACACAACAATCATACATAATATATTTTGTCATGTTAAAGGTCATTTCATGCCTCTCAAGTCAATCTAGGTTCCTTCTTTCATAATATAATTTTAAATTGATCATTTCAACAAGTTAAGGCCATTCAAGGTAATGAAACCACAAAGTCTATCATGCTTGCCTTCTAAATATACAAGATAGTCGTATAACTCATATTAGGCATGCTTGTGAGTATTCCTAGCACATATGTGTAACTATTCTAGTTATTATTTTGAAACATGCTTTATTTAGTTTTAACTTGATTTCGCAACTCTTAACTTAGTAGATATATATGTATGATACTTTAGCAAGTCTAAAAGTACCATCAAACATGCTCATAAAAGTCAGATTCTAACTCTCAAAGTAGTATGTTAACATTCTCGTTCAAAGTTCGTATTTTCATTAGTAACCTTACTAATAATTCTAATACGTTCATGCTTTCTTATGAATCATATAAGCATAAGTTAACGGTCTATTCATGCATATCTAAATCATACCAACATGCTTGCAAAGTCAGCATATACACATGGTATACATACATATCAAGTTCCTTTCTAAAGTTCTAAATTCATTAAAACTAAACACTTTGTTAATCATGTATAATAATATAGTAAAACATGCTCTTATTAAGTTAATATACTTGTATATACCCATTACACATGCTTGCATGCTAGTTTAAGTTGTAATAATTGATCACACTTAGCAGAACTTTTAACAGAAAGCAGAAACTGAAAACAGAGACCGGCGCAGCTGCGCCATGTCTAGTTCGAGCCAGGAACAATCTGCTTCGGCAGAACTTTAGCCCAAACACAGAAATTATTCACAATTTTGATTCTAAATAGTCATGTATCAATTTCAACATGCTTATATAGTTATATAACAACTATACAACCATTACCCAATCCTTATTATCATCTAACTCCACCTAATTTAGAATTTGAGAATTCAAGAATAGAAATTTAACAAAAAACTAAAAATGAAGAACAAGAAAAAAATTTATACCTTTGTAATTAGCTTGGTAATTCATACTTCTTCTACTGATATGTATACGATCACACACTCTATCTAAGCTTTTAATTCCACTCCTTAGCAATTCTCAGCAATGGAAATTAGAAGGAGATGGGTTGTATTTATAGAGAAACAAAACACATACAATGCATATATACATCAAATTAAACCAATGAGAATGTTAGATTACATGATGGTTAAGAGAGAGTTGGTAGCAGTTGCTCCGCGCCTCAGTGTTATTATGGCACAATGTGCCGCAGTCCTGTTCGAGCCGTGAACATTCTCGCTTGGCGAGAACTTTAGCCCAAACACGTAAATTATTCACAATTTTGATTCTAAAAAGTCATGATATCGGTTTCAACATGCTTATATAGTTATATAACAACTATACAACCATTACCCAATCCTTATTATCATCTAACTCCACCTAATTTATAATTTGAGAATTCAAGAATAGAAATTTAACAAAAACTAAAAAAAGAAAGAAAAAAAAATTTGATACCTTCGTAATTAGCTTGGTAATTCATACTTCTTCTACTGATATGTATACGATCACACACTCTATCTAAGCTTTCAATTCCACTCCTTAGCAATTCTCAGCAATGGAAATTAGAAGGAGATGTGTTGTATTTATAGAGAAACAAAAACACATACAATGCATATATACATCAAATTAAACCAATGAGAATGTTAGATTACATGATGGTTAAGAGAGAGTTGGTAAATGGTAGTTGATTTACATCATTATGCCCACTCCCTTGTTCATCATTGACATCTAGATTGCTAGCTTGAGCTTGGAAGAAGAAAAAAGAATAGGCCTTAGCTTTTTTGCCAAACACGTGAATGTGAAATAAGGAGCAATTTGGACACTAAATTTAGGACAACCCAAATACTCAGCAATCTTGTAATACTAGACTATACACTTATATACAAACCTTATTCTTATGTTGTATTGTATAGACATAACAATCCTACATTAGTTATAACTGGATGTCACAATATGATTTGCATATTTAATATTTCAAGGTAGTAGATGTAATATGGAAATGTAACATACATATAGTACCTGTACATTTTATCACACCGGTATACTTTATTAAAATAATAGTTTATAATATGTTCATGGTATATTATTTTAATATATACACACATACATATTGTCACATACACCTTTCATGATGTATTCATACCATATAGTTTTAATAAACCTTAATATATGGTTACTATATATAGCCACATAAATGTTACACAACACTATATAATATAGTTGTATTTTATATTTTTTAATAATTGTATTTATAGACATATTGCTAACAATAATAATCACATATATATTATTAATTAGTTACCAAAGATCAATTAATCAATATTCTACCACAACCATTAACAATTAATATTAATTAATGGCTCACTTAATAATTCCTTCGTCGAACATAACTTACTTTATTCCATGGTTTATTAATGTCACACATATCACATAATTGTTCCATTTAATTTCTAAAGTAGAAAGTTAATTTTTCTCTAATTGACTATCATGCAAGCTTGCTGCTTTGATTTATCTTCTTCTGACGGCATAGTCACAAGATCTGCTGCATCTTGACGAAAGTTGTCAAACCGGTTTAGCTTCAAGCCAGTGTCAATCTCCATTGCCATACTTGTTTTACACGACATTAATTAATGTCCACACGAGTGATATTGCAAATCTAAGAGTGTATTCATTAACTATATGAAATCACATGATCAAACATGATTAATCTTCCTAATTCTCTTTTTAACTTACTTAGTGAATTTCCTCATTTCACAATATACCACACAAGGCATTTCACAATTTTCATTGTCAATTCCACACTTCTCAATACGTATTAATCTAATACGAATCAATTTGAATTATTCAACTTACAAAACATTAACATTTATATTCACATAAATATTTATTTCTATTAATATATTTATTTAATAATACATGGAAATTCTCGAGTATTACATCACTTATCATAATAATCCTAATAATCATATCATATATCCAATAATCATATTTTCATGGAAAATAAATACTAAATATTTTTATTACAAATTAAGCTTATTATAAGAATATAATCTATAATGATCAATAATTCTTAAAAAGAAATTATTTACAATTATTCATGTAATAAATAAATTTTATTTATCACATATATACATATACTTTACTTTGCACATATTCCCACCTTTATATATATAAAAATTTATATGCAAAATTTTTTATTTAATTATATGAAAAATATTGGGTTATTAAATTCAATATCTCTTATAAGGATTTCGTCCCTGGAATCACCGCTTTAAAAACTTATAGACACTAGGGCAAATAGCATATACAGTCATTTCAAGTACATCTCGATCAGATTCAATCGAACTGATCTTCAACTATTCAGCATAAAACTTGTCTATCTGATTATACGAAAATTTGATTTCTAACAGAACTCAAATCTCTCCTTCAAAATTTCTTTATAACATAACTTACTATATTTAAGAAAAATCGTATATATGAAAATAAAATTCATACGAATAATACCTGGAGTTCCATCCCCGACTGCTACGGTGTCCTGAATCGTCATGTTGAAGACTTTTGCGGTTGATTTTGTTAAAGTTGGTCCAGTTATCGCCAGTGTTCCGCTGCCTTTCCCCGCATTCACGCTTCCTGCATCCATTCTCCTTTTCGGATAGTCCTTTACCTTATGTTCCGTTGATCCACACAGAAAACACCCACCGTTCATCCTAGGATTGGGGCACTTAGGAGAGATATGTCCCTCCTGACAACACTTATAGCACACAAACTTACCACTAAGACACTTACCAGAATGATTCTTCCCACAATTCTTACACTGCACCGCCTGCTTCTTTACACCTTCCTGTTTGACTTGGACATTCCCAAAATTATTCCACTTTCTTTTTCCATTCCCACTACCACTACCTGCTTCTACCTTCCCAGCTCCCTCGACCTTACCCTTGTTCTTTTTTTCCTTATTGTAGAGGCCCATGGCCTCCCCTTCGGCTATGATAGCCTTCTCCAAAAGTGCTGCAAAATTATTTATCTGCAACACAGCCACCTTATTGTAGAGCCAGGGTTTTAATCCCAGCTCGAACCTCCTTGTCTTCCTTACCTTCGTATCAACTTGATGCGGCATACTCCGCAACTGTCATGTTCTCCTGCTTCAACTCCAAAAACTTCACCTCCATCCTAGCACCGCATGCTGGGATTTAGAGAAATAGTTCTCAAAGAACAAAGATCTTAAACCCTAGTTCATGTTATCACTCCTTCTATCGCCTCTAGCTTTTTGCCTCCCACCAAAAATTTGCATCTCCTTTCATCATATAGGTGGCAAAAGCTATCTTTTGACCTCTCACCACCCTAGCGACTACAAACGCTTTTTCTATTTCCTTAACCCAAGTTTGGGCTTCTATCGGGTCAAGGGTACCTCTAAATTATGGCGGTCCTACAAATTTTTAAAATCTTTGAAATTTGCAAATCAATTGTCTGGTTGATTTCCCGCGTTCAGCATTCCATTTTGCATGACTTGAGCTACCATGTTCGCGAAATTTTGCATCAGGTCTGGTTGTTGTCCTCCAAAGATTATTAATGATTCTTCTTCCCTTTGGTTTCGAGTTTGACGTCTTGGCGGCATTATCTGGTTAAATTATACTTTATTAACTTTGTAATGCCACCAAAATAGGTATACATCACCCATCTTAAGTTTCCAAATACATGGTACAAAATTCAAATACAACTTAATAATACAACTGTCGTGTTAAATACGACAAAACATAAACTGAGAGTTTTAATACGAATATTGTCTTCTAGACATTATTCAACTCAAATGGTGTCCTCAATACATTTATTATCACACTATTTCATAGAATAGTGAGGACAACTAATGCTATCATTTGGACCGCTCACCCGCTCCTCGACTAAGTACTAAACTACGCTCTCATTTCCTCAAGAGAACAATGAAAGCAAAAGGGTGAGCTCAACTAGCCCAAAGAAGAAATATTATGACTAAGATAATGCGTAATAATTTATCGTTAGCCTTCAATAAAGTTAAACCGATAAAATATAACAAACATCAAGTTTAACTGCAGCGGAACAAGCAATCCATTAGAAGAGTCAAGTAGAGTATGATATCTACTATCTTCTATGATTTAAAAATGTTTTTTTCATCACTTTTATCACTAAGACTCAGCTTAATAAATAATCCACATCATCGAATCACCCCTGCAATACGTCCAAGGATATTCTTTAGTATCCAACCATAAATTATTCATGCACTACGGGCCAAGGATATTCGTGTATTCATCAATGGTCATGATCATACCAACAACTGTCCATCAATGCACTACGGGCAAATGATGATTTTTACCACATCATTTGTAACATTACGGTCATGATTATACCGAATAATCACTGGTCATAATCATACCAAGTCCATCTATGCACTACGGCCAAAGATGACTTTCATAACAATATAAGCATGAGGATGATGACAATGATATAAGAATTCAATTAAAAGAAAGTAAAGGATAAATTTTTAAAGATTTAAAATTTAATTTATCCAAAATTCAATAATGTCCAAATTATCAATATGATACTGCTTTGTGGAGTAAAATTCAAGAATAATATTGTATCAAAAATGATTTGGACCGAAAAGAAATCAATTTTTGTCATGAATAGTACCCCGGGTGAATAGTAACAAAGTGAATAGTGAAAGTAGTATGCACACAAGCCAATCATGTTTGATGATAAAGCATATACTTTGTAACAATCTTATTCATTTATTAATAAAAAGTATTAATTTATTAAAGGCTTTTAATTATCTACATGATGCTGTTTTATAATATGTGATAAACCCATAGTTTTAAGCAATGCTTTTAGAATAATGATGATGATCATTCTAATGAGATCTAAATTCTTAGAAAGCTTAAAACTAAAATAGTTCCCAATCATCGATTACTAAATTGGGGATTAGTGAATCCGGATAGATTGGTACATACGTTGTTCACTTGCTTCATCGATGAGGATGATTGATCTCATGATCATTTGTGTGGAGACACTAAAGCAAGTATGTAAGTGCTTATTAGAGAATAAGTTCACCGAACGTGGCTCGCTAAGGAATATACCTAATGGAGTTTTACTTGCCTATCAATAGGAATTCTCAGTAGTGATAGTAGTACAAGTGATCCTTGACTTGAGATCATCATAGTATCTTGTGTATGATGAGTTATACTTTGACTTATTCCTTAAGACCCTTAGGGTATATCAAAGGGTATGCTTGGGTATAATAAGTTGTATATGGAGATAATGTATGATCAATAAAGAATCTACCACTTCTAATAAAGGAAGAGAAATGTCCTATGTGATTCGATAAATGACAACCCAAGAGTCCTCGGTATGCGTAATGAAATTAGAAAGGAGTTTCTAATTTGCATTATTTGAGTTGTGCATTTAAGAGTCGAAATACATATAATTAAATAAAATAAGACTTGACAATAATTCCATGCCTTATATTTAATTGGGACACATTGTATGGTGGAAGGATTGAATTGTTTGAACTATTTACTCAAAGGTTCTTTTATGATTAATGTTGAAATCTATATTATCCGGAAAGTCGCTTGATCGCTAGGGAGGCTTATCCCTATCAGAGAATAAATATTATTTATTTAAATAAATTAATTGTTTAATTTATTTATTTAAATAAGATTAGAATTGTTCTAATTGATTTATTCACAACCTAGGTTTAATATGGAGAACCTAAAGGGTCACACCATAAAAGGAAGAATAATTATTTAAGAAGTTAATGGCATAATCGTAATAATATAAAGTTATGTATATTTAATTTAATCTATGGTGATAGAATAAATTAAATAGCTTAATATTTATTATTTAATATTTTAGAAATATTAAATATAAATTAATAAGAGGAGTCTTATTAATATTATTACAATTATTATTATTTTAATTTCTAAAAGAGTTTAGGAATTAATTTAATATAAGTACTCTCATTTATTCCTAATTGGATTAGGAAAGAAAATTAGCTAAAAGTGTTTAATTAATTAACCCTAATAAGATTAGGGAGCTTAATTAATTAAAAGAATTTAATTAATTAAATAAATCTCAATTCCTTAATTGTTAAGGTGGGTTGCCCACATCTATAAATAAGAGGAGTCTTATTATGGGTGAATGTGTTGTTGACTTTTACAACATACGTTATTCCAATTGTTGGAGAGTACGCCCCCTTTTTCTATACAGATAGGAAAAACTAGGGTTTGAGCCAATACCCCTTCTTCTTGAAAATTCTTTTTCCTTGGTGGATCACCTCTAGGCCAAACACTTGGGTGGCTAACGCCGATCAAAGGAAGGAACCAAACCCGGTGGATTCAAGTTGAACGCGAAAGGATTTGAGGTGAACTTGTACCGAGGAAGCTCGATCTTCAAGGGTATGATTTTATTCTTTATCTTTTCGCTTAATTAATAATTGTGCATAAAGGGTGATCCGGGTATATGGTTTGTAAAATTTTAAAACTCGATTTTTACATCGCTTCCGCTTATTTTTGCAATTTTATCAAGCTCATGAATATTACAAACCTAACAAAGGCATCGTGAGCCAAACCTTTATGCAAATTATTAATTATTCAGATTTGATATGTATATTGATATGTGTTTAAAATAATTTAATTGGGCATATTTTTGTTATATAAAATTAAAAAAAAAAACAAAAAAAAAAACGTTATGGATTTTTTTGAAAATCGCGATTTTTTTTTTTGCTGCTACATGGCTGCAATTTTTTTTTTTATCTTTCCGAGTGCATTGCTAGGTTGCATGGATTTCCGTGTTTCACCATCTTGAATCCTTTATTCACAGGTCATTTTGATTTCATTTAATCCTTTATTTGCATGGACGGCAATCAAGGGATTTGGCAAATATATCGTGAGTTGTTGGTTTTATTTTTTTTTATTTTGAAAACGTGGCATTCATGATATATGGGGCAGGCACCTTTTAATGCACCGAAGCAACATATAAAAAAAAAAAAATATATTAAGACTTTGGTTTTTAAGAATAATATATATATATAGTATATATATATATCCGCACGGTTTTTATATACTATATATATTATTCTTAATTATTTTATAATTAAAATAAAATATTTATTTTAATTTTAAAATAAAAGTTTATTTTAATATTAAAATATAAAGTTTATTTTAATTTTAAAATTAGAATTTCATGCTAACTAATTAGAGTTGGAATTGATTCCATGATAACTAATTGAGTTGAAATAGGAAAGAAAATTCGTGTTTCCTTTAATAAAAAAAAAAAGTTTACATGGAATCGATTCCATAATTAATTAAAATAAAGGAGTTTATTTTGATTAAAGATTATGATTAAAATAAAATAGTTTATTTTATTCAAAATTGGATAAATTAAAATAAAATAGTTTTATTTTGATTTAAATTTGGATTAAAATAAAGGAGTTTATTTTGATTCAAAATTAGATTTTATACTAACTAAATTTGCCCATTAAATGATATCAATATATATATTAAATATTTATTATTCATAAGATGAATGTTATTTATCGATGCATATGATGATGTGTATGATAATAAATGGGATTGATTATGGACTATCAACCAATGTGATTGGATTTTATTTTAGTTGGATGCACGAATGTATGGGTTTTATTAAATGGGGTCTCACTGCACTGCCTTCTCTAATTTTTTCTTAATGTAAATTCTAACTCCTCCTATGTATTTCCCTCGATCGCTAATCAAGGTTTCTATTTATTTTAAAATAGTTTTGAAATAGGAATAATTAGAATTATTTTGAAGAATTGGAGATCAAGGGCAAGGAGCGCTTGAAGACCCGCTTTGTAATGAAGCCCGGGTTTAAATGTAATAGTTATATTTAAATATTATTTCTTGCACCCCTAGGGAGCTGACCTTTTGGTTCACTTGGTGGCTCTAGTGAACCAAACTAGAATAAAAGTCCATAATCAATCCGTAGAATATAGTATTCTATATGCGCATCCTTATACTATATATATTATATATTATGCAAACATGCTTCGTATGTTTATTAATATGACGCAGTATTTTATATATATATGTAATAAATGCTTAAACAAGATGAGACAAATTAATAACAAACCCCTCAATTTTTATATTAAGTCCTAAGCGCTCAAAGATATTTGGAATATCGAACGTCGCTTTTCTAGCATGATAAAATTAATAGAGTATTAAATATTTAATATGAGTTTGTTATGTCACCACAAGGCAAGTATTAAGTATTTAAGATGTTAATTTATCACATTTGATGCTTATAAAGAAAATTGAACAATATTGTTTTGTTGTGTCACCACAAGGATAATATTTTTCTTTTTTGAATATATGGAGTGCTAGGTCGGACTTAACTTGGATAATTTTGATTCTATGTGCCACCACTGATCAAAATAATCTAAGAGGCAAAAGAAAAGGAGTTGCATAGTTGATGTAATTGACAAAAGTTGTCTACCTATTTATTTATATATAGTTTGTTGTGTCACCACAAGGCTATATACATTTGAAATGGGATCCTTATTCTCACTAGCAAATCTTTAATTAGATATTGCGCCGAACTATATATATTGAGGGTAATATAGTTTGAAGAAAATAGTGGAGATACCAATTTAAAACAAGACCTAATTTATTTTGGTAATTAATAAAAGAATGTATGTTAAAATGTTGTTAAATACAAATTCATTTACAAAATTTTACAATGTCTTAATTACTATCATCATGCGAAACATATTAGATGTTATTTAACCGGACCGTATTAAATGGATTGGTTATGGAATATGAGAATAGTTCTCATGGTCAAAAGCTATCTTATGTCCTTAATACGCCTATCCTCGCAATGGTTGCGCATAATGCCTCGAGGAAGAGATTGCTACTTTTAGAAAGTGGCAAAATGATGCACAATTGGCTCAATGCATCATGCTCGCATCCATGAGTAACGAGCTTCAAATACAAGATGAAACTATGGATGCTCCTACTATATTCCCGCACATCAAGTAGTTGATGGTGAGGAAAGTAGGGACCGATAGATATCGAGATATCTAAGGAGCTCTTCCGATCTAGAATGGCCAATGGCACTATAGTAATGCATAAAAAAAGTTCTTAACATAATCAATTTGATTGATCAAATTAGACAACCGGTTTTGTCATGGATGGAGAGTTGAGCCAAGATTTGATCTTGCACTCACTCCCGGACTCCTTTCACAATTGTTGTGAATTTTTCATATGAACAAGATGGATATCAGCTTCGTTGATTTGCTTAAACATGTTGAAAAATGATGAGAGTCACTTTTCAACCAAGAAAGACCATGTCTTACTGGTAGGGGCCAAAGTATCTTCTGAAAAGAAGAATGATTCTAAGAAGGTAAATAAAAAAGGCCAAAACAAAGGATAATAAGAACAAAACCGATATCGATAGCAAAGGAGTTTACTTCCACCGCAATAAGCCCGACACCGGAAAGAAATCATGAGAAGCATCTTGCAGAGGCTAACCAAAGAAGCTTAGTGAAGTTTTGCTACATAATACGCTTTTGTTCATGATTGAAATAAATTTTTCTTTAAGTCAAGGTTCTACTTAGGTATTGGATACCGACTTTGGTTATCATAAATATAGATTTATGAAGGACCAAGAAGTAGAAAGCTAAACAAATATAAGTAATCCTATGTATGGAAATGTAGCAAAGGTTGCCATATTAGCCATAAAACTTATAGTTTAGCTACTGGCAAATCTATTAAGTCAATAAGTTGTTATTGTATTCCAGCTCTTGTTTAAAATATTATTTCCATTTTATTGTTGGACAATGAAATCTTTGGTATTATAATTAAGAACAATTGTTGTTCTATTTATAATAATAATGTTTTGTATAGAACCGAATATCACTTAATGGATTTTGTATACTGACTTACATGAAAATAATTTTGCATATCAACAAATTAGTATAAGAAAAGGAGATGATCATTCAAAGAGTTGAATGTGTGTATTTGTTTGAATACAAGTATGAATTATTTGAAAGGTTCAAAGAATTCAGAAGTGAAACAAATTGACAAAGTATTAAGATTCTTTGATTAGATCAAGGAATAAATACTTGTGCAATAAGTTTCTAGATCATCTCAAATGGTTTTCTCATAATGGACGCCTCCTAATACGCAATAATTGATTGATGTATCTAAAAAAGAAAAATCATACCTTGTTGGACATAGTGCGGTCTATAATGATTTTACCGACATTCCAGTATCCTTCTAGGGTCATGTCCTAGAAATGGTTGTATATCTACGAAAAGGTAACCTCAAAATCCAGCCCCAAGACTCCATAAAAGTTATGGACATGGAGGATTCCTAATCTTAAGTATGTTAAGATAAGTTGTTGTCCAACTTATGTGAAATGGTTTCAAAGGATAAGTTTGGGACAAGATTTGACAAGTGTCGATTTGTGGGACATCCTAAAGTAAGTTTAGGGTATATGTTCTATAATCCTGCTTAGCAAAAGGTGTTTATTGTGAAACACGCTACCTTCTAAGATAAATGTGCTTATCATTGAAGGGGCTAGAGGGAGGATAATAGATCTTGAAGAGTTCAAGAACCACAAAACACTATAAGTCAAATAAGAGAAACCTGTAGATGGACCTATTGTACCACAACTGAATCGTAATTCTGGAATAGTAACGAAGATACCTGGGA
Organism: Panax quinquefolius; assembly: GCA_020205615.1. NCBI lineage: Eukaryota > Viridiplantae > Streptophyta > Magnoliopsida > Apiales > Araliaceae > Panax > Panax quinquefolius. Next base: position 26,628,604 of record CM035171.1, read on the forward strand.
GGTATGGATTCATCATAGATGATGATGATGAGGTACACATCATAGAAGATGATGATCCAGCTACATAACGATGAGATAAGTGTTGTAGACACTCGAGAAATGGATCAAGCAAGTTTCTCAAATATGGAACATTCGCTTTGATGAGGCAATCAAAAGAGTTTGATTTTATCAAAATAAGAATGAACCTAGTGTGTACAAAAGGGTCAGTGGGAGCATCGTGACATTCCTAGTACTATATGTTGATATACTACGGATAAAGAATGACATACCAAGGCTACAATCAGTAAAGATAAAGTTATCAAAACATTCCTCCATGAATGATTGGAAGAGTATCTTAATTGGGGATAAAATCAATATAGATAGATACAACAGGATGCTCGACTTAACCCAAGGAACGTATATTCATTTGATACTAAAGTCGTTTAGCATGGCAAACTCCAAGAGATGTCTCATGTCGATGAGCTATGGAGTGTATCTCTCTTAATAGTCCCCACAGACTCCTGAAAAGAGAGGTCACATGAGTGACAATCATGCATGCAATGAAATGTACGAGACCTGATGTTGATCAGTCATATTATCGAGAAGTTCACTATGAGTTAGTGAAAAATATCTTAAAGTGCTTAACCGGCACTAAGGATGTGATCATATTCATGGTGGGTCTAAATTAAAACTAGAGGGCTTAACAGACTCAAGTTTTTCGTGATGCACTCAAGATGACGTAAAATCCACTTTAAAGGTAAAGCGTTATCTTGAACAAAGGTGCGTTGAATTGAAAGGTTCCAAACAAAGAAAGAGTTCTTTGGTTTAGTGATAAAGACAAAGTATATAGCTATAAATGAAGTCGCAAGTTGATTGTTTGGATTAAAAGTTCATTACGTAACTAGGAATAGTTTCTAAGTCTCATCTTGATCTAAACATGTGTCAGTGGCACTTTCATTTGATTATTAGAATCATTGAAAGATGGAAATCACTATACGATAGATAGTGGACTCTCATGAACAACATTACATATCCATTAACTAAAGCTTATCCAATGTTGGGGATAATCGTCACTTAGAGAAGAAGAGTATGAGTTACCATGACGATCGGCTTTAGTGCAAGTGGGAGATTGAAAGTAGTATGCACACAAGCCAATCATGTTTGATGATAAAGCATATACTTTGTAACAATCTTATTCATTTATTAATAAAAAAAAGTATTAATTTATTAAAGGCTTTTAATTATCTACATGATGTCGCTTTTATAATATGTGATAAACTCATAGTTTTAAGCAATGCTTTTAGAATAATGATGATGATCATTCTAATGAGATCTAAATTCTTAGAAAACTTAAAACTAAAATAGTTCCCAATCATTGATTACTAAATTGGGGATTAGTGAATCCGGATAGATTAGTACATACGTTGCTTGCTCATCGATGAGGATGATTGATCTCACGATCATTTGTGTGGAGACACTAAAGCAAGTATGTAGGTGCTTATTAGAGAATAAGTTCATCGAACGTGGCTCGCTAAGGAATACCTAATGGAGTTTTACTTGCACCGTCAATAGGAATTCTCTGTAGTGATAGTAGTACAAGTGATCCTTGGACTTGAGATCATCATAGTATCTCGTGTATGATGAGTTATACTTTGACTTATTCCTTAAGACCCTTAGGGTATATCAAAGGGTATGCTTGAGTATAATAAGTTGTACATGGAGATAATGTATGATCAATAAAGAATCTACCACTTCTAATAAAAGAAGAGAAATGTCCTATGTGATTCGATAAATGACAACCCAAAGAGTCCTCGGCATAAGGCGTAATGAAATTAGAAAGGAGTTTCTAATTTGCATTATTTGAGTCAGTGCATTTAAGAGTCAAAATACATATAATTAAATAAAATAAGACTTGACAAAGAATTCCATGTCTTATATTTGATTGGGACATCAGATGGTGGAAGGATTGAATTGTACTTTAGAACTATTTACTCAAAGGTTCTTTTATGATTAATGTTGAAATCTATATTATCCGGAAAGTCGCTGATCGCTAGAGAGGCTTATCTCTATCAGAGAATAAATATTATTTATTTAAATAAATTAATTGTTTAATTTATTTATTTAAATAAGATTAGAATTGTTCTAATTGATTTATTCACAACCTGGTTTAATATGGAGAACCTAAAGGGTCACACTATAAAAGGAAAAATAATTATTTAAGAAGTTAATGGCATAATCATAATAATATAAATGTGTATATTTAATTTAATCTATGGTGATAGAATAAATTAAATAGCTTAATATTTATTATTTAATATTTTAGAAATATTAAATATAAATTAATAAGAGGAGTCTTATTAATATTATTACAATTATTATTATTTTAATTTCTAAAAGAGTTTAGGAATTAATTTAATATAAGTACTCTCATTTATTCCTAATTGGATTAGGAAGGAAAATTAGTTAAAAGAGTTTAATTAATTATCCCTAATAAGATTAGGGAGCTTAATTAATTAAAAGAATTTAATTAATTAAATAAATCCCAATTCCTTAATTGTTAAGGTGGGTTGCCCACATCTATAAATAAGAAGAGTCTTATTATGGGTGAATGGGTTGTTGACTTTTACAACATACGTTATTCCAATTGTTGGAGAGTACGCCCCCTTTTTCTATACAGATAGGAAAAACTAGGGTTTGAGCCAATACCCCTTCTTCTTGAAAATTCTTTTTCCTTGGTAGATCACCTCTAGAGGCCAAACACTTGGGTGGCTAACGTTGATCAAAGGAAGGAACCAAACCCGGTGGATTCAAGTTGAACGCGAAAGGATTTGGAGGTGAACTTGTACCTGAGGAAGCTCGATCTTCAAGGGTATGATTTTATTCTTTATCTTTTCGTTTAATTAATAATTGTGCATAAAGGGTGATCCGGGTATATGGTTTGTAAAATTTTAAAACTCTGATTTTTACACGTTTCCGCTTATTTTTGCAATTTTATTGCGTTCATGAATATTACAAACCTAACAAATAGTACCCCGTGAATAGTACCCCAACATGAAAAAGTTAAAACTTATCAAGAATGCTCAGAATAATATTTCCATGAAAAGATACTGGATGAAGCGCAAATATCAAGGATATTCTACTAATTTCATGGAGTATAGAAGTCAAAACTTAACAAAATGAGTATTGAATTCGAAATCTGAAATGAAATAATATTACTTACATACTACAGAGTATGAAAGAAAATATTATTTTATACGAATACTGTACAAAAATAATATCCCTTACCTTGAAAAGAAGAGTATTCCAACTAGTAGGGCGGGAATATTCTTGAAGAAAACTTGCACTATTTTCTACTCTCAAAGCTTTCTTAAACTCTAAAGAAATACGCTCAAGATTATAGAAGAAGAATGTGACGCCCCCAAAATTAGGTATACGTCATCCATCTTGGGTCGTCACTTACATGGTACATAAATTCAAATACAACTTACTAACCTAACTCGTCAGGTATAATATCGACATAAAACCGTGAGTTTGAATACAAATATTGTCTACTAGATATTATACAAACTCAAAAGGAGTCCTCATTACAACTATTATCACACTATTTCACGTAATAGTGAGGACTACTAATGCTATCCTCCGGACCATTACTTCGTTCCCCCGACTCGTCCCAAATGTGTTCTCATTTCCTCAAGAGAACAAAGGAAAGAAAGGGTGAGCTCAACTAGCCCAAGAAGAAATATTATGACTAAGATAATGCGTAATAAATTATCATTAGCCTTCAACAAAGGTTAAACCGATAAAATACAATAGACAACCAGCTTTAATCTGCAGCGGAATAAGCAATCCATTAAAAGAGTCAAGTAGAGAATAAAGTCTACTATCTTTTAGGTTTTAAAAGGTTTTCATCAATTTTTATCACGAGACTCAAATTTTAATAAATAAACCACCACATCTAATCATCCTCGTACTACCGGCCAAGGATTTTCATCAAATTATCAATGGTCATGACTATACCGAATCACCTCCGTCATAATCATACCAAAAACTATCCATCATCGCATTACGTGCCAATCGAGGACTTTTGTCACATCATTTATATCAAGTCATGATTATACCGAATGATCCTCGGTCATAATCATACTAAGTTCATCTATGCACGTAAGCCAAAGATAACATAATATAACATGAGGATGATGACAATGACATAGTAATTCAATAAAACAAGTTCAAGAATTATTTAATCCATGAATTATTAACGCCCAAGTTGTCAACATGATAATCTTTGTTTCAGTAGAGTAAAATTCAAGAATGATCGTAAGAATATTTCCATGAAAAGATATCGATGAACGAAAATATCAAGGATATTCTACTAATTTCATGGAGTATAGAAGTCAAAGTTTTAACCAACCGGGTATAATAAAGAATGGAATAACAAAAGAAATCACCATGCATGCGGATTCGCATGATAAAGTTATTCCAACAAAATAATAATAATCTTAAACCAGTCGTGTGAAATTCACACCGGCTGTGATGTTCCAATGTAATAATAAAGATGGAACCGCATCCTAAAAAACACACGATAGGATATTCTAACAGAATGATAAAGATTTTAACCAGTCCTGTAAAACACACGCATGTGATGTTCCAAAAGAATAATAAAAATCGGAACTAGGTCCTGTAAAACACACGCATGTGATGTTCCAAATGTAATAATAGAAGAATGTCACCAAGTATAGGGTAAATCACAGACATACAAAGTTATTCCAATGTAATAATAAGCAATGGAATAACATAAGGATTTCACCAAGTATAGGGTATGCCACGTATACAAAGTTATGTATAGGGTATGCCACTTTTACAAAAGTTATTCCAATGTAATAATAGTGAATAGAATAATGTAAGTTCTCTTCAAGAAGAAAGAATAACACCCATACCGTAAAAAGAACCTGAATATAGAAGTAGTGAAGTAGCGTAATACTCTTCTTCTTTCTATAATTTTCTCTATAGCTTCTTTCTATAATTTCTCTCTCTAGAGTTTTCAATGAATTCGTAAGAAAATAATGAAGGAATGAGCTTCTATTTATAGGAAAATGGAATGCATAAGAACTAATCCATGAACTATCCCAGATTGATTTACTTTAATCTGACGGTCCATATTTAAAGAAAAATCTTTTAAATAAAATATAATATATTCTATTTATATAAAAAACATTTACTATGCAAACACTATGCAATACTATGCAAAACACTATGCAACACTATGCATAATAAAATATAATATATTCTATTTATGTAATAACTTTAATAAAGTATTCTATTTTATATAAAAGATGTTTCGCTTTTATTACGTTAATAATACAAATAAAACAAAACGTCATTATCGCTATAATAATTCATATTATTAATCGACAATAATGGAATCAAACCGAGTGACTTCTCACATAAGCATCAATAATCAATACCGCAGTTACTATTACAACCACACGTGACATCGTATTTTTTACTACCGAAAGTAGTTCAACAAGAACTACTTCGTAAAACTTCCGCCGTTATTTCAATAAAATATTTTTGTCGTTTTCTCAATCCGACAATAATTCTGTTGTGGGGTCCACCAATGATTGAGCCGTTGTACGAATATTCCCTGCTAAACCGAATATTCCCCGACCAATCGAATATAATATAACCACTTGCATACTTTGCAAAATTTATAAATACTACCCACAACTATAATATTATCTTAAATTCACACCATAATATTAAAAAAATTATTTCAACAAAATTTAAATCTTTATTGATAAAATCAAGGTCTCACAATCTCCCTCTTTATGGAATTTCGCCTCGAAATTAAGGTACGTACACTGATATGATAAAGAGGTGAGGATACCTTGAATACCTTTATCGTTGAAAACATTAAATTCATTTTTGCAATCCAACCAAAGATATTCATTAACAATTCATCTTTGCACTATACTGTGCAAAAGATATACAATCAGAAAACCAATAATGTTTGAGACGCAGACTTAATAAGATCACGACCACGAATTATCCATGCACTAATCGCCAAGGATATTTGTGTTTTCAATTACTACCATGATTATACCGAATAATCCTTGGTCATAATCATACCAAGTCTATCAATTCACTACTGACCAAAGATGACTTTTACCACATCCATGAATTAATATTTCATTCACTCAAATTCAATAATTAATCCATATCATCGAATCATCCCCGCACTACGTGCCAAGGATATTCATTAGTATCACGACCACAAATTATCCATGCACTACTACCAAAGATAATTGTGTATTCATTAAGTATCACGACCACAAATTATCCAAGCACTACGGCCAAAGATAATCGTGTATTCATTAGTATCCGACCACAAATTATCCATGCACTACTACCAAAGATAATCGTGTATTCATTAAGATCACGACCACAAATTATCCATGCACTACTACCAAAGATAATTGTGTATTCATTAAGATCACGACCACAAATTATCCATGCACTACCATACCAAAGATAATTGTGTATTCATTAAGATCACGACCACAAATTATCCATGCACTACTACCAAAGATAATTGTGTATTCATTAAGATCACGACCACAAATTATCCATGCACTACTACCAAAGATAATTGTGTTTTCAATTACTGCTATGATTATACCGAACAATCCTCGGTCATAATCATACCAAGTCCATCTATGCACTACAAGCCACGTATGACTTTCAACATAATATAAGCATGAGGATAATGATATAAAGAATCAATCAAATGAGATAAAGGATAAATATTAAACATTTATAATATAATTTATCCAGATTCAAGAATATCCCCATGTTTTCAATCACTTAATACTCTCATAATCTAATATCATTAATATTACAACAATATTTTAATCACTTCTTAAATTTATAAACACTTTATCTCAATTGTTTACGCTTTTACCATATAATGCATTTAATCATTCAAAATGCCATACTCATAAGATATCATCACCAATTATCAAATCTCTCAAAAAAAAATATGCATATACTCTATATAAGATTCTCTAGCCATAAAAAATCCTATTTTCAACTTTGTTACTTCACATAACATATTTAACTCATATGTTCAGAATTAAACTATTTTCATGAAAAATACCAAATCAGTCCCAAAAATATTTCTTTTCTGGGATTTAGCATAATATAGTCCCATGATGAAAATATATTTTCTCGAATTTTTAAAATTCATTTACTATTTTTCAAAAATCAATTTCTAATTAATTTCTTAAGAAATTAGCTACCTCAAGTTTAACTCCAAAATTTCCCAAATCTTGGCAGGACCTTACACATGTTAACGTGAGCTTCTAGTTTAAATTTCATGGTCATCTGAGTTATAGAACTCCTATTATAGCGTTTTTTCGGAAAAAACCTAAATATTGAAATAGTCATAACTTGCTCATTTTAAGTCGAATGAGCTCATTTTTGGACAGGAGGTACTTTATACCATATACCTTCATGTCCCAAAAGGCCAGAATTTTTCTCATAATTTAAGTGGCCGAAACAGTCCCTTAAAGTTTCACAAGCAATAGCATTTTCAAATTTACAGCTTTGGCCTCCTTTGCTAAAATCAGTCCCCACAAAAATCTACAACACCTTTTCCAGTAATTCCACTTGGATTAGTTAGGTAACTCATAGATCTAACTCTAGGACTTGACCACATTCAAAAATTCAAAATATAATAAGAGATATAGTCAATTTAATTTCATGTTACGCTTTTCACCAAAATCGATTTTCAACTCTTTGTGATTTCTAAGAAACTTTCATGTTTTCACATACTAACCAACATAACTCATCATAAAACTTACTAATACTTCATATACCCATGATTTTCATTATTTCAATGCTTTTATTATGACTTTCATCATAAACCACATAAACCTGCTTCATTTTAGTTGAAGAAATATTTGAGGGTTTAAGAAATGGGTTTTTGTCTTGGGTCAATACAAAATTCGATTTCACGCTCTAGGGTAGGCTAGAAATCTTCAAGAATACGTCAAGAAATTTATTAATGATAGAAATATCATTCAAAATCGCTACTCTTATCCAAGACTTGGATAGTACGTTACATTGATACCAACCGTGACTTCTATCCCTTAACCTAGATAAAACCTCACAATGATACCTATAAACTTGCCATCTTCATTCACGATGTCGCCACGAAAAGTCCGGCTTTTGCATTCCACACAAGGAAGTCAACAACGAAAGGATCGGGGCTCTTTACTTATGGCTTGATATAACAAAGTTGATTAACTTTAGGGTTTGGTTACTTTGAATTCATATAACAAAGTTGGTTAGGAATATGAAAGCTAACAACCTTACAAAAAGAATAATAAGTAGTTAATCAATCGTTTTCAAAAATTACCTCAAAGGCAAGTATTTTCAAAGAGATAAGATAGACAGTAACGTGAAAGTGTTTATTTGAAACAACAAGATTAATAAACAAAGGAGGTAACGAAGGTTTCTCCCAACGAAGTTTCAATAGATAAATCAAAGTCTAATTTCTCCCGAGAGTCAAATTTAAACGTTGAACGCAAGCAAGAGAGATAAAAGAATGGGTAGAACCCAGATTCTAATAAGGTATAGACTTCGCAAGAATTTATAATTAACTAACCCGTGCTAACTAACTTCGTTCGAAGTCACTTGCTTTTTAAGAAGTCATGAAAACGCCTTCATGAAACCACCGACTTTGTTTTATCTCAGATCCGCCTTTGGTGCCACCGTCCCAACTGGACTTGACTTTGGTGCACGACAAAATCGAGCTAAATGACCTTCTCTTCTTGAAATTTCCACTTCTATTATCTTGGCCATGATTACCACCAAGTGGTTACCATTCTTGGCATGATAATTTCTCCCACGATGGTCATCATTGTTCGATGGTCGCTATCACAAGAGATGATTATTATCGTGTTGTTGGTCGTTACCTTTTTGGTTGAAATGACTCATTATCGCACTCCAATAACTCGAGCCCTATTCACAACATCTAAATACAAACACCGCCACAAAACAAGGGTTAATTAACATGCAACATATTATCACTATACTCCTAATCGACCAATCAAATACCAAATAAACTTAGGTAGGTCATACTAGCGAAGGAATTCTGCCTCCTCTCTCCTAGTACTATTCTCACATCTTAGCCAGGGATCATATCCCTAAGCTCGATACCAACCGTGACGCCCCAAAATTAGGTATACGCCACCCATCTTGGGTCGCCACTTACATGGTACATAAATTCAAATACAACTTATTAACCTAACTGTCGTAGGTATACAATACGACATAAACCGTGAGTTTGAATACAAATATTGTCTACTAGATATTATACAAACTCAAAAGGAGTCCTCATTACAACTATTATCACACTATTTCACGTAATAGTGAGGACTACTAATGCTATCCTCTCGACCATTACTTCGCTCCCGACTCGTCCCAAATATGTTCTCATTTCCGAAGAGAATAAAGAAAAGAAAGGGTGAGCTCAACTAGCCCAAAGAAGAAATATTATGACTAAGATAATGCGTAATAAATTATCATTAGCCTTCAACAATGTTAAACCGATAAAATACAATAGACAACCAGTTTAACCGCAGCGGAATAAGCAATCCATTAAAAGAGTCAAGTAGAGAATAAAGTCTACTATCTTTTAGGTTTTAAAAGGTTTTCATCAATTTTATCACCGAGACTCAAACAATAAATAAACCACCACATCTAATCATCCCTCGTACTCACGGTCAAGGATTTTCATCAAATTATCAATGGTCATGACTATACCGAATCACCTCTGGTCATAATCATACCAAAAACTATCCATCAACGCATTACAGTGCCACCGAGGACTTTTGTCACATCATTTATATCAAGTCATGATTATACCGAATGATCCCCGTCATAATCATACTAAGTTCATCTATGCACGTAAGCCAAAGATAACATAATATAACATGAGGATGATGACAATGACATAGTAATTCAATAAAACAAGTTCAAGAATTATTTAATCCATGAATTATTAACGCCCAAGTTGTCAACATGATATCGCTTTCAGAGAGTAAAATTCAAGAATGATCGTAAGAATATTTCCATGAAAAGATATCGATGAAACGAAAATATCAAGGATATTCTACTAATTTCATGGAGTATAGAAGTCAAAGTTTTAACCAACCGGGTATAATAAAGAATGGAATAACAAAAGAAATCACCATGCATGCGATTGCCGATGTAGATGTGTTATTCCAATGTAATAATAATAATCGGACGAGTCGTGTGAAATTCACAATCGACAGGATGTTCCAATGTAATAATAAAGATGGAACCGGATCCGTGTAAAACACACGATAGGATATTCCAACATAATGATAAAGATTTTAACCAGTCCTGTAAAACACATGCATGTGATGTTCCAAAAGAATAATAAAATTAACCAGTCCTGTAAAACACATGCATGTGATGTTCCAAATGTAATAATAGAAGAATGTCACCAAGTATAGGGTAAACCATGTATACAAAAAGTTATTCCAATGTAATAATAAGCAATGGAATAACATAAAGATTTCACCAAGTATAGGGTATGCCGTGATACAAGGTTATGTATAGGGTATGCCACTTTTACAGTTATTCCAATGTAATAATAGTGAATGGAATAGCGAAGTTCTCTTCAAGAAGAAAGAATTACACCCCTTACCGTAAAAGAACCTAATATAGAAGTAGTGAAGTAGCGTATCACTCTTCTTCTTTCTATAATTTTCTCTATAGCTTCTTTCTATAATTTCTCTCTCTAGAGTTTCAATGAATTCGTAAGAAAATAATGAAGGAATGAGCTTCTATTTATAGGAAAATGGAATGCATAAGTAATTAATCCATGAACTATCCAGATTGATTTACTTTAATCTGACGGTCCATATTTAAAGAAAAATCTTTTAAATAAAATATAATATATTCTATTTATATAAAAACATTTTACTATGCAAACACTATGCAATACTATGCAAAATACTATGTAAAACACTATGCAACACTATGCATAATAAAATATAATATATTCTATTTATGAATAACTTTAATAAAGTATTCTATTTTATATAAAAGATGTTTCGCTTTTATTACGTTAATAATACAAATAAAACAAAACTTCATTATCGCTATAATAATTCATATTAGTAATCGACAATAATGGAATCAAACCGAGTGACTTCTCACATAAGCATCAATAATCAATACCGCAGCTACTTATGCAACCACACGTATTCATCGTATTTTTACTACCGAAAGTAGTTCAACAAGAACTACGGTAAAACTTCCGCCGTTATTTCAATAAAATATTTTTTTGTCGCTTTCTCAATCCGACAATAATTACATTAGGGGGTCCACCAATGATTGAGTAGTTGTACGAATATTCCTCGCTAAAACCGAATATTCCCCACCAATCGAATATAATATAACCACTTGCATACTTTGCAAAATTTATAAATACTACCCACAACTATAATATTATCTTAAATTCACACCATAATATTAAAAAAAATTATTTCAACAAAATTTAAATCTTTATTGATAAAATCTGGGGTCTCACAAAGAACTCTCTGATTCTAGTGTGATTTTCAATTCTAATTAAGCATCATATTTATAGGAGAATGGAAATGATACTATGCAATAAAATATTCTAATAAAACAAAAACTTTTAAATAAAATATAATATATTATATATTATATATATAAACTCACGGGTCATTACCCCCATGAATCAACAGGTAATTCTCGTGATTCTTATATATATATATATATATATATATATATATTGTGACGCCCCCAAAATTAGGTATACATCACCCATCTTGGGTCGCCAGATACATGGTACAGAATTCAAATACAATTTACTAATACAACTGTCGTGTATAATACGACAAAACATAACTGTGAGTTTGAATATAATTATTGTCTACTAGAGATTATACAAACTCAAAAGGAGTCCTCATTACAATTATTAACACACTATTTCACAGAATAGTGGGGACTACTAATGCTATCTTTGGGACCGTCACTCCATTCCCCGACTAGTCCCTGCTATGTTCTCATTTTCTGAAGAGAACAGCGAAAAAAAGGGTGAGCTCAACTAGCCTAGTAAGAAATATTATGATTAAGATAATGCAGAATAAATTATCATTAGCCTTCAACAGTGTTAAACTGATAAAATATAACAACATCAAGTTTAACTGCAGCGGAACAAACAATCCATTAAAAGAGTCAAGTAGAGAATAAAATCTACTATCTTTTATGTTTTAAAAGGTTTTTCATCACTTTTATCGTAGGACTCAGCTTAATAAATAATCCACATCATCGAATCACCCCTGCACTATGGCCAAGGATATTCTTTAGTATCACGACCACAATTATCCATGCACTACAAGCCAAGAATATTTGTGTATTCATTAATGGTCATGATCATGCCAACAACTATCCATCAATGCACTACGGGACAATGAGGACTTTTCCCACATCATTTGTAACATTATGGTCATGATTACACCGAATAATCCTTGGTTATAATTATACCAAGTCCATCTATGCACTACGGCCCACAGATGACTTTCAACATAATATAAACATGAGGATGATGACAATGATATAAGAATTCAATAAAACAAGTTTAAGAATTAATTTGTCCAGGAACCAATAACGTCCAAATTGTCAACATGATATTTCTTTGTGGAGTAAAATTCAAGAATGCTCCAAAGAATATTTCCATGAAAAGATCTTTGGATGAAGCGCAAATATCAAGGATATTCCACTAATTTCATGGAGTATAGAAGTCAAAACTTTAACCAACTGAGTATAATAACGAATGGAATAACAAAAGAAATCACCATGCATGCGGTACTTCGCATGATGTGTTATTCCAACAGATAATAAGTAACGGAACCTAGTCGGTGAAATTACACCGGCTGTGATGTTACAATGTAATAATAAAGATTTTAACTAGGTCCCAGCGTAACGCATGAATAGGATATTCCAACAAAATAATAATAAAGAATGGAACTGTGTCCCAAGAACGTATAGCGCATGTGATATTTCAAATGTAATAATAAAGACTAGAATAATGAAAGAAATTCACCAAGTATATGGTAGCTCACAGATACAAGTTATTCCAATGTAATTAAATAATGGAATAATGAAGTTCTCTTCATGAATACAAAAGAAATAACACCCACTTACCGTAAAAAAGAAACTGAATATAAGAGTAGGAAGTAGCGAGAATACTTTTCTATAGTTTCTCTATAATTTCTCTCTAGAAGTTTCAAATGAATTAAATAAGAAATTATGAAGGAATGAGCTTCTATTTATAGAAGAATGGACCCATAGTAACTAATTCATGAACGGTCCAGATTGATTTACTTTTAAATGAACGGTCCAGATTAATTTAATAAAATATTCTAATAAAACAAAATCTTTTAAATAAAATATAATATATATTATATATATATTATTTATATATATAACATATGCTCCTTTTATACCTTCACGGGGTAGAACCTGTGATTTTTCTAACCCTCCCCACATGCAATAACAATCATCAAATACATATTATATATATATATATATAATCAATCATCATATATATATATACAATTATTACAATACCCACCATAAAGCAACACCCATGAAAACATCAGCCAACTTCATGCTTCAATTTCAAACGTGGGCCCCATAGTGGGCCCCCACCTTTTATTATAAAAAATAATTTTCTACCGACTATTTTAAAAAATGGGTAAATGGGAATCCATAAAATAAGTAAAACTTCATAAAAATCACCTTAATAATTTCAACAACATTATCACCTTTATTATAATTCACAATATTAATCGACCAGGTTGTTCCCAGGAAAGAGGGGGCTTTCCAATAAGGATTTCTCCCTATTGGCGCCAATTAGGTGACCAAACCTCTCCTCGATGTAACTTCTAGACATCGTTAATATTGCAAATAATAATATTAATAACTTTGTTGTCTCAATTATTGATTTAATAATATATAAAATATTGACAATAATTGAATTAAATAACGTGAGATACTATGCAAAGAATTATCGTAACAATAATTGAACAAAACCGAGTGACTTTTCACGTAAGCATCAATAATCAATACCGTATTATCTCTTTATATGCGACCACGCCAGACATCGCATTTTTTTAACACCGTGTTTCAACAGATTAACTGTAATACTTCCGCCGTTATTTTTATAAAGTATTTTTGTCGCTTTCTCAATCCGAAAATAATTCCGTTGTAGGGTCCACTAATGATTGTGTTGTTGTACGAATATTCCCCTTCAAACGAATATTCCCACCAATCGAATATTATATAAAAACTTGCGTGACTTTGCAAAATTTATAAATATTACCCACAACTATAACATTATATCAAATTTACTCCATAATATTCAAAATGATATTTATAGAAAATTCATCTTTATTTATAAAAGTTGGGGTCTTATATATATATATATATATATATATATATATATATATATATATATAACTCCATAGTACTCCCCCGTGCATGCCACCATGAATTCCCCCATGATTTCATTATCATATATATATTATAAAACATATATATATTATATATATAAATACTCCCACCATATTTTCCTTCTTTATACCCGTGACAAACATAACATCCCACCCCAAGACTTTCCTCCACAAGTGGGCCCCACCCATGGGTCCCACTTAAAATAACTTCTACCAATTATTTTGAAAAATGGGTAAATGGGGGGTCCATTTAATAAGCAAAAATTACGACAAATACTTCATAAAAATCTCAATATTTTTAACAACATTTATCATCATTATTATAATTCGCAATATTTAACAACTAGGTCGTTCCCAGGAAAGAGGGGCTTTCTAATAAGGATTTCTCCCTATTGGCGCGCAATTAGGTGACCAAACCTTTCCTTGACAGAACTTCTAGACAACGTCAATATTGCAAAATAATAATATTAATAACTTTGTCGTCTCAATTATTGATTTACTAATATATAAAATATCGACAATAATTGAATCAAATAACGTGAGATACTATGCAACAATTACTGTAATAATAATTGAACAAAACTGAGTGACTTCTCACGTAAGCATCAATAATCAATACTGTGTGCTACAATGCAACCACGCAACCACGCGTATTACTGTACTTTTAACACCGGGTGTTTCAACAGTTAACGGTAAAACTTTTGCCGTTAGTTTTATAAACAGATATTTTTGTCATTTTCTCATCCTGACAATAATTCTGTTGTGGGGTCCACCAATGATTGTGCCACCGTACGAATATTCCCTGTTAAAACGAATATTCCCCGACCAATCGAATATAATATAACAACTTACGTACTTTGCAAAATTTATAATTATTACCCACAACTTTAATATTATAATAATTCAATACCATAATTATTCAAAATGATATTTATAGAAAATTCATCTTTATTCATAAAAGTTGGGGTCTTACAAACTTACATTCTAAACCTTATCGTATAAGTTTAATATTTTAAACTTATTCCCTTAATCAAATATAGATTCATATTCATTCAACTATTTCATAGTACATAGTATAAAGACATAACGTTTTTAAACATTCGATATCCCTCTGTGACCACAAAAGTCGGGAATCGCTACCACAACTTACACAAAATGTGAAAATATTATATTATATGTATATACTTATCATAGAACACACATATTCAAATAAGATTTTATACTACAAATTCACTACGCCTTTTCCTGATCCTGGAAAATCTTTCGCTCGATGACCTTCCATCCCACAAATAAAACATACACCTAGCTTAAAGTCGGGACAATGATGAGAGATATGTCCCTCATGTCCGCAAATGTAACATATCTTTTTCCCTTTTCCTGCATACGTCTTTATTTTTCTTGTCACAGTTTGTACACTTTTCTATTTTGTTAGCGTCCTCTTGGTTGTTACCGGAATTTCCTAAGTCACGGTCTTTCATTTTTCTTTTCCCCTTCTTGCCCGGAGCTGCACACGATATGTTGTTTTTGGCTCCCATCTGATCAATTTGGATTTTAAGCTTATCTTGTTCTTCCATCATTTCGATTAATGCCTTTCGCAATTGACTATTTAGTAGCTTTTCTATTTCCCACAACTTTTCCAGAGAAGAAACTTTATTCCTCAGATTCTGCACTTCGGTTGATGCTTGATCAGCTCCAACTTCGGTGTCCGAATCACTATCTGTTAGTTTCACCATTTCTGGGTCTGGTACTATATTTTCCAAAATGATCACCTCATCAAGGTTACCTTCAACGTGAGCCTCTATTTCAGCTATTGGCTTTGATATTGGCTCGATTATAGAAATTGGCTCCTTATTTACGATCGGAGGGTATTCTAATCCCTTTCCTCCTGACATCTACACACAATTTATCCAGATTAGTATATAATATATACACATAGCAAGTAATAGTTTTATATAGGTTATTTTTATTTTGTTTTACGATGAATTTAGTTAATTCATCTCCTTTTAAACTTTATATGAGTTATTTGTATTTTTAACGTTTTTCTCTACCCTAAGGTTATAGCCTAAGGTCTACTCTCACCTAAGGTTTCTAACCTTAAAGCTCTGATATCAACTTGTGATGCCCTTAAATTCAGGTGCTTGAAACCCAAATTCAGTGCTTCACGATACCATTTCTTTGAGCGGAATAATAATAATAATGTCATAAATATCAAACTTAATTTACATATCAGAGTTGTCTAAATCTCAGGTACGCGACTCTTCAAATATTTCATTACATGATAAATAATAATTAATATCATTTTAATAAAGTCTAACTATTACATAAGATACCATAAAGTTTATTCTGCTAGCTTTGCTTTCCCTTTATTCTTGGCAGAACCTTCTGGTTGATCGTACTTAACTGAAAACATTTAAATTATCCAAGAATGAACATTTGAGTGCCCAGCAAGTAATAGCAAACAATAAGCATTAGCTGAAAGGATTAAATATTTTCTTTGAATGGCACTTTTACAACGAATCAATGGTTGTGAAGTAAATTAAAGCAACACTAAACAACGTCACAATTCTATTTCAAATTTTGAAATAACGTACTGACTATAAATGGAAGGCAGTCGACAGACCGTGAACTTTGTTTTCAATTTTTGAAAAGCTTTAACAGAACTTCATCCGCAAACCGTCATAACTTAAAGGCACAGGGGATGATCAGACCGTTATGCCATGTATTGATCAATACTACATACCAGAACGATATTCTCATTCATCTTATCCACCTTAGGCGCACAAAGTTTTCCCATGTTCGAGATGTTCATACTTAGTAAGGAATCCGAACCAAAAAAATTCGGTTGGATTTTAATAAAGTGTTATCATGTTCAACGATATTTTTAAATCTGTGTCTAGCCGAGTCAAATAGCTTAGACAAATTTTAATTAAACTATACATACTGGAAATCAACACGTATGTATCAACATGTACGATAATTATCCAAGTGAGGACACTTGCATGACCATACTTAGAAATTAACGAACAGAATGTATATATCTGAATCTTATAATAATACTGTACTGATAAACAATGAACGAATAAAGTTCAAGAACTTGCACTATATAAAGGATAGTTCAGATACTTGCATAGTGTAATTCGATTACGGTTAGGAAACTTGTTTACGATATCCGTTGAATAAAGTAAAACAAGAGTTTAGGATACTTGCATGAATACTATGATTAATAACAATAAAGTTTAAAAGCTTGTATAACCATAATATAATTCAATAACTTGCTTACATAAGTTTATTGCATAAATAGCTATAAAGAGTAAAGATACTTGCCTTAAGCGTAGTTTATCCACATTAATAAATCAACACTTTTGAATCCTATTTATAGCGTATTATAAGCACAAGATGCTCATTAGCTAACACATTCTTTATTCAAGTTTGACATGATTCAAATATGCACATATGGTATAAAATTAACTCATAGTTTTATCATGAAATCAAGTATCTAGTTACTTTATAAGAAAATTTATAATGCTCAAGGTTAAGACCTTTTTACCCATGAACTTTCATTATGCAAGGCAAACAACGTCATATTACTTAATCATCACATTTATACACGTATCATTAGGTTTTAAACTACTTTTAGCAATATAGGCATCATACAAGCTAAACCGTCTCCAAAAATCGATTACATCGATCTAAGATTCCAGATCAAGGCAATTGCCATATGCTAAGCTTTAGGGCCCATAATCAAATACGTAGCCCTCTGGCCAAAGCCAATACTCATCTGCTGCCTTGTGGTTCCTATCCAGCTTGAACACAACAATCATACATAATATATTTTATCATGTTAAAGGTCTTTTCATGCCTCTAAAGTCAATCTAGGTTCCTTCTTTCATAATATAATTCTAAATTGATCATTTCAACAAGTTAAGGTCATTCAAGGTCATGAAACCACAAAGTCTATCATGCTTGCCTTTGAAACATACAAGATAGTCGTATAACTCATATTAGGCATGCTTGTGAGTATTCCTAGCACATATGTGTAACTATTCTAGTTATTATTTTGAAATATGATTTATTTAGTTTTAACTTGATTTCACAACTCTTAACTTAGTAGATATATATGTATGATACTTTAGCAAGTCTAAAAGTACCATCAAATATGCTCATAAAAGTCAGATTCTAACTCTCAAGGTAGTATGTTAACATTCTCGTTCAAAGTTCGTATTTTCATTAGTAACCTTACTAATAATTATAATACGTTCATGTTTTCTTATGAATCATATAAGCGTAAGTTAACAGTCTATTCATGCATTTCTAAATCATACCAACATGCTTGCAAAGTCAACATATAAACATGGTATACATACAGATCAAGTTCCTTTCTAAAGTTCTAAATTCATTAAAACTACACACTTTGTTAATCATGTATGATAATCTAGTAAAACATGCTCTTATTAAGTTAATATACTTGTATATACCCATTACACATGCTTGCATGCTAGTTTAAGTTATAATAATTGATCACACTTAGCAGAACTTTTAACAGAAAACAAAATTAAAAATGAGACCGCAAATGCAATTTGACTGTGCCTTAGTGTTATTACTGGTACAAATTGCTACATGTCTCTAGTTCGAGCTGAGAACGATGCCTTGGCGAGAACTTTAGCCCAAACATAGAAATTATTCACAATTTTGATTCTAAACAGTCATGTATCAGTTTTAACATGCTTATATAGTTATATAACAACTATACAACCATTACCCAATCCTTATTATCATCTAACTCCACCTAATTTAGAATTTGAAAATTCAAGAAAGGAAATTTAACAAAAACTGAAAATGAAGAACAAGAAAGAATTTTATACCTTTGTAATTAGCTTGGTAATTCACACTTCTTCTTCCTATGATATATGTATACAATCACACACTCTATCTAAGCTTTAAATTCCACTCCTTAGCAATTCTCCACAATGGAAATTAAAAGGAGATGGGTTGTATTTATAGAGAAACAAAAACACAGACAATGCATATATACATCAAATTAAACCAATGAGAATGTTAGATTATATGATGGTTAAGAGAGAGTTGATAAATGGTAGTTGATTTACATCATTATGCACACTCCCTTGTTCATCATTGACATCTAGATTGCTAGCTTGAGCTTGGAAGAAGAAAAAGGAATAGGCCTTAGCCTTTTTGCCAAACACGTGAATGTGAAATAAGGAGCAATTTGGACACTAAATTTGGGATAACCCAAATACTCAGCAATCTTGTAATACTAGACTATACACTTATACACAAACCTTATTCTTATGTTGTATTGTATACACATAACAGTCCTACATTAGTTATAACTGGATGTCACAATATGATTTGCATATTTAATATTTCAAGGTAGTAAATGTAATATGGAAATGTAACATACATATAGTACCTGTACATTTTATCACACCGATATACTTTATTAAAATAATAGTTTACAATATGTTCATGGTATATTATTTTAATATATATCCACATACATATTATCACATACACCTTTCATGATGTATTCATACCATATAGTTTTAATAAACCTTAATATATGGTTACTATATATAGTCACATAAATGTTACACTACACTATATAATATAGTTGTATTATTTTTTAATCATTGCTCACATGCATATAACAATCAATATAATCTTATTATATTAATAACTTACTTGTTTTATGTCAAATAAATAAATTATTCACTTCCTCGATTAATTACCACCAATATCAATTAATCCATTCTTCCTTGATTAATGTATTTATGGATCTCCATAACCATTAATTATCTATATAATTCTTATTGTATTTATACATATATTGCTAACAATAATAATCACATATTATTAATTAATTACCACTATCAATTAATCAATATTCTACCACAACCATTAACAATTAATATTAATTAATGACTCACTTAATAATTCATTCGTCAAACATAACTTACTTTATTCCATGGTTTATTAATGTCACACATATCACATAATTGTTCCATTTAATTTCTAAAGTAGAAAGTTAATTTTTCTCCATTGACTATCAAGCAAAATGCTACCATTTATCTTCTTCGGACGACGACGCAATTTCACGCATGGCGTACTACAACGATCAAGACTGGTTTAGCTTCAAACCAGTGCCAATCTCCATTGCCATACTCGTTTTACACAACATGAATTAATGTCCACACGAGTGATATTGCAAATCTAAGAGTGTACTCATTAACTATATAAAATCACATGATCAAACACGATTAATCTTCTTAATTCTCTTTTTAACTTACTTAGTGAATTTCCTCATTTCACAATATACCACACAAGGCATTTCACAATTCTCATTGTCAATTCCACACTTCTCAATACATATTAATCTAATACGAATCAATTTGAATTATTCAACTTACAAAACATTAAGACTTATATTCACATAAATATTTATTTCTATTAATATATTCATTTAATAAGACGTGGAAATTCTCGAGTATTACATCACTTATCATAATAATCCTAATAATCATATCATATATACAATAATCATATTTTCATGGAAAATAAATACTAAATATTTTATTACAAATTAAGTTTATTATAAGAATATAATCTATAATAATCAATAATTCTTAAAAATTATTAAAAAGAAATTATTTACATATTATTTGCATGCAATATATATAAAAATTTATAATTTTCTTATTTAATTATATCACATATATAACATTTAGTCCTTTGACTTTACTTTTGTTGTTGGTGGTGGTGGTTCTCATATTCCTCACATATTAATTTATATATATAAAAACATTATTATATTCAAAATTTCTTTCTATTTAATTATAATAAAAAATATTGAGTTATTACATCACTTATCATAATAATCCTAATAATCAGATCATATATACTCATATTTTCATGGAAAATAAATACTAAATATTTTATTACAAATTTTATAAGAATTTAATCTATAATGATCAATAATTCTTAAAAGAAATTATTTACCCTTATTCATAAATAAATAAATTTTATTTCTTATATATATTGTACATGGTGGTGGTGGTATATATAAAAATATATGCAAAATTTCTTATTTAATTATATGAAAATATTGAGTTACTTTAAACTCCGGCTTTAGTCTTTGACAAGGACCCTTCATCCTGTTGATTGGTGGTGGTGCCGAAATGCCAAGATGACTTTAAGCTTGTTCATCCTTGATCCCTCTTTGTATTCTACATCGAGACTAGATCACCATTGGATATATTGTTAAGTTATTCATGAAGCTCGATCTCTTTGAGTACTTAGCAGTTTGTCACTTCTTCCTTAGTGCAACGGATCTTAAGGTTGGTCCTTTTTTGATCTCAACTTGCACTTTTTCACCACATGAGGTTTGCTAAGTCTTTGTTTCTTTGGTAGGCTTCGTCT
This sequence comes from Panax quinquefolius, assembly GCA_020205615.1. Classification (NCBI taxonomy): domain Eukaryota; kingdom Viridiplantae; phylum Streptophyta; class Magnoliopsida; order Apiales; family Araliaceae; genus Panax; species Panax quinquefolius. Next base: position 26,650,596 of record CM035171.1, read on the forward strand.
GGCACTTAGCATCCCCTAAACCTTGGTTAGCTTGTGTATAGATTTGGTTCTGTATCTATTCTTCTTTAGTTTTTGGTGGATTATGGTGATTCGTAGACTGGCTCTTTGAATCTTCTTTCTGATCTGTCAATCTCTTGAATGCTATTATCTTGGTCTTCTCGACTCTCAGCTTGGCTAACATTCTTAATGGCATTCTCATTGTTGTTCAGTGAGTCCTTTTTCTATTAAAGCTCTTCTCTTAACTTGCTTCACTTCTACTTTCGTAGTCTCACTTCCACTGAGACATATTCTGTTTTTGCTCTGTAGAACTCGTAGAGTCAACAACTTGTCATCAACCAACACCTTCTCTTGTTGAGCTTCTGTTGTTAAATAACATTTCATAAGCTTCCCATTGGATTATAGCCGTTAAGAGTTATTTAAATTGATTCACAGATCTCGAGTTATTTGGTGCAAATGTGATATGACAACCCCTTTTTCACTTTTCTTACATTACAGTTTACTATTTCACCTACCTCATCAGAAATGTCACTTTTGCGTGTAAGGCTGGTAGTCACCTTTATTTCTTCTTTCTGATTTCTCGATCAAAGCATCAGGAGTTGTCCTTCTGCATCGATGCTTTCAATATCCAACGTTTGAATGTCAGTCTTTTCATTGAGACGTTGCCAAGGCTTCAATACTCAGATGACGCTGAACTCTACGATTCAGATGCAGATGACCTTGAACTTGACCGTAGTTAGTCTGTTGAATATTTTTTGTTGACTGATTGAGACACCACTACGATTCTGAGAGTGTTCTTTGGATTTGCAATGTAGAACCTCTCTTACTCCACTCATGTAGTGCTTCATCACTTCTGCTTGCCTTGACTTATATTATGTACTGACAACTTGTCTGATTACTCTGGCCCTCCTTAACTTCAAGACTTATCAGGTTTGTCATGCTCAGTCTCTTTCTCCTTGTGATCTCCCATTCACATATCATTAATGGTCTGACCCATGTTTAATCTTCTATGTTTATTCTGTATAGGTTAGCCAATGTCTCTGATATAGACCTCATCAGTTTCTGCTTCTAACCTGGCAAGCACTACAATCATAGTTATACCCAAGATAGTCATCTTTTGTTTATCTTGACAGCTACAGCATTGTTGACTTCCTTTAGTCATTCACATCATCTGAAGTCTTCTTACTATTGCTGGTGGAAGACTTCCTTTAAATGGCTTCACTACTCAATCAGGATGCTAATTGAATTTGTGTTTCAATCTTCTGTTTGTTTGATAGCCATTAGGTGAATGCTCTCTGGCTTCCTTCAAGTAGATTGCATCTCTATAGTTCTGTCCAGAGGCTTCATTCTTTGGATGCTTTGGTGTTATGAGCACTAATAGGCTTTGTCGAATACTTTGTTCTGCAAACTACGACCTAGCTTTGGTTCTGCAGACACTACTACTCAGAGTGTAGATTATACATCAGACTACGATTTATGCCTTACCTCTTATTGTTCTTGTCCGATCTTGCTCGACTACGATTTCTGCCTCTGATATGATCAGTAGACTCTACGACTTCAAGTGAGGTCTACGATCCTTGGCTTGGCTTGGCAGATGCTTGGACCAACTCTACGTTCTTCGAAAGTGAGGCCATCCAAGGCAAACTATGATCTATAGCCATTTTCTCGATACTCTCACGATTTTATATTGGCTTCTCGAATCCCTCTACCGCTTGACACTCTACGATTCTCGCTTGATAGTCTCTTGAATACTTTGTTTCTCCGGCAAACTTCTAAGGCTTGTGTAGTACTTTCTACGATCAAGCAACTTTATCTATTGCATCATATAAGATCAACCTAACAAGCTTGATCTTTCTATCTTTAGTCCTTGTATACCATATACTTTTTAAGGACTTTACAAGCTGTTTTGTTCATGTATAATCAACCTAACATATTTGATCATTTTAGTCTTAGGTCCTTGTATATATATTCATATTATCTATTCAAGGACTTTACAGCTTGTTTCAATGCAGACATATTTGCATATTCGTTCATTAAGATCATAATCAAATATTATATAAATAGGAATATCATTCACATGCTTATTCTTAATAGTCTTTTATAAGATACAAGTTATTTATATAAATATTGTGAAGTAAATCAAATACCGAGGTACGAATACACTTCAGAAAGAGTGTGAATTATCCGAAAGGTATTTAAAATCATAAGTGATTGATCGAAAAAAATTATATAAATAAGGATTGTGAAACTATAAATTTGGTTAGTACTTAGATACCGATACAATTTGAATTTATTCACTCTTATTTAAATCTACTTTTAGGAATTAATTTTAGTTAGTGTGATTCTTTTGGCCAATACGATTGCAGTAATGTCTAAGGACATATTTGTCTTTAAATAATAGTTATGTTCGCATAATTTTTTTCCATATTTTAATAGAAAAACAAAAGAAAAAAGGTGGAACTAGGGAGTACTATCATTTATTCTAAATTATGAATTTATTCATTAATTTTTTAAAGTAAATTTTAAATTTCTCAACTCAATATTATTGTTATATAATAAATTTATGAAATAATAAATGTTATAATTAATAACATTTATTACAATATCAATTTTGAAAAGGTGGGATTTGAGAATATCATTTATTCTAAATTGTTAAGATAGATATGATGATAAATTAATGTTAATATTAAATATTTATGTAAGACCCCAACTTATTATAAATAAAATCGAATTTTCTCTAATTATTATTGTGAATAATAAGGTGTTAAATTGATATAATATTTTGGTTATGGGTGAAATCAGAAATTTTGCAAAATAAGCAAGTGGTTATAAAATAATCATTGTTGTTGTTTAGTCGTGGAATATTCTTGTTGTCATTTGAATATTCGCATGCGGCCATAGCGATCATTAGTTAGGGGCCCCATAATGTAATAATTGTCGAATGAAGAAAATGACAAGTTTGAGTTTTTATAAATAACTGGCGTAGTTATTATCACAATTAACACCGTTGGAATACCCGTTGGTTAAAATACGATGAATACGCGGATGCGATAGTATTTTTGAATTATTGATTCTTACATAAGAAAGTACTACTCAATAATTGTTACAAGAATTACTTGCTTCAATATTTTATTTTATTGATTCAATAATTGCTGCATTGATATTTTATATTATTGTTGTTTCAATAATTATCAACGCATGATATTTCCTATTATCACATCAATAATTCATATTATTTGAATAATATTGTAAGACCCCAACTTTTGAATAAAGATTAAATTTTCTCAAAATATATTTTTGAATATTATGGTGTGGATTTGATATAATGTTATAGTTGTGGGTAATATTTACAAATTTTGCAAAAGTACGCAAATTGTTATATAATATTCGATTGGTCGGGGAATATTCATTTTAACGGGGAATATTCGTACGACACAATCATTGGTGGACCCCACAACGGAATTATTGTCGGATTGAGAAAACGACAAAAATACTTTATAAAAATAACTACTGGAAGTTTTACTGTTAATCGTTGAACTACCCTAGTAGTAAAAAGTACGATGTACGTGTGGTTGCATAAGTAGCACACTATTGATTGATTATTGATGCTTACATGAGAAGTCACTCGGTTATACTCAATTATTGCTACTAAAGATTGGTGCTATCATCATATCTCTCATATTATTGATTCGATTATTGTCATAGTACTATCTCGCATAATAAGTTATTTTATTAAATCAATAATTAAGACGACAAAGTTATTCATATTATTAAATTGCAATATTTACAATGTCTAGAAGTTCACATCGAGGAGAGGTTTAGTCACCTAATTGCGCGCGATAGGAAGAAATCCTTATTGAAAGCCCCTTTCTCGAGAACGACCTGGTTGATAAATATTGTAAGTTATAATATTAATGATGAATGTTATTAAAATTGAAGTTGTGTTCGACGTTGAATTTGGAGACGCGGACGTGATATTTGAGTCTGGAATGATGAAATCGATAAAAATAGTCTATAAACACAAAATTTTCCGGAATTCACTATTTGGTCAAAAAGTCAACAGTTGACTTTTTCGAGAAAAGCCAAACTTCAAAATTTCAAATTTTATATTTTTTGATAAAAATGGTTTCATTGTGTTGGAATTATTTGTGTTAGTGAAAATCGACAATTATTTCGATAATAATTGATGTCTGGAGGTTATATTGACCAATTTGGTATTTAACCGGATAAATGAGCAATTGATTGCTATTATTTCACATGATTATAACTATTTGTTCACATGTGTATACAATTGTTTCACATTATTGTTACTATTAGGGGAGTTGGTGCAAGATTGATAATACTTGCATGACTAAGTTAAAAACGGAGGTATAGATGGAGGTACTATACTGTAATTTGTATTTTCACATGTCTAGAACTATTGATTCACATAATTTACTATTGAATCACATTATTTACTATAAGGGGAGGTGGTGCAAGTTTGATAATACTTCCATGACTAAATTAAAAATAAAGGAAAAGTTGGAGGTATTGTCTTGTAATTTTTGAGCCCCAAAACGTGCAATTATCGAAACTATATTTTCTATAAATAAAGCTCATTCTTCCTTCATTTCTCACCAATTCACAAAAGCTTTAGAGCGATTATTATAGAGAGAAATTATAGAAAGAAGAAAAGAAGTCTCACTACCTCACTATTCCAAAGATCCGGTTTTTTCTAAGGTAGGGAGTATTATTTCTTTCTTATCCATGAAGATAACTTCATTATTCCATTCTTTATTATTCTCATTGGAATAACTTTTGATACGCTGCTACCCTATACTTGGTGAAATTCTTCATTATTCCATTCTTTATTATTCATTGGAACATCCTCAGATATGCGTTTCGCCATGAGACCGGTTCCGTCTTTATTATTCTCGTTGGAATATCCTCATCATGCATGCGTTTACTGTACGACTGATTCCGCTTTTCCGCTTTTTCCTATTCATTTTACGGAATATCATGTCTTTATTCTATCGTATATCTGTCTTTGCGTTTTACTGACTCGATTCCGTTATTTATTATTCTGTTGGAATAACCTGCTTGTACGGTCTATTGCATGCTTGGTGATTTCTTTTGTTATTCCATTCTTTATTATACTCAGTTGGTTAAATTTTTGACTTCTATAATCCATGAAATTAGTGGAATATCCTTGATATTTGCGCTTCATCCAGTATCTTTTCATGTAAATATTCTTCCGAGCATTCTTGAATTTTACTCCACAAAGAAATATCATGTTGACAATTTGGACGTTATTGGTTCCTGGACAAATTAATTCTTAAACTTGTTTTATTGAATTCTTATATCATTGTCATCATCCTCATGTTTATATTTTGTTGAGAGTCATATGTGGCCTGTAGTGCATAGATGGACTTGGTATGATTATGACCAGGAATTATTCGGTGTAATCATGACCGTAATGTTACAAATGATGTGGTAAAAGTCCTCATTGGCCCGTAGTGCATTGATGGACAGTTGTTGGCATGATCATGACCATTATTGAATACACAAATATTCTTGGCCCGTATTGCATGGATAATTGTGGTCGTGATACTAAAGAATATCCTTGGCCGTAGTGCAGGGGTGATTCGATGATGTGGATTATTTATTAAAATTTGAATCCCAAATGATAAAAGTGATGAAAAACCTTCTAAATCATAAAAGATAGTAGATTTTATTCTCTACTTGACTCTTTTAATGGATTTCTTGTTCCGCTGCAGTTAAACTTGATGGTTATTATATTGTATCAGTTTAACACTGTTGAAGGCTAACGATAATATATTCTGCATTATCTTAGTCATAATATTTCCTACTGGGCTAGTTGAGCTCACCCTTTTACTTTTATTATTCTCTTCAGGAAATGAGAACGTAGCAGGGACTAGTCGGAGAACGGAGTGATAGACCATATGATAGCATTAGTAGTCCTCACTATTAAGTGAAATAGTGGAAAATAAATGTAGTAATATTGAATTTGAGTTTGTATATTGTCTAGACGATAATATTTGTATTAAAACTTACAGCTTATGTTTTGTCGTACTTTACACGACAGTTGTATAATTAAGTTGTATTTGTATTATTTACCATGTATTTGACGATTCAGAATATGTGATGTATACATATTTTGGGGGCGTCACAGTTGGTATCAAAGATTAGGGATATGATCCCTGGCTAAGATATGAGACTAGAACTAGGAGGGGAGAGACGGGGAATTCCTTCGCTAGTATGACCTACCTAAGTTTATTTGGTATTTAATTGGTTAGTCAGAGTATATGGATAATATGTTGCATGTCAATTAACCCTTGTTTTGTGGCAGTATTTGAAAATGGCATCCGAGAATATTGAGAATAGCAATGGAGCACAATAAACCATTGAGTCTCCACAGATCAACAATCAGAATAATGTGCATCAGGAAGGCGACAATCCTCATGCAAACAACAACACTGACTAAATGATGAATGATGGAATGTTCAGAGGCTTTATGCAATTCATGCAACATCAGGCGAGAGCGGCTCCTGTCCAAAATGTAGGTGGAAACACTAGAAACTCTCGGACCATTCTTCTAAATGAGCTCAAGGAGTCGGACCACCGGAGTTTATTGGAGAACCAAAACCACTTAAGGTCAAGCATGGATAAAGCAGATCACCAAGATATTTGATGTCTTGGAATGCTCGAGGAGCAAAAGGTTCCTTCGCCACCTTCATTGTTTGCTTGAAGAGGCGATTCTTGGTGGGAATCAGAAACGCACTCACCAAACGCACTCAAAATATCTTGGGAGAAGTTCCAAGAGCTATTTAACGACAAGTACTTTCCCGAAAGTATTCGTCACATGAAGGAGATGGAGTTTATCAAGTTGGAACAAAACAATATGACCGTGTCGCAATACGAGGCTAAATTTGCGGAGTTATCCCGGTTTGCATCCCATTTGGTCGATAATGAGGAGCGAATGACGCGAATGTTTTTAAGAGGTTTAAAATCGGAGATACGTCAATATCTTATTTCTCATAAACAATGTTTGTAATCAGATGTTATAAATAGGGCTCAATTATTAGAGCGCGGTAACGATTTAACGCAACCAAGGGAAAGCAACCGGCAGCATGAAAATACCAGTGGTAACAGTCATTAAAACGGTGACAACAAACGTGGAGGGAATCAACATGCCAGAAATGGTAACCACTTCGGTGGTAATCATAGCCAAGACAATAAGAATGGACATTTCAAGAAGATGAGATTCAACAATGATGGAAAGACGTCAGCACCAACACCCGTTGTCAAGGAAAGAGAACGACCACCTATCATATGCTTCAAATGCGGAGGGGAGGGACACATCAGTCCAAACTGTGCGATGCCGTCCAAAGCATGTTATAATTGTGGAAGGGAAGGTCATTTAGCTCGATTTTGTCGTTCACCGAAGACAAGTTCAGCTAGGATGGAGGCACCAAAGGTCGTCCCAGAAAAGTCAAAGCCGGTATTGCAAGGGAGAGCGTTTGTTGTGACCGCCCAGAAAGCAAGGAACCCAAACGAGGTTATCATGGGTAAGCTTATCATAAACTCTAGTGAAGTCTATACCTTATTTGATGCCGGTTCTACCCATTCTTTTATTTCTCCTACTTGCGCTCAACGTTTAAATTTAACTCCGGAGAAATTAGACTTTGACTTATTTGTTGAAACTCCATTAGGAGAAACCTTCATTACATCCACTGTTTATAAGTCTTGTTTGATGCAAATCGAATAACATTACGTTACTGTCGATCGATCTCCTTAAAAATACTTGCATTTGACGTGATTCTAGGGATTGATTGGTTAACTACTCATCATGCTAAAATTGATTATTTTCGTAAGGTTGTTAGCTTTCATATTCCTAATAAACCTATTATGCGAATTCAAGCGACCAAACCATTAAAATCAATCACGGTCATCTCAAGCCATAAAGCTATTCGTTTATTGAAAAATGGATGTCAAGCTTTCTTAGCTCATGTCACGGATTTAAACAAAAATACGTCAGTTTTGAATGATATTTCTATTGTTAATAAATTTCCTGACGTATTCCCTGAAGAACTTCCTAGCCTACCCCCAGAGCATGAAATTGAATTTTGTATCGACCTTGAACCCGGTACAAACCCCATTTCCAAAGCCCCATATCGAATGGCTCCTATTGAACTTCAGGTGTTAAAGACCCAATTGCAGGAATTGTTAGACATCAGTTTCATTCATCCTAGTACGTCTCCTTGGGGTGCTCCTATTCTATTCGTGAAGAAGAAAGATGGGAGTATGCGACTTTGTATTGATTATCGGGAGTTGAATCATGTCACCATCAAAAATAGGTACCCATTGCCACGTATTGATGACCTGTTTGACCAGTTGCAAGGCGCCAAATTCTTTTCAAAGATTGATCTTCGTTCAGGATATCATCAATTGAAGATTAGAACCAATGACATTCCAAAGACGACTTTTCGAACTCCCCATGCGGGCATTATGAATTCCTAGTCATGTCCTTTGGATTGACTAATGCTCCTGTTGCCTTCATGGATGTGATGAACCGAGTATTCAAGGAATATTTGGATCATTTTGTGGTCGTCTTTATTGATGACATCCTCATATATTCCAAAAGCCATGAAGATCATGTATGCAACACTTGAGGCGATACTCTCCAAGCTTCGTGAAAACAAGCTATATGCCAAGTTAAAGAAATGCGAGTTACGGCTTGAGGAAGTTGCATTCCTTGGGCACGTGATATCAAATCATGGGATATCTGTTGACCCGACAAAGATTGAAGCAATTCAAAGTCGGGAGCAACCTAAATTAGTGATAGAAATCGTAGCTTTCTCGGCTTAATTTGGTTATTATCGGAGATTTGTAGAAGGGTTTTCTCGAATCACTACTCCATTAACTCACCGACTCAAAAGATATAAAATTCGGTTGGAGTATGGAATGTGAGAAGAGTTTTCAAGAACTCAAGAGGAGACTCATTTCAAAGACTGCTCGACAATACCATCTGGCTCGGAGGGATTTGTCATCTACAGTGATGCTTCGAGCAAAGGGTTAGGATGTGTTCTCATGCAACATGAGAAAGTCATAGCCTATGCCTCACGGCAACTTAAAGAATATGAGAGGAATTATCCTACTCATGATCTAGAGTTAGCAGCTGTCGTTTTCACACTTAAAATTTGGAGGCATTACTTGTATGGGGAGAAAGTGGAAATCTTTACGGAACATAAAAGCCTCAAATATTTCTTCACTCAAAAGGAACTCAACATGCAACAACGACGTTGGCTTGAATTATTGAAAGATTATGATCATACCATCCAATACCATCCTGGAAAAGCGAACGTGGTAGCTGACGCATTGAGTAGAAGATCATATGCAAGTACGAGTGCGACATTGTCAACGCAAAGGCCCATTTTGTATGACTTGCAAAGGATGGAGATAGAGTTAAAGACTCTAGGGACCCACATGATGATGGCAAACATACGAGTAAAACCTACTTTAATCGATAAAGTTAAAGCTGCTCAAGCTACAGACCTGGAGCTAATGCGTATGAAGAAGAAAGTGCAAGAAGGTGCTATGCCGGAAGCAAGAATCGATGAGGAAGGAATACTTTGAGTCAACTCCAGACTTTGTGTTCCTAACGACCTCGATTTAAAGTATAAAATCATGATGGAGGCGCACAACACACACAGAGTTTGCAATCCATCTCAGGAGTACCAAATGTATCGTGATCTTCGACATACATTTTGGTGGAGCAATATGAAGAGAGAGATAGCAGAGTTTATCTCAAGGTGTTTAACTTGTCAACGAGTCAAGGCGGAGCATCAAGTACCAAAAGGTTCATTGCAACCACTTGAAATTCCAGAATAGAAGTGGGAACACATTACTATGGATTTCGTTACTGGTCTTCACAAGGTTTCTCAAGGCATAGATGCAATTTGGGTCATTATTGATAGATTGACCAAGTCTGCTCATTTCCTACCTATACGAGAAACTTATACACTTGAACGTCTTGCTCGTACGTACATAAAAGAGATTGTAAGACTGCATGGTATGCCAGTATCCATAGTTTTTGATCGAGACCCGAGATTCACTTCAAGATTTTGGGTTAGTTTGCAAAAAGCTATGGGCACGGATTTATGATTTAGCTCGGCATATCATCCTCAGACCGACGGGCAGTCGGAGAGGACCATTCAAACTCTTGAAGATCAATTAAGAATCTATGTCCTTGACTTCAAGGGAAATTGGGATAAATTCCTACCATTGGTACTGGAGTTTTCCTACAACAACAGTTATCAAGCAAGTATTGGCATGGCTCCATTTGAGGCGTTGTATGGAAGAAAGTGTCGTTCTCCATTATGCTGGGATGAGGTGGGTGAAGCAACGTTGTTGGGACTGGAGTTGGTAAGTATGACTACAGAAAAGATACAAACGATCCGACAACGTATAAAAACCTCACAAGATCGACAAAAGAGTTATGCTGATCTTCATCGAAAGGACGTAGAATTCGATATTGGAGATCATGTGTTGTTACGTGTTGCTCCATGGAAAGGGGTTACAAGATTTAGAAAGAGAGGAAAGCTCAACCCTCGATTCATTGGCCCATTTTTAATCCTCGATCGAGTAGGAACTGTGACGTATAGACTCGTTTTTCCGCCAAGTATGTCTCGTGTTCATAACGTTTTTCACATATCTATGTTACGTAAATATGTGAAAGACCCGAACCACATTATTGAATTAGAACCAGACGAGATAGAGGAAGATTTAACGTATGAAGACTTACCTGTTAAAATCTTGGATAAAAATGATCATATTCTACGCTCCAAGGTTATACCTCAAGTCAAAGTTTTGTGGAGAAACCACGATATGGAAGAAATGACCTGGGAGTTAGAATCATATGATGAAATTATCGTGGAGAAACCACGATAAAAAGGATCATATGACGTGATATTTGAATCCGGAATGATGAAATTAGTAAAAATAGTCTATAAACACAAAAAATTTCGGAATTCACTATTTGGTCAAAAAGTCAATAGTTGACTTTTTCGGGAAAAGTCAAACTTCGAAATTTCAAAATTTATATTTTTGATAAAAATGGTTTCATTGTGTTGGAATTATTTGTGTTAGTGAAAATCGACAATTATTTCGATAATAATTGATATTTGAACGTCTGAGGGTATATTGACCAATTTGGTATTTAACTTTTTTGGATAAATGAGCAATTGATTGCTATTATTTCACATGATTATAACTATTTGTTCACATGTGTATACTATTGTTTCACATTCTTGTTACTATTAGGGAGTTAACTGCAAGATTGATAATACTTGGATGACTAAGTTAAAATGGAGGTATAGATGGAGGTACTTATCTTATCGTAATTTATATTTTCACATGTCTAAAACTATTGATTCACATAATTTACTATTGAATCATATTATTTACTATTAGGGAAGGTGGTTCAAGTTTGATAATACTTCCATGACTAAATTAAAAATAAAGGAAAAGTTGGAGCTATTAGACAATAATTTTTTCGAGCCCCAAAACGTGCAATTATCAAAACTATATTTTTCTATAAATAGAAGCTCATTCTTCCTTCATTTCTCACCAATTCACAAAATCTTTAGAGCGATTATTATAGAGAAAATTATAGAAAGAAGAAGAAAGTCTCGCTACCTCACTATTCCAATATTCCGGTTTTTCTAAGGTAGGGAGTATTATTTCTTTCTTATCCATGAAGAGAACTTCATTATTCCATTCTTTATTATTCATTGGAATAACTCAGTATACGCTGGCTACCCTATACTTGGTGAAATTCTTCATTATTCCATTCTATATTATTCTATTGAAACATCATATTCATGCGTTCTCTTTTGGGACTGGAGTTCCGTCTTCATTATTCTCTGCTGGAATATCACATGCGTTTACGCTTTTACGTACGAACTGATTCCGCTCTTTATTATTCTCATTGGAATATCCTCATCACATGCGCGTTTCTGTGGGACTTCGATTCCGCCTTTTATTATTCTATTGGAATATCCTCATCATGCGTTTTCTGTGGGACTGATTCCGTTATTTATTATTCTGTTGGAATAACTTTGCACATGCGATCTATTGCATGCTTGGTGATTTCTTTTGTTATTCCATTCTTTATTATACTTAGTTGGTTAAAGTTTTAACTTCTATAATCCATGAAATTAGTGGAATATCCTTGATATTTGCGCTTCATCCAAAGATCTTTTATGTAAATATTCTTCCGAGCATTCTTGAATTTTACTCCACAAAGAAATATCATGTTGACAATTTGGACGTTATTGGTTCTGGACAAATTAATTCTTGAACTTGTTTTATTGAATTCTTATATCATTGTCATCATCCTCATGTTTATATTTTGTTGAAAGTCATCATGGCTTTGTAGTGCGTAGATGGACTTGGTATGATTATACCGAGGATTATTCGATATAATCATGACCGTAATGTTACAAATGATGTGGTAAAAGTCCCCATTGGCCCGTAGTGCATTGATGGACGATTGTTGGCATGATCATGACCATTATTGAATACACAAATATTCTTGGCCCGTAGTGCATGGATAATTATGGTCGTGATACTAAAGAATATCCTTCGCCGTAGTGCGTGGGTGATTCGATGATGTGGATTATTTATTAAAATCGAGTCCCAAATGATAAAAATGATGAAAAACCTTTTAAATCATAAAAGATAGTAGATTTTATTCTCTACTTGACTCTTTTAATGGATTGTTTGTTCATTGCAGTTAAACTTGATGGTTGTTATATTGTATCGCTTTAACATTATTGAAGGCTAACGATATTATATTCTCGCATTATCTTAGTCATAATATTTCCTATCGGGCTAGTTGAGCTCACCCTTTTACTTTTATTATTCTCTTGAGAAATGAGAACGTAGCGAGGACTAGTCGGAGAAGCGGTGTGACGGACGGATGATAGCATTAGTAGTCCTCACTATTCATTGGTGAAATAGTGGAAAATAAATGTAGTAATATTGAATTTGAGTTTGTATATTGTGCTGACGACAATATTTGTATTAAAACTCACGACTTATGTTTTGTCGTACTTTACACGACAAACAGTATAATTAAGTTGTATTTGTATTGTAATACCCAGTAAAAATAAATAAATAAATATTGAATAATTAATATTATTTTGTTTTAAAATATTTTAATTGGATTTTATCTTTTATTTGGGTTAAACTAGTCACTTATTTTGGGCTAATAAGTTAACAAGGGTTGGATAAATTAATTTAGTAAAATTTGGGCCTTAAAAACTAATTGAATTTAATTTATATGTGGGTAATACTAAATCCTATTAAAAATAGAGTAAATAAGATATATTAATTAATAAATAAATAAGTACTAAACCTAATCATATGAACACACGAATTAAAACTGGAAAGGAAAAAAAAGAACCACCATCGACTATTTTTAAGAGAGAAAAAAAGAAAAGAAATTGGACCAAACTTTGATTTTCTGATACAAGTAAGTTAAGCGTGTGTTGTTATTAATTTTATTAATTAAATAGTAGGGATAATTGCATGAGCGAGCGAATAAAGACTACTCGACATTTTTTTTGACTTGAAATCATGTCATCTATGTATATATATTCCTTTATATAATGGTACTCATGTTTATTAATGAATCAGGGAAGGGAGGTATGTATATTATATATATATTTTTTATACATTAGGATCATATATTTTGTATACCACGTCATAAGCTTGCTTAAGACCGTTCTTAGCTAATTATTTTATTTTATTTTTTCTTTTCTTTTCTTATATATATATATATATATATATATTTTGTTAATAAACTCTTGGCCATGAAATTTATAATCGAAGTAGTAATTAAATCAATTGGAGTTATGTATATTAATTTGAATTAATTAATTTTGTTTACATAGTTATAAAAGTTTTAATAATAAATTTAATAGTATTATGTTATCAATGATTGGATTATAATAAAATCTTATTAAATTATTTAGATTGAATCTGAGAGAGTCTAAACGAATTAAATTTGGAGTATAAACTTTGGGTATTACATTGCTTAATCCAGTACTGGATTAGTGTATTTTTTCAAATGAGACTCTTTTATTTTTAATTTGTTCGTTTCGTTATTCGTTTCGAAATTTAGTATTGTCTCTCATAATTATTCCTTGTCAATTCATTATGATAGTTTCGTTTGGCGTTCATAATTGGAACTCATATTTGTACTCTTTAGACTAGTCCAACATGTCTAAATTTATTTTGATATTTATAGTAATGTGCATGTTAGAATTTTTGGGGACTTTGAGTTGATGATTCATTTCAGTTTAGCATGTACATATTAGAACCCCTTTGTGTTGATATTGTGTCGCATGTGTTGTGACATGGTATCTTTGTTAGAATATATCGTAGGGTATACCTGAGCTATAACCACCTGTGGGGGTACTACAGGCATGTCATCTTGGCACCGAGGCATGACACCTTCCATGGCGGTGTGATCAGTCCACGACGTCTCCGTTTTGTGCTCCGTTGGGAGTTGGCCATTTGGTGTTTTGTTGTGGGAGGCGTATGGGTCGACCCTAGTTTTCTGTTTTATTCTGTTCTGCGGATTGGTGATGTTGGTGCCAAACACGCCTTTCGATTTTACATGTATTGGATTCACGGTCCAATGTGTGTGACTTGCATGTGTGGCATTATTTGATTTGTCTATGTGGCATTATTTGACTTGCCTGTGTGGCAAGGTATATTTATGTTTTATTCTGAGCTCGGTATGAAATAACACCCAACCATATGATTCAGCGTATTATTTCGTTGTGTTAGAGTTGTTCGTTTCGTTTCAGTTCATTTCGTCTCTTTTCATTTAATTGAGTTGGTTATTTTGGTTCATTATTTGTATTTTATATCCGTACTGGGCGTTTGGCTCATGCTGTGTTTTCTTCCGGCAAGTAATCAGGGGAATCAAGGGCAAGTGTGATGAGAGCTCCATTCATTCCAAGATTTAGAAATATTTTGTTTAGACTTGATATACGTGTCGGTTTACTTGGAATTGTAATAATTATTTTAGATTGTGGTTTGAAAGTTGGGGATTTATTATGGTTGACTTGTGGTATTTATCGATTATGAAGACTATTCTTTTGTGGCTTTGAGCCTTGCTATTAAATTTATTAGTTTTGTTGTGTTTTGAGTAACCTCTCTTTCTATTTCGGAAAGGGGGTGTTACATGTATTCTGTACCATGTATTTGACGATTCAAAATAGGTGATGTATACCTATTTTGGGGGCGTCACAGTTGGTATCAAAGCTTAGGATATGATCCTGGCTAAGATGTGAGACTAGAACTAGGAGGGAGAGAGGAAATTCTCTTCGCTAGTATGACCTACCTAAGTTTATTTGGTATTTAATTGGTTGGTCAGAGTATATGGATAATATGTTGCATGTCAATTAACCCTTGTTTTGTGGTATTATTTGAAAATGGCATCCGAGAATATTGAGAATAGCAATAGAGCACAAGAAACCGTTGAGTCTCCACAGATCAACAATCAGAATAATGTGCATCAGGAAGGCGACAATCCTCATGCAAACAACAACACTGACCAAATGATGAACGATGGAATATTCAGAGGCTTTATGCAATTCATGCAACATCAGGCGAGAACGGCTCCTGTCCAAAATGTAGGTGGAAACACTGGAAACTCTCGGACGGTTACCGCTAAACAGTTCAAGGAGCTGGGACCACCGGAGTTTATTGGAGAGCCAAAACCACTTAAGGCTGAAGCATGGATAAAGCAGATCACCAAGATATTTGATGTCTTGGGATGCTCCGAGGAGCAAAAGGTTCCCTTCGCCACCTTCATGTTGGTTATGGGTGAAATGTGAAAATTTTGCAAAATAAGCAAGTGGTTATAAAATAATCATTACTGTCGGGGAATATTCGTTTGGTCGTGGAATATTCTTGTTGTCGGGGAATATTTATGCGACGCACGCAGATCATTAGTGGGCCCCATAATGTAATAACTGTTTGGATGAAGAAAACGACAAGTTTGAGTTTTTATAAATAACGGCGTAGTTATTACCAGAATTAACACCGTTGGAATACCTTGTGGTTAAAATACAATGAATACGCGGATGCATAGTATTTTTTTTGAATTATTGATTCTTACGTGAAGGCACTTCTCAATAATTGTTACGATCATTCTTGCTTCAATATTTTATTTTATTGATTCAATAATTGTTTGCGTTGATATTTTATATTATTGTTGTTTCAATAATTATCAACGCATGCAATATTTCTATTATCGTATCAATAATTCATATTATTTGAATAATATTATTAGATAGCATTATTGGAAATGTCTAGAAAGTTCTGTCGAGGAGAGGTTTGGTCACCTAATTACGCCACCAAGAAGGAGAAATTCTTATTGAAAGCCCTCTTTCCTGAGAACTACTGGTTTGTCATAATTATGATTTTGTAATATTATTTGTGAATAATTAATTATTGATTTATATGATAAGAAAATATTTATTTTATGTGGATATAAATGATGGATATATTTATTTTTATGTGGATAAAAATGAAGAAATTAATGCTGAGGTGTTTTATCAGTATTTTGTCGGTGTAGAGGTATTAAAAATTATCCGTTTGTGGATTTCGAGTATTTTTTGATTGGAATTTGGAAAAACTTTCTTCTACAAAGTTGTAGAGAATTAAATTTCCTATAGAAACACGTAAGTTTCGAATTTTTCTGATAAAAGGGCTATTTATTATGAATTACTGAAGTTTCGGGAAATAAAATAATTTTTATTAAATTATGGGTGGGGCCCACTCTTGTTTGAAAACATGTGGGCTGCTGATTTTTGGTTCAAAGATGGCTGGCCTTGATTTTCAACTTAGCATGCGTGGAAGAAAGAAATAGAAATAATACTATTTTATTATTTAGTCTCCTATGGCATTCTAGCATTTTTCCTATAAATAGACGCTTAGGTTAGAATTGAAAATCACACCAGAAACAAGTTTTCTTTCTCTCTATATTGTCGAGCGTATTTTAGTGAGTATTTATATACTTTGAGAGTTCTTGTTCGGTACAAGTTTCCTTCGACTTTCTATCTGATATTCAGATTAGAAGTACCGTTATTTTGATGTAAGGGATGTTATTTTCTTCTTAAATGATATTATTTTCTTCAATATCATTATGCCGAAATATTGGTGAATATTTTTATCAAATTTGGAACTTTTGTGTGTTCAGTTACTATTCACGATATCTGCCTTTATTCACGAATCACGACACTATTCATTCAAAAAATGAAATTTTCTTCTTTTTGTCCAAAATGTCTATTATGGTTACTATCTTTGATTGTATCTGTGACGCCCCCAAAATAGGTATACATCACCTATTCTGAGTTGTCAATACATGGTACAGAAACAACTACAACTTTATTATTACAACAAGAAATCGCGTGAGTTTGAATACAAATATTATCTTCTGCATAATATCTATACTCAAATAAATCCTCATCACATTATTGATTCATTATTTTACAAAAATGGTGAGGACTACTAAACAACTCTCTCTAGAATCTTCATTCCATACCCGACTAAGTACTCGCTACATTCTCGCCTCCCGAGAAGAAAAATGGAACAACAAGGAAAAGGGTGAGCTCAACTAGCTCAAGAAGAATAATATTATGACTAAGATAATATACAACAAATTATCGTTAGTCTTCAACAGGAAAAAATCGATGAATACAATAGACAACAAGTTTCGGATCAATATTCGCAAAAATAATAATTCATAGAAGAGTTACGTAGAGAATGCAAACTACTATCTTCTATGTATGAATTTAAAAGTTCATCGCTCATCTTTTATCCCCAGTAACATCAATCAATATACATCCGAATCAAATATTCATCTTTGCACTCAGCAGCCAAAGATATTCATCATTAGTTATGTTCATTTAAACACCTGCTCATCTTTGCACTACGGCCAAAGATATTCATCGAAATCATTCATCTTTGCACTACACAGCCAAAGATATTCTTAAGAAATCATTCATCTTTGCACTACAAACCAAAGATATTCAATAATATCATCATTTAAGACTAAGGATGATGAAAATATTTTTAAAGAAACGAATCCAAAGTGAAACAAAATGACAAGGATTAAGGATTAAGGATTCGTACTTGGTTTTATCCACGCCCAAAAATACCTCAAAAATAATCATAGTGGTGTAAAATTCAAGAATGATCAAAACATGGATACAATCAAAGCTAGTATCCGTAATAGATATTTTGGACAAAGAGAAGAAATTTTATTTTTCTATGTGAATAAATGACCAGATATCGTGAATAGTCTCAGATATCGTGAATAGTCTTGATATCGTGAATAATAACTCGACACCAAAAGATAGAAATTCCACAAAAAACATCTTCACGCTTATGAATAATAAGACTTTAGTGAATAGTAACTCGTGAATAAGAACTCATGAATAAGAATCGTGAATAAGAACTCCTAATAGTAACTCGTGAATAGTAACTCATGAATAGTAACCCCCGATACATGAAAAAGTTCCAAATTTGATAAAAACTTCAGATCAATATTTCAAAGATAATGATATTGAAGAAATAATATCATTACAAAAAAATAATATCCCTTACCTCGAAAGATTAAGTACTTCTAAATTGGAATACTGGGTATAGTCTTTGAAGGAACTTGCACCGCCTAACAATACTCAAAGTATACTCACAAGAATACGCTCAATATATCGAGAGAGAAATAGAGAGAAACTTGGGTTTACGGTGTGTTTTCAATTCTAACCTAAGACACCTATTTATAGGAAAATGCTTAGAACACCAAAGCGAAAATTGAATATAATATTAATATATTTTTCACATTTTCTTTATCCCACCTTAGACAACTGATCTCAGCCCATTTGAATCACATGTGAGGCCAACTTAGTTGCAAAAACGTTTTTCTCAAAATAATTAACTAAATCTCCCAAAATTAATTATTTCTAACTTGAACTTCAATAATTCATAATAAATAGCCCTTTCATCAGAAAATTCGAATCACGCGAGTTTTTATAGGAAATTCAATTCTCTACAACTTTGCGAAGAAAAGTTTTCCAAATTCCAAATAGAAATTGACCAAATCCACAAACGGGTGATTTTACAAGCTATAATCAAATTTCTATTAATAATTGTGTCCACCAACACACAAAACATGTGTTAAACATTTAATGCCACAAAAATACTCTTCCTCCTCATATACTCATATATCCCACATTCATTGTAAAAATATCACCGTTAATATATTATTAAAATAATATATTTAAATGAATTATTTTATCGTAAAAGATAAAATATTAATTTTCAACAATTGTCATTTTAAAATTTTCTCCATCTATATCCACATAAAATCAATATTTTCCTCATCATATAAATCAATAGTTAATTATTCACAAATAATATTACGTAATCACAATATTGACAACCAGTGCAGCTCCTCAGAAAGAGGGGCTTTCCAATAAGAATTTCTTCTTCTTCGCGCGCAATTAGATGACCAAACCTCTCCTTAGATGTAACTTTCTAGACATTGCCAATAATGTTATCTAATAATATTATTCGATAATATGAATTATTGCTTCGATAAAGAAAGATACCGTAATGACAATTATCAAACAACAAAGAATATACAATATCAACGCAGTTAATTATTAACTCAATAAAATATTTGAATGCGATAATAACCATTATTGAGTAGTGCCTTCTTCACGTAAGAATCAATAATTGTGCAATACCGGTGCATTCTTGTTCAACAACGCGTATTAGTGTGTTTTAACCACCGGGTATTCCAACAAATGATAATCTGTAATAACTACGCCGCTATTTAAAACAACTTATATTTTTCGCTTTCTTCATCCAATCGCTTTTCGTTATGGGGCCCACATGGTCGTCACTGGCATTGTCGTAATATTCCCCGACAAAGATCTAATATTCCACGACCAAACGAATATTCCCAATATAATGAATATTTTATAACCACTTTACTTATTTTGAAATATTTGCATATTTAACCCTTAACTATCCACATTAATCAAATCAACCCTTACTATTTCAAAATAATAAATAAAGGAAATTCCTTTTTATTTAAAAAATTTGAGGTCTTACAAAGATCCATGTTTTGGTCTTTATTTTTGAATTACGCTTCAAAATGGGTTATTATGGAGTATTATCGATCTTGGATAAAACTGCTATACGAATCCTTAATATTTATCCTTCCATCTCACCGGATTCGCTTTTCTTTAAAATATTTTCATCATCCTCACCCTAAATGATGATATTATTGAATATCTTTGGCACGTAGTGCAAAGATGAATGATTAATCGATGAATATCTTTGGCCGTAGTGCAGAGATGAACAGTGTTGAGATGAACATGACCAACCGGTGATACTGAAATGAATATCTTTGGCTGTAGTGCAAAGATGAATATTGATTAAAGATGTATATTGATTGTTGTTACAGGGATAAAATATTGATGATGGACTTTTAAATCTTAGAAGATAGTAGAACTCATTCTCTACTTGACTCTTCTAATGGATTGCTATTTCCGCTGCAATTGTTGATCTAAAACTTGTTGTCTATTATATTTTATCAGATTTTTCCCTGTTGAAAACTAATGATAATTTGTTGTATATTATCTTTGTCATAATATTCTTTATTGGGCTAGTTGAGCTCACCCTTTTCCTTTTTGTTCCATTTTTCTTCTCAAGAGGTGAGAACATAGCAGGATCTAGTCGGGGTATGGAGTGATGGTTCTAGAAAGATGTTTTAGTAGTCCTCACTATTTCTGTAAAATAGTGTTTGAATAATTGTAATGAGGACTTATTTGAGTGTGAATATTGTCTAGAAGACAATATTTGTATTTAAACTCACAGTATGTGTTGTCGTATTTTGCACGACAATTGTATTAATGAAATTGTAGTTTGCTTTATGTACCATATATTTGACGACTCAAAATGAGTGTTGTATACCTATTTTGGGGGCGTCACAATTTATGTATTTGTATGAATAAGATATGTGAGAGTAAGAAAATAACATACACATTATTATAATTATTTTATTTTATTATTTACAGTTAGTTCTACGTTAACCAAATATTTTATTAAATATTATTATAATTAAATAAATTTTTTTAATTAAACAAATATTATTTTTTAATTATATATTATTATTTAAAAATTAAACAAAGAAACTATTTAATTAATTTAAAAAATAATTATTTAATTATAATAACATTTAATTTATTTTTTTTTATTTTTACTTTTTTATTTTTTGACTAATTTTCTAATTTATATTATTATATTTGTAAATAATTAAACAAAAATTAATTTGGTATTAATTACAAAAATAATTAAATATATATTTCATTTATTTTCTTAATTTTTGGCTAATTTTTCTAATTTATATTATTATATTTGTAAATAATTAAACAAAAATTAATTTGATATTAATTACAAAAATAATTAAATATATTTTTATTTATTTTCTTTTTTTAATTTATATTTTACTTTAAAATAATTCTTTTATTTACTCCATAAATTTTTCCAAATCTACATCAAGGCCACATTGAATAATTCTTGACTTCAAAAATATTTAACCCCCAAATTAAGTGTATCTAACTTTTTTCTAGACAATTAAAATAATTATAGTACACATTTTCTCTTTTCATTTATTCATCCTCTTCCGAAGTGTATAATTCCCAAATTATATAATTATGGATATAATTATACTTTTAACGATAAATTTAATATAATAATAATTGGATTTGTTAATAAATGTGCAAATGGTCAAAGGTGTAGATAATTTGAGATAGAGGGAGTAAACAATAATATTAATAATAAAAAATAGCCAAACGGAGTATACTCGGGTAACTAGTCTATTTTGTACAACTAATAATTTTGCACGTCAAGGCACTCAGATATATGCTGAACTAAACCCAACGGATTTCAGTTTCCTAGTCATTCGCCATTAATTTTCTTCTTCTTTACCATCCAGTTCTTCACAAAAGGTATCCACTATTTTCCTCTCAAATTAGTTCTTCTAGTAATCAATTGAGTTAAATCATAAAACTAGTGTAAATTTTCATTGATTTCTGGATTTCCTTTGCTTGAAATTTCGGTTGAATTGAGCCTCGGTATATGAATAAGAGTTTCATTAAGTGGTATTAACTTAATCTTGCTATCAGTTATGAATTACTTTGAGATTGACAGACTTCAATTTTGTTTGTTTGTTTGTTTATGGCAACCAAACTGTTTACTGCAAAATGCTTCAAATTAGGGTTTGGGTTGGATTTGGATTTTCCCTCATATTAATTGGTTTGTACTGTGATTTTGAAATAATGATATACTCTTTTGGTAGAAATTGAACTGTAGCTTTTGGGGTTTGGAAGTCTAATGTAATTCTTATTATATGGGAATTGAAATTTAAGTATAACTTTTTAGTTCATCCTTTTACACCAATATTCACGTGGTGCTTGCTTTATTTGAGATTTGGGTCGGTGAAATTTTTTAATATTTTAGGGTTCTGAAAATTGGCTACAAATATGGAGCAGCACGGAACAAAGTGAGATTTTGGAAGTAAAAGTGGTAAACTTACTATGAGAGCATAGAATTCTACTTATGTTAACTGTGATAGTTTGATTCTTCTAGGGAGGGGGGAAATCAAGTTTTAGGCTATATCTAATTTTTTGTTATATGAGGAAAGAAATAAACTTCAAGCTGGAAGGTGATTTCCTAAGCAAAATTTGTTGCTATACATAAGACATTATTATGAACTCATCTAATAGGGGAATTTTTGAGTGCTATAAACTTTCAATCACTCATCCATAAGAATTGAAGCCCAAGTATGCTGGTCGCTCTGCCCACCTTAAGTTGTCCTCTTCTTTACATGTGTGTGGCACATATTTTGAGACACTATGAATAGTGTTTTAAAAATCACTAGGCGGACCTAGGTTGCGGAGCCTTCGTAGACATTTTCTTAGGCGGTCTTTTTGTTTATTTTTGTATTACACATACTTGTTATACTAAACAAATGTAAAATAATTACCAAAAAAGACAATTTTAAGGCTTAAAAAATTCATTTAAGTATTATAGAGTTTTAAAGTAGAGGTTTGATTCTGCCTAGGGGCCTAGGCACCAACCAAATTGAGGCGGTAGAGGACCGTCTAGTGCCTAGGCGGGGAATAATCGGACCTAAGTGGGGATTTTTAGAACACTCACTATGAAAACATATTAATAGATTATATCTTAATTATATTATTATGGTTGAAAATTATAACTTATAGAATTACTGAGGGTGTAAAAGTACCCTTAAAATGCATGCTTAACATTCCCAAATGGGGGACTAGTAAGGCTGGCTAATTATGTTATTACATCAGCATTCCTAAGTGCTACAGCGTATCTTTGTTTCCCTTGGTATATGTGTACTGCTTACTGCGACTAGCACAAAGAACATTGACCTAACATTGATTTTTCATTTGGTCAGATGAAGTTTTGGCTTTGATAACTTTATACATGAGATTAGTTTCCGCTTGGTAAAAGCTGTGCTTCAAGAGGCATTAGAGACTTGTGCATTTATAGTTTACTTTTGGTAGTTGCTCTGAAAATAGCATTTGTTACCTTTTGAATTATTCAAGTTTTTACTTGTTTTGGGTCGTAAAATGTTTTGCCAATTGGACTAGCTTAAAGTTCAAATTTTAATGAATATGTGGGTTCCTTACCCCTTAATTGTGGATTGAGTTTTTTCATTTCGAATGAACATTTAGCCCTAATTGTGTTTCAGACAGATGGAACATTCAATCTCTTCTCTTGCATTTAAAGGTTCTGTTATTGAAGCAATTAGTGAGGCCAAAAGGCAGAAAAAGCTTTTTGTAGTTTACATCTCAGGTAAATGTTTTGTATATAATGTACTCCATTTGTTTTCAACCTGCTTTTACTAATTTGTCTATGTTGTGCATTAATGAGAAATTAAATGTGCTCAGGATACATTAAAGCATTCCTGTCATTGTATGGCATTATGCATGATATACTTGATCAGCATGATTTCTCCTAATTTCAGTTTCTCATACTGGCAATACTAGTAGTTACTTCTGTAATTCCATTCTACAAATATACCAAAAATTGTTCTCGTTTCTCTTTCATTATTAAGTACTCAAGTTCAGTTCTTCTATATATGAGTTGAGAATTACAGGTGAATGATCCTATCACTTGATTAGCGCTACATTAATTTGGTCAACAACTCCATTGAGCAACAGTTACTCTGAGCTTTATGCTAAACAGTGACTATAGGGAAGCAATCAATTGAAGATCAATGAGTAGAAATAACTTCATAAAAAATGTGAAGGGTCACAACAACGATAACCTACTATAAATCATAGTACTAATCAGTAATCAGCCTATAGCATTATACTGAAGGGAGGATCTGATTCGAGAGATATATGTAGTAGATAGGTGAAAGTGAAATGCTATGGATTATGAAATGGTGATGAACCGATGGTGACCTGGGGTTTAACCAAATCAAATCTTGCTTATGACCTTCTGATGTCAAGAGTGCTTATAATTTGTAGAAGTTTAAGCATGTCCTAGCATAATGGTTTACTTGCAAATTGCAGGTATTAAAATTTTATAGCTAAAAACTTTCACTGTTTCATAGAGAAGTTTAAGATTTTACTTAATGAAAATTAAAACATATAGTGAATTATGAGTATGCATATGATAATAACATGCTCAATCAACCGATAATTAGGCCTCTTTCACTCATGTATATCCATATCTTTCAGCTGTACTGCTCTATAGAAACTACATTATCTTTTGTAACTGATCCAGATCCACAAAGGTTCATGCTGTAACTTGATATTTACAACAATATAACTTTAACTTTGCAACTTGATTCATTAAATTTTGAAATACAAAGTATATTCTTTCTTAAATGCTTCATTTTTAAATCTTTAGGTGACAATGCCAAATCAAGTAATCTAGAAACGTCAATGTGGATGGAATTGAGTGTATGTTTCTTCGGCTACCCTTTCCTTGTCTTTAGTTTTAATTTGATTTTGTAATGTTTAGTTCTTCCTCAAATGTTCTTATAGTCATATGACACATTCAGGTTGCAGAGGCATTATCAAAGTACTGCATTTTGGTACACATCTCAGAAGGAAGCGTTGATGCTGCACATCTTTCTGCAATATGTATCCTCTACTTTAATAAATTCCTTTTTTCCACTTGTAAAAATCTCCTTGCTTTGAGAAACTGGAATAGGTAAGCAAGCCATGTACGTAATCAAATCTAAAATCTAATTGTCAAGAATGAAGAAAGTAATTGTGGATGACTAGCTCAAACTGTGTTTGTGCTCTTTCTTTTTCTGGGTTATCAGACAGGTTATAGTTATACTTTGTTTCATCTTGATGCAATGATTCATTGCTCATTCTTTCTTCTTTTCCTTTTCTGCTTTTTGTGGGGCCTAAAATACATGAAATGGTTATGTTAACAGCCACAAATCTTTTCAGAACTATTTTAGTTCGTTAGATTTGACATAATTTCTAGGACACAGCCATATTATTAATTTCAACTATGATATTTTGAAATGAAATATAAAACTAGTCATTGTCTAGTGCTAGTGCTTTTTTGTATTCAAACACTTTCATAAACAATCAGAAGATACCTTGCATTCTACGAAAGCCACTTGATGTGGAATAGCTGCCAAACTAATGTTTCTTCTGGTTGCTTGTAGTAAAATTACTCGCTACATCAGCTACCATTAGGTAATGTAGTGCACTAAAAGTTACCAGAAAATTACTCGCTTCATATTAGCAGTCTTTTTATGAGTCATGACTTTCTTTGGGAAAACATCAATGCTCCCTCCCATAGTGGGAAAAAGTCTATTAAACAAATTGTTCACGCTGGGAGATCTACTTTCTATTGTATACGAACTTTCAATGTTAGTGTTACCCGGATCGTTGTTTGTTTCGTTCGTCAGGGACTGATAAGTGTACCCAGTAAGCAACATAGGCTAAAAGTCAGTACTTTGGGATATCTTTATAAGAGTGATTATATTTAGGAATTTTCTAAAAATCTAAATGCAATAACGAGTTTTATAAAAAGTTTTTGTAGAATCATTAAGTTGATTATTCTATAAATAATTTAGTACAATATGTGATGTTTGTGCATCCAATATTAAGTTAGAATATTGATATTTGTGTAACTTACAAGTAAAACAACAATGCAAAAAATGTTTTAGTGCGATAAATTAGAGTATCGGTATATAAGAGTACCATGTTTAGGTCAAGAAGAGTATCTACTAACTTGTTTGACTTTGTCCCATTTTAAGTTCCCCAAGTATGTAATATGTTAAATTTAAATGATCATAATTTGTTCTGATTGTCATTGAAGTGTTTGAAAATTCATGAAGTTCAACTGTAAAAACATGGAAGAACATTCCTAGTAGAAAAAACTCTTTTATGGTTTTTTCCCCATAAGAATATTAGCATATAACATTTTTGGCTAACAAATTAATTAAAATCCAATTTTAATTATGTTCTTATGCTAAGTTTTTTTTTGAGGCAAAACAATGTATGGAATCAAGTCACGTAATATAGAGATATAATTGTGAAATTCATTTGTATCTTTTTTGGTGCTATTATTGTTCTAGTGTTTTAGCAAGTAATTCATCTCAAGCCTTATGTGGTATTTATAATCAAGAATGTGGCCTTACATCAACCTGTATAGACCCCCAGAAATCTGCCCCTTGTATAACAGTGATTGCATACAATGGTCTACAACTTTGGCAACATGGTATGTTGTGTTTTTTGAATTGAACTTTATTTTCCCTTAATTAATTAGGAATTCATATGATACTTAATTCAAATATTGTTCTTTTCGATTGAATGAATGTTCAGAGGGTTTTATCACTGCTGAAGTTCTAGCGTCCAGTCTTGAGAAGGCATGGTTGAATCTTCACATCCAGGTGGGTGTTTTAACTTTGAAGCTTTTTTATCGTCTACTAGGATATGATTAGGGGAAATACTTCTTGCTGTGTGTCAGGATTGCAAAGGGAAGGATAAACTGGGCATAACTAAAATAGTTAGTATATTCTAGAGTTAGATATTATGTATGCACATGTGTGCACGTGGAGGTTGTTGGCATGTGTGTGTAGGATAAGAGAGTGGTGTAGGTTAGGAATATTTACACTTTTCGGCATTTTAGTAACTATATATATATATATATATGTGTGTGTAATGGGTGGAGTAATCCCAAGTTTGATATTATGAATTTCATGAATGAAATTGAAAAGTAAGCTTTCAGCTACTCCATTTTATCTCTCACGAACACAGTGAGTATTCATTGTTTTCTTCTCCTTCTTCCTCCATTTTCTTTCTAATTCTATATCTGCTTATCTCTCTATTTATGGTTAGGCTTCAACAAGAGATTGACAAATTGGTATCAGAGCATAAGTTCTATCCAAAATCATCATCTTCTTCCTTCTAATACTCTGTTTCCTTCTCTATCTTCAACATCTGAAATCTTCTCTCCTTCAAAACCAATCTAAATTCTATCTGTTCTAGTCTCTTCTATACTTCTAAGACTCTATTTTCGGCACAAACTCATCATCATCTCAAAATCACAAGCAAGCAACATAAAAAGAAGTTCTGCTGGAACTCCATAACTCAACAAATCTAAGTGATTATTCACTTGTTTCAGGTAATAATATCTTATATCTTACTCGTTTCAATCATATATAATTAGCGCATAACATATTTTTCATAAACATCAACACCCAAACATGTTTTAATTCATATTTTACTTCTTCTAGATCGGATTTTTTTTCCAAATTCTAGAATTTAAAGTTTTTTGATCTGTTTTGTTCGAGTTTAGTGATTCCAATTAACTTGTTTAGGCTTTAGCATATCTAGTAGTAGTTTAAATATTCAAAAACCAAAAATATCAAAATCAAATTTCAGAGTTTTTCAGTTTAAACATTGAACAGTTTTTGCTTATATAGCTAGTATTACTGTTTGTTGCTACCCTGGTAATTTGTGTTGATATCTAGCTCTAATCCTTGGGTGCTACAATGCTTAATTACTCTATAAAATTCAACTAAGCTTTAGTTAGTTGAGTTTAAAACTTTTTTTTGCTTCAGATACTCGGTTGTTTCATTGAGGAAGTCTACTTTTCAATTAAATAGCTACTCAAGCTCACTTACTCTCACTCAAGTAGTGTTACTACTGCTTGGATTAATTTTAAAAAAACTCGATATCACAATTGTCTTGTGATTCATTTGGTTGGACATGCACACAAGTGTTCAACTAAATGCTTAAACAAGATTTTTTGAGTTACAGAGATTGTACCCATGAGAAGTTGCAACTTATTGATGAAAAATGGATTATTTCTTGTGTGGTATAAATGAGTTGAAAGGTTCAGAATATGAGAAGTGTTTTGTTAACCTGTTGGTGATAAAAGGAAGAGCAAGATGCCAGTTCACAGGGCCATAGAGAAGATAAGAGACTTTTTAGAAATCCTAGCCGTGCTGAGAAGTTAAGGGCCAGAACAAATGAAAAAGATGATGTCCAACGGAGGAAGAACAATTGTGATGAAGAAAATGAAGACGGAAAGGAACTCAAGCATCTCAAGTTTGAGTTTTCATCATTCCCTGAATGTGATGATGCTAGGAGTTGGGAGCAGGATTGCGAGGAGAGACTATGTTATAATGGTCTACCCACTTATGTTGAACCACCACAATATGAAGGGAATTGTTTCTTTGATGAGAAGGTTGAGTTCATTGAAAACATTTAACATGGTAGCAACAACTAGAATCTGAAGAAGAATTTCGGTATGATGAAGTCCCTATGTTTGCTAATAGTCCTGAAGTGGAGCAGGATTCATGAAGGAAAAAGGATTGTTAGCACTTCTTGAACAACAAAAGGAAGTTTTCTTGGCGGGGGAGCTGTCAAGGCGACTACATGTTGCAACTCAGGTTAGAAATTGAAGATAGAGACACTAGCATTCCAGCTCCACAAGATCCCCAAGCTTTATGCAGAAATTTTAGATAAAATGGGATGTAGTCAGGTGGTTGTTGCTATTTCAAATCAATCCCAAAATGAATGGTTTTTATCTCTTGAACCTTGGAGAGAGAAAGTGGAAATGTCCATTCAAGACATACTCAAAAAAACCAGAACATCAAATTTCTTTCCCTATGCCTATCCTGAGTATGTTGAAAAAACTATTAACCTATTGCTCCAACCCTATTATTATACTAAGGCCATTGATTATGGTATTTGGCAAGAAATTTTTAGCAACGAGTGTACATGAATATAATTTGGCAGGTAAAGAATATAATCGGCGTCAAAGCCAAGCTTGCACAAAATGGTTTAGCCGAATCTTTAATAAAAAGACTTCAACTAATTGCATGTCCATTAATATTAAAAGGGCTAACTTACCAACCTCAGTTTGGGGTTATGCAATTCTTCACGCTGCAACCATCATTCGAGTGAGGCCAATAGCTCTTCATAAATGAAGATTGTCACTTTGATGAATTTGTATTTTCACCGTTAGGAGAGAAATTTTTAAATAAAAACCATCTGAAATATCATGCATCAAAATTAAATTCACTTGATCCTCGCACAGGACAATGTGAAATTGAAGTTCAAAGAATTATTTATTTACAAAATATTTCAAATCAAATGCCAGATGCATTTAATGATGTTAGAAAAGTGATAAAATCAGGTGAATACTCTATCAAAGATAGAAATACATATCGAAAAATTAATTCCTAAAGAATTGACAAATAAGGCAACACCCACGCCAGAAGCGTGGAAGACCAGTTGGTGCAAAAGACACTGCACCATGAAAACTAAAGGCAAATAAGGGAGTCCTAGAAGTGATACCCGCCCCAGAAATAGTAGATGTACAAAATCTCACCGAAGGGATAAGAGATGAATACCAAGAGATCTCAATAAATTATGTACATGATGAGAAAAAATAAGGAATTGGAGCAAAGTCATGATTGATGATATATTTGCTTTCTCTATAGCATCAGATATTGCTATGATTTCTGACATGGATCCTGAACCACAAAACGTGGAAGAATGTCGAAAAAGAAAAGATTGGCCAAAATAGAAAAGATGCTATTCAAACTGAGTTACAATCATTATTGAAAAGGGAAGTATTTGAACCAGTAGTCCAAACACCGCTGGGAGTAATCTCGGTTTGAAACAAATGAGTATTTGTACGAAAGCGAAATGAGAAAAATAAAATTGTGAGATACAAAACCCTCGAGGTTTTTCACAAAGACACGATATTTATCGTGATCATACTCCGATAATGGATGAGTCACTTTTCGCTTTTTACTAGGTATGACAACCATGGAAGGTTTGGAAACACGTATGATGGATGTTGTAACAATATACCTATATGACTCACTTGATAGTGAGATTTATATGAGAATTCTGAAAGGATTAAAAATGGCGGCGAATCACAAAAGTCCCGCCACATTTCAATCAAGTTCAACTCATTATATATGTATAATCGACTTGATTATTTAATAAATGATGGTATACAAATAATCAAGTATGCCCATGTGTTTTATTAAGAAAACACAAAGTGGATTTACCATCATTGATGTATATGTGCATGACTTGAATCTTGTAGGTACTCCTGAACTTACAAGAACTGCTACTTATTTAAAAGATGAATTTGAAATGAAAGATCTTGGAAAGACAAAATTCTGTTTGGGAATACAAGTGGAGCATTTAGCATCTGGAATTTTTGTTCATCAATCCACATATACTGAAAAGATTCTGTTGTTTTCATATGGATAAAGCTCACTCTTTGACTACCCCAATAGTTGTTCGATCTCTAAAAGTTTATAAAGATGCATTTTAACCTCTAGAAAGTGGGGAAGAAGTTCTTGGACCTGAAGTAGTGCAATAGGTGCTCTTATGTATCTTTTAAACTGTATACCCGATATTTATTTACTTTTGTTGTCATCTTGTTGGCAAGATACAGTTCTTCTCCGACTAAGAGGCATTGGGATGAGATCAAACACATTTTGAGATACTTCCGTGGAAGTATAGATCTTGGATTATTTTATCCAAAAGATTTAACGTCGCGATTAGTTGGATATGCTGATGCAGGATATTTATTAGATCAACATGATGTGAGATCACAAACAGGTTATGTTTTTACATATTGTGATACAACTATATCCTGGAAATCCACAAAGCAAACCATGACAACTACATCTACAAATCACTCGGAGATTCTCGCAATACATGAAGCAAGTAGAGAGTGTGTTTGGTTGAGGTCAATTATTCAGCATATCCAAGAGTCATGCGGATTACCATCAATCAAAGATATTCCTACAATTATGTATAAGTATAACCTCAACTTAGAGGATGGTACATATGGGAGACAGAACAAAATACATTTCACCTAAATTCTTCTAACATGATCTACAAAAGAAGGGTGATATAGATGTGCATCAAATTCGATCATGTGATAATCTAGCCGACTTATTCACAAAGTCACTACCAAATGCAATGTTTACAAAACTTCGGAATAAGATCGGAATGCGTCGACTGAAAGACTTATCACAACATTTCATCAAAGAATAATGAATTCCTTATGAGGGGAGATATGTACTCTTTTTACCTTCGCTAAGTTGTTTCCCACTGGGTTTTCTTAACAAGGTTTTTAATGAGACATAATCTTCTAACTTAGGAAATCAAAGAGGAGTGTTATAATATTATGATTTCCTAAAGTCATAGGCTACAAAACTAGACCATTGGTCTAATCTATATTTTGTAGTTCTTGGTTGGATTTATGTTCCATTATTTTGCCTATAAAAGGCAATGAAAGATCATAGACAAAAGAAGGATTTTTTTTTCTAATACTTCTATCTTGCAACTTTGTTATTTCTTCAGTTCTATAACATTTTTGCAACTTTGTTATTTTTAGTATAACACTAAGAATTGAGTTTCAAACATAATTAACTTTTTCATTCAATATATGACCAAGCTGTACTCTATATATTGGTTTCACATCAGTTCTGCCACAATTCATATCTTAAGCCTGATTACTAAGAATTGTGGAGTTGACTTCACAAATTCAGAATCCTTCACAAATATTAGAGAGAAAATCTAAAAAAATTTGAGTGTATAAACATTTTTATAGAGGAAGAATGTAAAACATTAGAGATAGAAGGTGAAGGAATATAGAAATTAAATATCATAAATAATTTATTTAATTGGACCATAATAATGGTAATCTTGAAATTTGAAATATGGATCGACCTATATTTGACCCATAACTATATGGTTCCAACCCACACAACCCATATTAAAAATAGGTAATGTGGTTTTAGTTAAATGGAACCATAACCAAATTTTGTAAACCAAAACCAACCCATGACCATATTTTGTCAGGCCTAACAAATACCTTCTATCAATGTTACTTGGATTGCTATAAGTAGTTTGTTTGTGTTTGATGTGAGGGACTTGTTATCTACATGTGTTACAAGTGCATCCTATATCATGTACATCATATTATCGAAGATTCAAAATAGTGGCATTCGGAGTTGAAGATTTGTTTTTTTTGAGGGAGTTTCTAACAATTTCCTCTTTGGATAGGTCCCTCACCTCTCTTTCTCATTCTTTATCTTTCTTTTAAACCATGACCACCATAAAAACAAGGCGCTTTCTAACGGTGCACTTGCTTTTCTTTCCGTCTCCTTTTTTGCCACAGGTGCTATTATTTGCCATTGTGCTATTATTACCTTCAGTGTAATATGGTATGATAATTTATTATAAATTGCAGGAGACAACTGCAAGTGTCCTGACTGCTGCACTTGCGGTAAAGAAAACTGAACAACTTACTCATGGGGGGACTGATTCTAACTCACCTGGTCAAGGAACTTCTTCAAGTTCAGATGTTCCATCGCCTTCAATGGATAAACATGTCCATTCATCAGAGGCAAAAACAACTTCAAATTCTGAGGCAGTAGATGAAAATAAATATTCTAAACATGCTCGTAAGGTAAATTCTAACTAATATCACTGGAGTAGAATTTGTCTTAATGGTTTCATGCATGACATGATTAGCTTACTGTTTTTGTTCACGCGGACAGGAAGTTAATTCCAAAGTGAATGATGAGGTGTTTCATGCCCCAGATAATGAATCTGGTAGTGGTCATGCTGAACAGTCTTCTCCTTCAAAAGTTCATGAATCACTTGATCCTGTGAAGACGAATCCAGATAACATTGCAGACAGGCATAAGCCCGTCAGTGAGGAAGTTGGATATCCTGTCCCAAAAGAGAACTTGATTGATCCACGATCAGAAGCCAAAGAGGCCACTTCTCAAGTGATTGCCAATGAAGCAAATGAAGCTGTACATACTGAAATTTTCAAAGATGAGAAGGATGATGGTTTGGATTTTTCTGCAAATAAGTCTAATGATGCTCATTTAAATATCCGATTGCCGGACTTTACTAGTCTACAAGAGAAGTTCTCTCTGACGAGCACTTTGAGAGTGGTCAAAGACTATGTGGACGAAAAACAAGAAAGCAGTATAGGTTCTTACGATCTAGCCATACCTTATCCTCGCAAGGTATTCAGTAATGAAGGTATGAATTTTGATTACTCAGTCTCCTATTTTTATTTGGCTTCGTATAGTTAAGCTGACTGCTTTGATAGCTGTCTTTTAATACCCTCAGCTTGGGTAGCACAACTTACTAATTTATTTGTAAGATGTTACTTAACTGCTGATATACTTACTTTCTTTTAACTCAACTCAACTCAACTCGAATATGCCTTTTATCCCAAACTAGTTGGGGTATAGGCTGAAAACGAGTCCCACATGTAATGTAATGCATAAAGGGATGAAAAGAAGAAAAAGATAAAACAGATACCTAAGAAAAGGATAATATAAAGAAATTTAAAGTTTTAAATTAGCAGAATATACTTATTTTCTTGTTGCAATAAAATTTCCACTACATCTGCTGTCACCTACTGAATTTTACCATGCTTAAACCAGATTCTGGGTTTCTGTTATTAATAATTCTCATTGCAATTAGGAATAAATAAAACAAAAAAATCATTAGGTTAATTTATTCCAACATCTTTTGAGTATCATTCTGCACCTTGTTTTAGATGTTTAGAATTTATTTCTCATTTTGGTACTGTTGGGTGTAGTACATTGGTCCTGTTCCACGAGTGCTTAGAAACAAAACAAGTTGTTTAGAACTAGAAGAAAACTTCTCAGTTCTAAACAGTCAGTTTGTAATTGAACACTTGAACTAGAAACAGGAGCAGAGTTTACAAGTTCCTCCACCAGGTATCAATCCTCCATGATAATATTCTAAATACTGGCTATTAGTTAATACTTTTTACCTAACAACAAAAAATTAGTGAATGCTATTTTCAGTATAAGTACATCCTTTGTTAATCCATTTAACTAATGCTACCTTTCAAATAAACGTCAACAACGGTATAAAAAAAATTGCAAAAATAAAGAAAATGTTGTTAATGATAATGTATCAATTAAGGCATTTTTTCCTCTTATTAGCAACTGAAGAGTACGTATTAGCATGCTTCCTGACAGATGCTGTTTGTTCTCGATGTCATATATATAATTGCATATGCATGAATATGTTGATCACCAAGACACAGTCTGATCTCGTGCCAATTGAGGATTCTATCAATATCCGGAGTGAAAATTGTATTTGTTTTGTTGAACACCACTGTTATTTGTAGCAAGTACGACTATGATTGGTGATCAATAGGGTATTCATTCTTGTTAATTTAATTTAATTTTAATTTTTTTACAATCCTGTTGTCTTTTAATGTGAGTGCAGATTTGGGCAAAACCTTGTCAGAATTGGGTCTATTCAATAGGCAAGCGTTAATAGTGGTTCCACATAGCCAAGCTATTGGTCAGCGTAAAGATGGAAACCGAACTCCTGCAACCAATGTTATTGGTTCCTCAAGTGGAAGCAGTGAAGGATATCTTTCATTCGTTAAAAGGATTATATCCTACGTGAACCCTTTATCTTATCTTGGTGGTGGTACCAGCTCACCAAGTACAGTTCATGAATCTCAAAGCAGCACTTGGCAATATAGTGAGTTTTGCAAAACTAGATAACTTTAACTTTATGCAATAAAGTCTGGCTGCAATTTTATTTGATTTTTGAGTTTTATCAAACTGCTCCCACAATTTGCGTTATTTAGTAGCTTTGTTGCTGCAATTTGTTTAGTTCTCACTTGTTTGAGGAAGAAAAAGGAAAATTATATCTCCATGACCTAAACATCTTTTGCATTATGCATTCTGATTTTATTCTTCATGATATTGTAGGTCCAAATCCTACCCTACAGAACAACCTCAGGGGCACCGGTAGATCGAATCTCGCAGCAGCCAAACCAAAAGTACTCCTGCAACTAGTGGAAATAGCAGGCGTCCAACCTCATCTCGTTTTGGAAGCAATATCCACACACTGAAACATGATGAAGATGATAGCCACCAAACCAGCGACAGAAACACCTTCTGGAATGGAAATTCCACGCAGTATGGTGGCGACAATGACGGAAAATAAGAATTCAAGCACACACGTTCATGACCAGGTAGAGGCTGCAGTCCTTTTGGTTCTTTTCCTTACCTTCAACGTCTATCTAGTTCTATTAAAAGATAATGCAGAGAAGTATCTTAAGGTGAAAACTTATGTGTGTTTAGTTTATACAGGTTGACATATTTTTACTCTCAGGATGCCGGGAAGTAATAGTCTTTTAGTTCATATTTATAAATAAATACACTGTTATGCTAAGTTTGGATCGATGGAATAAGAGGGAGAATGGAATGAATCATTCCATTGGAATGATAAAAATGTTGTTTGGTTTGTTTATTCCAACGGAATAATGTATTCCTAGTGGAATAATGTTGTTATTTAAAATTATAATTTTATTCCCTGGAAGAATTCGAGAATAATTTATTCCATCTATTATTTTTAAGTAATTGACAAATATATTTAAAAATAAAATAGGATTCCATGTTTTTTCATTCAATCAATCTATCGATCTGCGAAAGAGAGGAGGCAGAGGCGGTGAAAAGAGGCAGCAGACCCCTCACCCCACCCCACCCCCCACCCCCACCCCCACACCCACAAAAAAAAATAATATTATGTGATTATGTATACCCCACCCCACCCACCCCACCCCCCCCAAAAAACCCCACCCATGTGACCCCACCCCATCACCCCCCCACCCCACCCCCACCCCCCCCCCACCCCCACCCCACTCAAAAAAAAAAATAATATTATGTGATTATGTATACACCTCTTACCCCCCCTCACCCCACCCCACCCACCCACCCCACCCACCCCACACCCCACACCCCACCCCACCCCCCACACCCCACATCCCACCCACCTCACCCCACCCCTCACCCCTCACCCACTCCCCCCCCCCACCAAAAAAAAATAATATTATGTGATTATTTATACACCTCTTACCCCCCCACTCCCCACGCAAAAAAAAAATAATATTATGTGATTATGATACACCCCACCCGCACCCCACCCCCACCCCCCCCCACCTCCACCCCCACCCCACCCAAAAAAAAAAATAATATTATGTGATTATGTATACACCCTTATCACCACCCCACCCCCACTTCACCCCCACCAAAAAAAAATATATGAAAAAGTATATGAAAAATTATATGAAAAGTATAGTAAAAAAGAAGAAGAATATAATTATAAAAAAAATCTAGAGAAATATGTGTTAATTTTTTAATATAAATTAAATTTAAGTTAAATTTGAACATTTGGGGTATATTTAGTCACTTTCTAATTATTTATTTCATTCTTAGATGTATTCATAACATCAACCAAACATGTACATAGAATATTAAAAAATCATTCCATTCCCTCATCTATTTCATTCTCTACTCTATTCCATTCTTTCAATCCAAACGTAGCATTAGAGTTTCTATTTACGTTTCAATTCCCTCACTCGTTCGCATGATGAAGCAATCCACTACTATAACTGTTGAAGTGTTTAGAAGTTCAAACGCACTTGAAAATTTTGTTTGTCTAGAAACAACTTATTTCAAATGCAGTTTATTTAATTCGCAAACAAAGCATTTGGGAAAACAAATCCGAAGTTTTTTTTCTTGCTTCCACCCGTGGAAAGATATATTTGAGTTTTAGATTTCTCAGTAAGAAGGGGATCGAAAGAAAACTATTTCAAGTTTCATCCAAGGTACAATGCTTGCATATTTAGTCCGGGCAGCATGTACAGATTGCCAAATCCATCCACTTCACCTACTTCATTACCCCCAACCTTGCCTTAAAGGCAAGGGACTTTGTAAGCCCAAAAAAAAAAGTTTCCTCCAATTCTTTCACTGCCACCGGACGTCACGTCACGGACCCCACTTAAAAGACCAACTTGTTTTTTTAGTACAAGTGGGGCTTATTGCTATTGATTCTATGACACAAGGCATCAAAATGCTGTGGTGTGTTTAGAGGTTCAAAAGCTAATGCGGCGAACGCTAGTCACCAAACAAACCCATAGAAAAGTTTGAAGTGCATTACAAGTCTATTCAAAATTGGTGTGCAAAGATAGTTATGTACTTATGTATCTAGTTGCTTGAGCTATTTTTGTGCAGGGGTTCTGCTCAAACCCGTAACAATTTACATAAGATTGGTGTTTATATTTGCAAACTATAGATGTTACTTTGTCCGGATGGGGTATATGGTTGTTAACATTGTTGACATATTGCCAATTTAGAACAAAGATCGATAATTAGAAGGCAGTTTGAACTCCTAACAGAACTATTGGTTCTCTCTCTCTCTCTCTCTCTCTCTCTATATATATATATATATATATATATATATATATATATATATATATATATATCTGTGTATGGTTTCAAGGTCTGAAAATTGATTTGCTAGCAGTTATGTTTCGGAAGAAGCTAGATCACCATTAATCCCTGGATAATTGATACTCTGTCCGTCTGTAGGTCCTATAAAAAGAGGTTCATTTGTAAAATTTTATACATTCAAGTTTATATTTTGGTTTCATAGTAATCCTTAAATGTAACTAAGTTGATGGTTTGGTAATAATAGTAATAAATTCGAGCATATTGTGTCATTTCATTTTATAAATTTTTGTTAACCTTATAGAAATATTTTTTTTTATCATTTAAATAACGGCTGTACAAATATTATTGTGACACCCCCAAAATAGGTATACATCACCTATTCCGAGTCACAAATACATGGTATGTAATACAAATACAACTTAATTATACATACAATCTGTTGTAAAGTACAAAAAAACATAAGTTGTGAGTTTTAATACAATTATTGTCGTCTAGATAATGTTCAAACTCAAATTCAATATTATTATATTTATTTTTCACTATTTCACTGAATAGTGAAGACTACTAATGCTATCATCCGTCCGTCCACTCCGCTTCTCCGACTAGTCCTCGCTTCCAAAGACTTCTTTATGGACGCTTCTCATTTCAGAAGAAACAATAAAAGTAAAAGGGTGAGCTCAACTAGCCCAATAGAAAATATTATGACTAAGATAATGCGAATATAATATCGTTAGCCTTCAATGTGTTAAAACCGATACAATATAACAACCATCAAGTTTAACTGCAGCGGAACAAACAATCCATTAAAAGAGTCAAGTAGAGAATAAAATCTACTATCTTTTATGATTTAAAAGGTTTTTCATCATTTTTATCGCTAGGACTCAGCTTAATAAATAATCCACATCATCGAATCACCCCTGCACTACGGCCAAGGATATTCTTTAGTATCACGACTACAATTATCCATGCACTACGGGCCAAGAATATTTGTATATTCAATAATGGTCATGATCATGCCAACAACTCGTCCCATCAATGCACTACGGGCCAACGAGGACTTTTACCACATCATTTGTAACATTACACCATGATTACAATCAATAATCCCTCGGTCATAATCATACCAAGTATATCTATGCACTATAGGCCACGTATGACTTTCAACAAAATATAAACATGAGGATGATGACAATGATATAAGAATTCAATAAAACAAGTTCAAGAATTATTTTATCCAGAACTAATAACGCCCAAATTGTCAACATGATATCGCTTTGTAGAGTAAAATTCAAGAATGCTCGTAAGAATATGTCCATGAAAAGATATCGGATGAAGCGCAAATATCAATGATATTCCACTAATTTCATGGAGTATAGAAGTCAAAACTTTAACCAACCGAGTATAATAAGGAATGGAATAACAAAAGAAATCATCGTGCATGCGATAGATCGCATATGCGCAGATATTCCAATGTAATAATAAATAATCTCGAATCAGTCCCAAAGAAAACGCATGCATGCATGGATATTCCAATGTAATAATAAAGATTTAAATCAGTCCCATGAGAACGCATGCATGTGATATTCCAACATAATAATAAAGATTTTAATCGTCAGTCCGGCAGAAAAGCATGCATGTGATATTCCAATGTAATAATAAAGATTTTAATCAGTCCCATGAGAACGCATGCATGTGATGTTCCAATAGAATGATAAAGAATGAAACAATGTAAGAATTTCACCAAGTATAGGGTAGCTCACAGATACAAAGTTATTCCAATAGAATAATAAAGAATGGAATAATGTAAGTTCTCTTCATGTATAAGAAAGAAATAATACTCCCTACCTTTAGAAAAAAACCGGATAATCGGAATAAAGGAGGTAGCAGACTTCTCTCTTCTTTCTATAATTTCTCTCTATAATAACCGCTTAAAGCTTTTGTGAATTGTTGAGAAATGAAGGAAGAATGAGCTTCTATTTATAGAAAAATA
This sequence comes from Panax quinquefolius, assembly GCA_020205615.1. Classification (NCBI taxonomy): domain Eukaryota; kingdom Viridiplantae; phylum Streptophyta; class Magnoliopsida; order Apiales; family Araliaceae; genus Panax; species Panax quinquefolius. The sequence continues at coordinate 26,690,543 of CM035171.1, forward strand.
GTTTCGATAATCGCACGCTTTTGGGCTCTAAAAATTTCAAAGATAATACCTCCAACTTTTCCTTTATTTTTAATTTAGTCATGGAAGTATTATCAAACTTGCACCACCTCCCTAATAGTAAATAATGTGATTCAATAGTAAATTATGTGAATCAATAGTTCTAGTCATGTGAAAATACTGAATTATAGTATAAGACTCCATCTATACCTCCATTTTTAACTTAATCATGCAAGTATTATCAATCTTGCACCAACTCCCCTAATAGTAACAAGAATGTGAAACAATAGTATACACATGTGAATAAATAGTTATAATCATGTGAAATAATAGCAATCAATTGCTCATTTATCTAGTTAAATACCTGATTGGTCAATATAACCTTCAAACATCAATTATTATCGAAATAATTGTCGATTTTCACTAACACAAATAATTCCAACACAATGAAACCATTTTTATCAAAAATATAAATTTTGAAATTTCAAAGTTTGATTTTTCTCAAAAAAAGTCAATCTGCTGACTTTTCAATGACCAAATAGCGAATTCAAAAATTTTGTGTTTATAGACTATTTTACTAATTTCATCGCTCGACTCAAATATCACGTCCGCGTCTCCAAATTCAACTCCGAACACAACTTCAATATTAATAACATTCATCATTAATATTATAACTCACAATATTTATCAATCGTGTCGCTCCTGTGAAAGAGGGGGCTTTCCAATAAAGATTTCTCCCTATCATGCCAATTAGGTGACCAAACCTATCCTCGATGTAACTTCTAGACATTGTAAATATTGCAATTTAATAATATGAATAACTTTGTCGCCTCAATTATTGATTTAATAAAATAACATATTATGCGATGATACTATAACAATAATCGAATCAATAATATGAGAGATATGATACACAAATTATCAGTAGTAATAATTGAGTATAACCGAGTGACTTCTCACGTAAGCATCAATAATCAATACCGTGTGCTACTACGCAACCACGCCAGACATCAGACTTTTTACTACGGGTAGTTCAACAGCTTAATCAGTAAAACTTCCGCCCGTTATTTTCATAAAAAGTATTTTGTCGCTTTCTCAATCCGACAATAATTTCGCTATGGGGGGGTCCACCAATGATTGTGTTGCCAGTACTAATATTCCCCGTTAAAACGAATATTCCCACCAATCGAATATTATAAAATAACTCATGCGTATTTTGTAAAATTTGTAAATATTATCCACAACTATAACATTATATCAAATCCACACTATAATATTCAAAAATATATTTCGAGAAAATTTAATCTTTATTCAAAAGTTGGGGTCTTACAACCTCCCTTCTTATGAAATTTCGTCCTCGAAATTAGGGTGCGACTGTATGTCAAGAGGTGAGGATACTTTGATTTCATTTCAGATTCTAACTCCTGTGTCATTTCCTCATCATCGTGGTTTCTCCACAAAACTTTGACTTGAGGTATAACCTTGGAAGCGTAGAATATGCTCCTTCTTATCCAAGATTTTAACAGAACCTCTTCATACGTTAAATCTTCCTCTATTTCGTCCGGTTCTAACTCAATAATGTGGTTCGGTCTTTCACATATTTACGTAACATGGATATGTGAAAACGCGTATAACACGAGACATACTTGGCGGTAACGCAAGTCTATAGCCACACTCTACTTGATCGAGGATTAAAATGGGCCAATGAATCGAGGATCGAGCTATTCTCTCTTTCCAAATCTTGTAACTCCTTTCCATGGAGCAACACGTAACAACACACGATCTCCAATATCGAATTCTACGCCCTTTCGATGAAGATCAAGATAACTCTTTTGTTTCGATCTTGTGAGGTTTTTATACGTTGTTTGATCATACGTATCAACTCCGGTCCCCAACAACGCTGCTTCACCCACCTCATCCCAAAGATACCGGAGAACGACACTTTCTTCCATACAACGCCTCAAATGGAGCCATGCCAATACTTGTTTGATAACTTGTTGTAGGAAAACTCCACCAATGGTAAGAACATGTCCCAACTTCCTTGAAGTCAAGGACACAGTAGTCTTAATAGATCTTCAAGAGTTTGAATCGTCCTCTCCGATCGTCCGTCCGTCTCGAGGATGATATGCCGAAACTAAATCAGAAATCTGCGCCTATAGCTTTTTGCAAACTAACCCAAAATCTTGAAGTGAATCTTGGGTCTCGATCAAAAACTATGGATACCGCATACCATGCAATCTTACAACCTCGCTTATGTATATACGATCTGCGAGACGTTCAAGTGTATAAGTTTCTCGTGACGGTAGAAAAATGAGCGACTTGGTCAATCTATCAACAATGACCCAAATCGCATCTATGCCTTGAGAAACTTTGGGAAGACCCGTAAACGAAATCCATGGTAATGTGCTCCCACTTCCTTCTGGAATTTCAAGTGGTTGCAATGGACTTTTTGTACTTGATGCTCCGCTTTAACTCGCTTACAAATTAGACACCTTGAGATAAATAAATATTATATCTCTCTCTTCATATTGCTCCACCAAAATGTATGGCGAAGATCACGATACATTTTGGTACTCCCAAGATGGATTACAAACGGTGTGTGTTATGCGCCTCCATCATGATTTTATACTTTAAATCGTGGTTGTTAGAACACAAAAGTCCGGAGTTGACTCAAGTATTCCTTCTTCATCGATTCTTGCTTCCTAAGATAGCACCTTCTTGCACTTTCTTCCTCATACGCATCATTTCCGTGTTCAGAATCTCGAGCAACTTTAACTTTATCAATTAAAGTCTGCCTCTACTCATATATTCGCCATCATCACATGGGTCCCTGAGTCTTTAACTCTATCTCCATCCTTTGCAAGTCACACAAAATGGGCTTTTGTGTTGTGAATATTGCACTTCGCATGCCGCATATGATCTTCTACTCAATGCGCCGCTTACCACGCTCGCTTTTCCAGGATGGTATTGGATGGTATGATCATAATATTTCAATGCCTCAAGCCAACGCCGCGTTGTCGTATGTTGAGTTCCTTTTGAGTGAAGAAATATTTGAGGCTTTTATGATCCGTAAAGATCTCCACTTTCTCTCCATACAATTAATGCTTCCAAATTTTAAGTGCGAAGACAACATCCGCCAACTCTAGATCATGAGTAGGATAATTCCTCTCATATTCATTGAGTTGTCTCGAGGCATAAAGCTATGACTTTCCTATGTTGCATGAGAAACATCCTAACCCTTTGCCAAGCATCATCAGAGATGACAAATCCTCCGAACCGGATGGTATTATCGTAACAGTCTTAAATGAGTCTCCTTTTGAGTTCTTGAAAACTCTTCATCATATTCCTCGCTCCAACCGAACTTTGTATCTTCCGAGTCACCGAGTTAATGGAGTAGCGATTCGAGAAAATCCTTCCACGAATCTCCGATAATAACCAAATTAAACCGAGAAAGCTACGTGCTTCGGCCATCGATTTGGGTTGCTCCCCACTTTGAATAGCTTCAATCTTTCTTGGGTCAACGGATATTCCATGACTTGATACTACGTGCCCAAGGAATGCTACTTCCTCAAGCCGTAACTCGCATTTCTTTAACTCGCATAAAGCTTATATTCACGGCTTTTGGAGTATCGACCTCAAGTGTTGCTCATGAACTTCACGGCTTTTGGAATAAATAAGGATGTCATCAATAAAGACGACCACAAAGTGATCCAAATATTCCTTGAATACTCGATTCATCATATCCATGAAGGAAGCAGGAGCATTAGTCAATCCAAAAGACATGACTAAGAATTCATAATGCCCGCATCGAAGTTATGAAAGGCGCTCTTTGAATGTCCTCGCTTTTAACCTTCAAATTGATGATATCCGAATCGAAGATCGATCTTTGAAAAAAATTGTGCTCTTTGTAACTGATCATACAGGTCATCAATACGTGGCAATGGGTGCCTATTTTTGATGATGACATGATTCAACTCCCGATAATCAATACAAAGTCGCATACTCCCATCTTTCTTCTTCACGAATAGAACATGAGCACCCCAAGGAGAAGTAGTAGGACGAATGAAACCAATGTCTAACAATTCCTGTAATTGGGTCTTTAACTCCTGAAGTTCAATAAGAGCCATTCGATATGGGGCTTTGGAAATGGATTTTGTACCGGGTTCAAGGTCGATACAAAATTCAACTTCACGCTCTGGGGGTAGGCCAGGAAGTTCTTCACTGAATATGTCAGAAATTTATTAACAATAGAAATATCCTTCAAATCGATTTATTTTTGTTTAAATCCGCGATATGAGCTAAGAAAGCTTGACATCCGCTTTTTCAATAAACGAATAGCTTTATGGCTTGAGATGACCGTGATTGATTTTAATGGTTTGATCGCTTGAATTCGCATAATAGGTTTATTAGGAATATGAAAGCTAACAACCTTACGAAAATAATCAATTTTAGCATGATGAGTAGTTAACCAATCAATCCCTAGAATCACGTCAAATGCAAGTATTTTTAAGGAGATAAGATCGACAGGTAACGTGCGGTTATCGATTTGAATCAAACAAGACTTATAAACAGTGGATGTAATGAAGGTTTCTTCTAATGGAGTTTCAACAAATAAGTCAAAGTCTAATTTCTCTGGAGTCAAATTTAAACGTTGAGCGCAAGTAGGAGAAATAAAAGAATGGGTAGAACCGGTATCAAATAAGGTATAGACTTCACTAGAGTTTATGATAAACTTACCCGTGATAACCTCGTTCGGGTTCTTTGCTTTCTCGGGAGGTCACAACAAACGCTTCCCAGACTACTAGGCTTTGACTTTTCCGGGACTACCTTTGGTGCTCGCATCCTAGTTGAATTTATCTTCTGGTGAACGAAAAATCGAGCTAAGTGACCTTCTCTTCCACAATTATAACATGCTTTGACTCATCGCGCAGCTTGACCGTTGTGTCCCTCCCTCCGCATTTGAAGCATATGATAGTGGTCGTTCTCCTTCCTTAACAACGGTCTTTGGTGCCGACGCCTTTCCATCATTGTTGAATCTCCTTTTCTTGAAATGTCCATTTTATTGTCTTCGCTATGATTACCACTAAAGTGGTTACTATTTCTGGAATGTTGATTCCTTCACGCTTTGTTGTCACCGCTCAATGATCATTACCACCGGTATTTTCATTCTGCCGCGCTTTCTCTTGGTTGCATTGACTGACTCATTATCGCGCTCCAACAAACCGAGCCCTATTTACAACATCCGAATACAAACACAGCTTTATGAGAAATAAGATATTGTCGATTCTCCTGCTTTCAAACCTCTTAAAACATTCGGTCATTCGCCCCTCATTATCAACCAAATGTGATGCAAACCGGATAACTCCGCAAATTTAGCTTCAGATTGCGACACGGTCATATTGTTTTGTTCCAACTTGATAAACTCCACCTCCTTCATGTGACGAATACTTTCGGAGAGTACTTGTCGTTGAATGTATCTTGAACTTCTCCCAAGACATCTTGAAAAGGCCAGTCGGGTACGCTTTTATGATTTTCACCAAGAATCTGCCTCTTCACGCGCAACATAAAGGGTGGCGAAGGGAACCTTTTGTTCCTGAGCATCCCAAGACATCAAATATCCCGTTATCTCGCTTTATCCATGCTTCCGCCTTAAGTGGTTATGGCTCTCCAATAAACTCCGGTGGTCCCAGCCTCCTTGAACTGCTTTGGCGGTGACCATCCGAGAGTTGCCAAGAGTTTTCACCTACATTTTGGACAGAGCCGCCTCGCTCTCGATGTCGTATGAATCAGCATGAAGCCTCGAACATTCCATCGCTCATCATTTGGTCAGTGTTGTTGTTTGCATGAGCATTGTCGCATTCCTGATGCACATTGTCCTGGTTATTGATCTGTGGAGACTCAACGGTCTCCTGTGCTCCATTGATGTTCTCAACATTCTCGGATGCCATATTCAAATACTGCCACAAAACAAGGGTTAATTGACATGAAACATATTATTCCTACACTTTGACTGACCAATTAAATACCAAATAAAGTTAGGTAGGTCATAGCAGCGAAGGAATTCCCCGTCTCTCCCCTCTTAGTTCTAGTCTCACATCTTAGCCAGGAATTATATCCCTAAGCTTTGATACCAACTGTGACGCCCCCAAAATAGGTAGTCATCACCTATTCTGAGTCGTCAAATACATGGTACAGAATACAAATACAACTTAATTATACAACTATCGTGTAAAGTACGACAAAACATAAGCTGTGAGTTTTAATACAATTATTGTCATCTAGACAATATTCAAACTCAAATTCAATATTATTACATTTATTTTCCACTATTTCACTGAATAGTGAGGACTACTAATGCTATCATCTGGTCCATCACTCCGCTCCCCGACTAGTCCCCGCTTTACGCTCTCATTTCCACAAGAGAACAAAAGTAAGTAAAAGGGTGAGCTCAACTAGTCCAAGAGAGGAAATATTATGACTAAGATAATGCGTAATATATTATCGTTAGCCTTCAACAAAGTTAAACCGATACAATATAACAACCATCAAGTTTAATCACAGCTTTAACAAGTAATTCATTAAAAGAGTCAAGTAGAGAATAAAATCTACTATCTTTTATGATTTAAAAGATTTTTCATCATTTTATCGCTGGGACTCAGCTTAATAAATAATCCACATCATCGAATCACCCCTGCACTACGGCCAAGGATATTCTTTAGTATCACGACCACAATTATCCATGCACTACGAGCCAAGAATATTTGTGTATTCAATAATGGTCATGATCATGCCAACAACTGTCCATCAATGCACTACGGGCCAATGAGGACTTTTACCACATCATTTGTAACATTACTACCATGATTACAATCGAATAATCCCTGGTCATAATCATACCAAGTCCATCTATGCACTATAGGCCACATATGACTTTCAACAAAATATAAACATGAGGATGATGACAATGATATAAGAATTCAATAAAACAAGTTCAAGAATTATTTTACCCAGAACTAATAACGTCCCAAATTGTCAACATGATATCGCTTTGTAGAGTAAAATTCAAGAATGCTCGTAAAAATATGTCCATGAAAAGATATCGGATGAAGCGCAAATATCAATGATATTCCACTAATTTCATGGAGTATAAAGTCAAAACTTTAACCAACCGAGTATAATAAGGAATGGAATAACAAAAGAAATCACCGTGTATGCGATAGATCAAGACACATGCAAAAGTTATTCCAACAGTAATAATAAATAACGAAATCAGTCCCACGTAAAAGCGTAAAAAGGATATTCCAATGTAATAATAAAGACGGAATCGTGTCCGCATTAAGAAAACGCATAAACATGATATTCCAATGTAATAATAAAGATTTTAATCAGTCCCACGTGAAACGCATGCATGTGATATTCCAACATAATAATAAAGAGCGGAATCGAATGTGTCCATGAAAACGCATGCATGTGATATTCCAACATAATAATAAAGACGGAATCAGTCCGCCAGAAAAAACGCATGCATGCAGGATATTCCAATGTAATAATAAAGATTTTAACCAGTCCCATGTGAAGCATGCATGCATGGATGTTCCAACGTAATGATAAAGAATGAAACAATGTAAGAATTTCACCAAGTATAGGGTAGCCACAGATATACAAGTTATTCCAATGTAATAATAAAGAATGGAATAATGTAAGTTCTCTTCATGAGATAAGAAAGAAATAATACTCCCTACCTTTAGAAAAACCGGATATCGGAATAGTGAGGTAATGAGACTTCTTCTTCTTTCTATAATTTCTCTCTATAATAATCGCCTAAAGCTTTTGTGAATCGGGAGAGAAATGAAGGAAGAATGAGCTTCTATTTATAGAAAAATATAGTTTCGATAATCGGACGTTTTGGGGCTCGAAAATTTTCAAAGACAATACCTCCAACTTTTCCTTTATTTTTAATTTAGTCATGGAAGTATTATCAAACTTGCACCACCTCCCCTAATAGTAAATAATGTGATTCAATAGTAAATTATGTGAATCAATAGTTCTAGTCACGTGAAAATACGAATTACAGTATAGTACCTCCATCTATACCTCCATTTTTAACTTAGTCATGCAAGTATTATCAATTTTGCACCAACTCCCCTAATAGTAACAAGAATGTGAAACAATAGTATACACATGTGAACAAATAGTTATAATCATGTGAAATAATAGCAATCAATTGCTCATTTATCCGGTTAAATACCTGATTGGTCAATATAACATTTAGACATCAATTATTATCGAAATAATTGTCGATTTTCACTAACACAAATAATTCTAACACAATGAAACCATTTTTATCAAAAATATTTAAATTTGAAATTTTGAAGTTTGACTTTTCCTGAAAAAGTCAACTTAAAAAAGTCAACTGTTGACTTTTTGACCAAATAGTGAATTTTGAATTTTTTTTATATACTATTTTCACTAATTTCATCGTTCCGGACTCAAATATCACGTCCGCGTCTCCAAATTCAACTCCGAACACAACTTCTATTTTAATAACATTCATCATTAATATTGTAACTCACAATATTTATCAACCAGGTCGTTCCCAGGAAAGAGGGGGCTTTTCAATAAGGATTTCTCCCTATTGGCACGCAATTAGGTGACCAAACCTCTCCTTGACAGAACTTCTAAACATTGTAAATATTGTAATTTATTAATATGAATAACTTTGTCGTCTCAATTATTGATTTAATAAAATAACATATTATGCAGATGATACTACGACAATAATCGAATCAATAATATGAGAGATATGATACAAGAATTATCAGTAGCAATAATTGAGTATAACCGAGTGACTTCTCACGTAAGCATCAATAATCAATACCGTGTGCTACTACGCAACCACGCCAGACATCAGACTTTTTACTACCGGGTAGTTCAACAGCTTAATCTGTGAAACTTCCGCCGTTATTTTCATAAAGTATTTTTGTCGTTTTCTCAATCCGACAATAATTTCGTTATGGGGGGGGGGGGGGGGTCCACCAATGATTGTGCCGTTGTACTAATATTCCCTGTTAAAACGAATATTCCCCGACCAATCGAATATTATAAAATAACTTGCGTACTTTGTAAAATTTGTAAATATTATCCACAACTATAACATTATATCAAATCCACACTATAATATTCAAAAATATATTTCGAGAAAATTTAATCTTTATTCAAAAAGTTGGGGTCTTACAACCTCCCCTTCTTATGAAATTTCGTCCTCGAAATTAGGGTGCGTACCTGGTATGTCGAAGAGGTGAGGATACTTTGATTTCATTTCAGATTCTAACTCCCAGGTCATTTCCTCAACATCGTGGTTTCTCCACAAAACTTTGACTTGAGGTATAACCTTGGAGCGTAGAATATGCTCCTTCTTATCCAAGATTTTAACAGGAACCTCTTCATACGTTAAATTTTCCTCTATTTCGTCCGGTTCTAACTCAATAATGTGGTTCGGGTCTTTCACATATTTACGTAACATGGATATGTGAAAAACGTTATGAACATGAGACATACTTGGCGGTAACGCAAGTCTATAGGCCACACTCCTACTTGATCGAGGATTAAAAATGGGCCAATGAATCGAGGATTGAGCTATTCTCTCTTTCCAAATCTTGTAACTCCTTTCCATGGAGCAACACGTAACAACACATGATCTCCAATATCGAATTCTACGTCCTTTCGATGAAGATCAGCATAACTCTTTTGTCGATCTTGTGAGGTTTTTATACGTTGTCGGATCATTTGAATCTTTTCCGTAGTCATACGTACCAACTCTGATCCCAACAACGTTGCTTCACCCACCTCATCCCATTATACTGGAGAACGACACTTTCTTCCATACAACGTCTCAAATGGAGCCATGCCAATACTTGCTTGATAACTGTTGTTGTAGGAAAACTCCACCAATGGTAAGAACTTGTCCCAACTTCCCTTGAAGTCAAGGACACAGAGTCTTAATAGATCTTCAAGAGTTTGAATCGTCCTCTCCGACTGTCCGTTCGTCTGAGGATGATATGCTGTAACGACCGAGAAATTCGAATCTTATTGTAAAATGATTTTATTAAATTAAATAATAATAAAATCATATTCCATGTGTTATCAAGATGGTTGTCATTGTATAACCTATTGATGTTAGAATGTCGTAGTATTTGAGCTACGTGGATGAATTAAAGTGTTTGAGGCTTTAGCCAGTACCACAAAGATAAGAAGACCAAAGGCAAGGTTGATGGAGGAACCAAGACTGAAGGAGCCAGTGGAAGTGGCGACGATCAGAAGAGAAAGGGCTTTAACTTTGGGAATACCGGAGTAAAACAAGGGGACTCTAAGAGGAGGATGGAGGCTTGTAAAACCTGCGGGAAGACTCACTTAGGAGTCTGTCTCAAAGGTAAGGCGGTATGTTATAATTGTGGACAGGAAGGGCACATTTCACCTAACTGTCCCAATCCGAAGAAGAATCACGGATGCTTTGTATGTGGATCAACTGACCACATAGCAAAGAACTGCCCGAAGAAGGGGATAGAAGGAAATAAGGGAACTAATAGCGGGAAGTTAGCTATTAGTGGTCCAAATTTCAAATGGGGAAATCAATGGACCGCACTTTTAATATAACGGTCCAAGATGCGGTGGCATCGGGGATGTAGTTGTGGTATTATTCCGATCAACAATATAAATGCATACGTCTTATTTGATTCGGGTGCTATTTGTTCGTTTATAACATGTGATTTTGCTAGGCGACTAGAATTATTTCCCGAAAAATTGCCTATACCTTTGAACATTAAGGTAGCAAACGAAGAGATAATTCATGTTGAAGATATTCATAGGAGTTGTTGCGTAGATGTACGTGGTTGTAAGTAATCGGTAGATTTAATACCAATAAAGTTAGGAGAATTCGACGTAATTCTCGGAATGGATTGGTTGATTAATCATGGAGCAATTATAGATTGCCAAAAGAAATGTGTGAGCATCAGGACGTTGAAGCAACCTTCTGTAGTATTTTACGGTAGTAAATTGCCGGGACGTCCGTGTTGCCTTACAATGACACAAACTAGAAAACTTTTAAGGAAGGGTTGTGTAGGTTACCTATGCCATGTTGTTGATACCCAGAGAGTGGGAGCAACCATGGAACAAATACCTATAGTAAACGAATTCATGGATATATTTCCAAGTGAGTTACCGGGTTTACCGCCGGATAGGGAGATCGAATTTGTGATAGACATCATGTGCCGTGAATGGCACCGGTCTCAAGAGCACTTGCATCAGTATGGGCGCTGTGGAAATGAAAGAACTAATGGTTCATTCTGAAGAACTATTGGACAAGAAGTAAATTCAACCAAGTGTTTCGCCGTGGGGAGCACCAGTGTTGTTTGTCAAGAAGAAAGACGGATCGTTAAGGCTTTGTATCGACTATCGGGAGTTGAACAAGTTAACGATAAAGAATAAATACCCATTGCCCAGGATCGATGATCTCTTTGATCAATTGAAAGGGGTAAAGTATTTTTCTAAAATAGATTTCTTGAACGACGGTATCATCAGTTGAAGGTTAGGAAGGAAGATGTACCAAAGACTGCATTCAGGACTCGTTATGGTCATTAGGAGTTTCTGGTGATGTCATTTGGATTGACGAATGCACCTGCTGCATTTATGGATATGATGAACAGAGTGTTCAAACTATATTTGGACAAGTTCATCGTGGTGTTTATCGATGATATTCTAGTCTATTCTAAGATGCCAGAAGATCATGCCGAACACTTAAGATTAGTGTTGGAGACACTAAGGAAGGAGAAGTTATATGCGAAATTCACCAAATGTGAATTTTGGTTAGAAAAGGTGCAATTTTTAGGTCATGTCATTGACCAAGAGGGGATTTCAGTGGATCCAGCGAAGGTAGAAGCAGTAATGAATTGGGAACAATCGAAAATGCCGATTGAGGTACGGAGTTTCCTAGGGTTAGCAGGGTACTATCGAAGATTTATCCAAGATTTTTCGAAGATAGCTACCTCGTTGACTAATTTAACAAGGAAGACGGTGAAATACGTATGGACGGATAAATGTGAAGACAGTTTTCAAGAACTGAAGAAGAGATTAAGTGAAGCTCCTGTTTTGTCATTGCCAGATGGCACAGAAATTTTAGTAGTGTATAGTGATGCTTCAGATAGAGGACTTGGTTGTGTGCTTATGCAGCATGGCAAAGTCATTGCGTATGCATCTCGACAATTGAAGGATTATGAAAAAGTTTACCCTACTCATGATCTGGAACTAGCCGCGGTAGTGTTTGCCCTAAAGATATGGAGACATTATCTTTATGGGGAAAAATATGAGATATATACGGACCATAAAAAGTCTAAAGTATATCTTCACCGTAAGGAGTTGAATATGAGACAAAGAAGATGGTTTGGAGTTGATAAAAGATTATGATTGTGAAATCTGATCACCCTGGAAAGGCTATGTAGTTCTTAAGCGCCTTAAGTAGGAAGGGTTTGGAAAAGTTATCTATGTTATCGGCTCAAAATGAGTTAATAACAGAGATGGCTAGGTTGGAAATAGAAATGAAGATGCCGAGTGATTCGGGCGGTTACTCTTTGCGACGGAGATGCAATCTACCATCGTAGAAAGGGTCAAGGAGGTACAACTCAAGACGGATGAGTGTAATCAAATGAAGAAGCGGTTATCCGAGAAGGAAGATGTTAAGTATAGTCTTGATAATGAGGGATTATTAAGATTTGAGGGAAGAATTTGGGTTCCGAATGAGACGGAATTAAAGGAACAAGTGTTACAAGAAGCTCATAGTTCGAGGTACTCGATACATCCTGGTAGCACTAAGATGTATCAAGACCTTCAAAGGGTTAAGGCCAACATCAACGACCCAAAGGTTTATTACGACCATTGGAGATTTCGAGAATGGAAATGGGAGCATATCACGATGGATTTCGTGGTGGGACTTCCGACGACACAAAAAGGGTACGATTCAATTTGGGTAATAGTGGACCGGTTGACGAAGTCGGCTCACTTTTGCCAATTAGGGTCAAGTATAACTTGTACCGATTAGCTAAACTTTATGTTAAGGAAATCATTTCCGGACATGGAGTATCTGCAATTATCGATTGTGTCGATCGTGATCCACGATTCACATCGAACTTTTGGAGGAGTTTGCAAGAGCAGTTGGGAACACAGCTGAGGTTAAGCACGACTTATCATCCATAAACTGATGGGAAGAGTGAAAGGACAATTCAGACGTTAGAAGACATGTTGAGGTCTTGCGTCATGGATTTCAAAGGTAGTTGGGATGATCACCTACCACTAGTAGAGTTTGCATATAAAAACAGTTATCATGCAAGCATAGCATGCTTAAGCCGCATCTGAAGCTTTGTATGGAAGGAAGTGCGAAACACCTTTGTGTTGGGATGAGGTGGGAGAACGCCGGATGCTAGGACCGAAATTGGTGCAGAGCGGCCGGATGTGGTAAAGTTAATTCGGATGTGTCTCGTCACATTTCAGGAATGAGCCGAAAGAAGTATGCGGACTCACATGTAGACTAAATCGAGAGTTTGAGGTGGGCTCAGATGTGTTTCTAAAGGTATCTCCACGGAAAGGAAAGATACGCTTTGGAAAGAAAGGAAAGTTAAGTCCAAGGTTTATAGGACCTTTTGAAGTATTAAAACGGGTGGGAGATGTAGCGTATATGATAGCATTACCTCCAGACCTAGAACGAATACATAACTTGTTTCACGTATCTGTATTACGTCCATATAAGCCGGACTATAAGCATGTAATCGAGTATGAGCCGATTCATATCTAGAAAGACTTATCTTATGAAGAGTCGCCGATGCACGCATCATTGATAGAAAGGAGCAAATTAGAGGAACAAGGTAATACCATCGGTGAAGGTATTATGGAAGAACCACGATCTTTGAAGAAACAACGTGGGAACTAGAAAGAAAAGATGAAGAAAAAAATTTTCCTCATCTATTTGATTAAAGTAAGACGAGATTCTGGGACAGAATCTTTATAAGGGGGGAAGAATGTAACGACCGAGAAATTCAGATCTTATTGTAAAATGATTTTATTAAATTAAATAATAATAAAATCATATTCCATGTGTTATCAAGATGGTTGTCATTGTATAACCTATTGATGTTAGAATGTCGTAGTATTTGAAATTACGTGGATGAATTAAAGTGTTTGAATTTCCAAGACGAAAATAAAAGTTTTTCGAGAAATTTTCCGAAAAACACTGTTCATCGGTATTTGCTCGGGATATAATTTTGAGTTTCCGAGAAATATGCAATGATGGAATAACAAGGTAAGATGGATTATGTAATAAAAATCTAGTTATGGAAAATGTAATATTTCGTTTGTGGACTTAGTTTATAAACATTAAGTAAAGTGAAGTGTTAAAGAATAATTAATATTTGTATGATACTTGGTATTGTACAAGAGTAATGAAAACAAGTATAATCTGAAGTATTATACGAGTTTATATGAAGGATGAAATCTAGTATATAAATTCTATATGAATTAGAATACGAAAATAATACATCAACAATATGTATTAAGAAATGTTAATGGACTTGGATGATTGGTTAACAATTATATACAAGTCCAAGTGAATTAAAGAGAGAAGCCCAACTATTAATTAATGAACCAACTAGTGGTTATTAATGCAAAGCCCAAGGATTTATTTAATCCAAGCCCAAGCTAGAGTCCAATGAATTAATACCCATGGGGCAAAACTATATTAATATGGTTAATGTGTGATGACCAATATAAGTGGTGATCAAGATAAGTAATGACCAAGTAATGTGGTGACCAAGACTTTGAATTAATGACCAAGTTAAATGAGTAATGACCAAGCAAAGGATGGGTTTTAGTGGTTAACAAGTAATGAATAGTAAGGAGGTGGCTTAAGGAGGTGGGATGATTTAATGACCAATCTACCCTAACCTTGGAAAGTCTATAAATAGAGGAAGCTTACAAGCCATTTGTTGGTTGATCAAATAATCCAACACTTCTGAAGTGCTTAAGTGTTAGAGAGAATAAGCTACACATAAGTCATGCCATAAGTAAGAAGAAGAAGAAAGCTACCTTACCAAGACTTCAAAAGAGTAAGACTTCTTCTCAATTATCTTATATCTCTACCATGATAGGATGATAAGAAAAGTTGGATTAAGAAACATGAATGAGTAAGTAATGAACTTAAGCCAATTAAGTTGGTAATAAGTCATTTAAGCTAGCATAAGTTATAAACTTATGTGAAAATAATATGAACTTGTAAGGAGTTTATTAAGAGAAACGATATGAATGTAAAAGAATTTATATGATCATATGTATCATGTATACCTAAATTAAGTTATATGTTAAGAACATATAAGTATGATGATTAAGAAACCTTAATTGTCATAAGACATGAATAATCAAATCTTAAGTAGTTTATAAATGACAAGTTATAAGCTCATGAAGAATAAGTCTAAAATACAACAATGAATATAAGTTGTTGTATTACGTTTGTTGAGATGTTCACATGATGAATGAAGTTCATTTGTAATGTTGAACAAATCATAAGAAGGAAGAATTGCCGGAATTTGCACGATTGGACGATAATAGTAGAATTCGTAAAATTCACGGAATGGAAGTCAAATTTTGTGTTTGAACTCGGAACCATTGTTTTCCAATGGAGACAAGTCATATTTGGCATTTAAGAGTTGCGGACTCGAAAATGACCGGATTCCGACTTAGAACGAAGAAACGAGCGTTGAACGTTCACGAACGTTTATCGTTTTCGTTAAAAATGAGCCAATAGGTGAATTTTTAGCAAACGAAGTCGAATAGATAAAATTCTTGAATGATCATGTAGATTATGTAATTTGTGAACCGTAGGCTTTTGAACGAGCAAATTCGGACTTATAACAAAGAAGTTATGCGTCCGGGAAATTCACAAAATTCACAAACTGAATTTGGTATCTCAGTGCACCAGAGTTGGCGCCATACCCAACCCAGGCAAAAGACCCATGCCATGGCCTTGAACAATGTCGAAAGCACACTTGAGAGTTCGCTATAACGCGAACTATAAGTACATATTAATGGCGTAAGCCATTTAACAATACATCAAAAATCTCGGAGAGTGGGCGCCACAATACGACCCATTAAGTAAGGACTCATACAGCAGCCAAGTCCGGGAAAATGATATTAAGAGCTCATGCGCAGTGACAGATGTAGAGTATAAAAATGGCGCCTCGACACCAGATCTCGAAACAAAAAATAGTAATGAATGTTTCTAAGTACAAAGAAAAGAAAAGGAAGTAAACACAACTTAAGGAATGTAATGTAACATTGTTTATGCTTTGTTAAACCTTAAGGAATGTAATGAAAAGGTTGAAATAACCTAGTCGAATATAAATGCAAGGGTAATGATAAACTGGAACGAATAGTAAATGAATCTAATACACAATTAGATTGAAATAAAGGGTATGATATAGTCATATACATACTTGATTATATGTGACCTAATGTAAGGCATTATGTGATCATGTATTGTAGAGACTTGAACGACTTGAACATAAAGTTAAAATACCGTAGCAGCATTTTTTAAAGGCAAGTATTCTAACTCTTGTCTCGATTCAATCTGAACAAGTTTTTGGAAATTCATGTATTCTTTCGCATGAATTGAAGTATGTTGAAGTTGAAGCCAATTCCTTTGGCTAGACTTGATGTATTGATGATCTATTCATGTATTATCAAATGTTGCTATCTTTTGTCAACTACTGGTTATGGTTTTCAAAAGAAGACTGAAATGTTAAACAAATGTTTTGTCGGTAAAACGACAGGCACGTGAGGTTGCCAAATGCTTAAACGTGCATATGTTTAATGGATGTAGTGTTGATCATCATAGAAAGTACAATAGGCTAATCACCTAGAAGTGCTCGTAAGTAATATCGAGCTTACTGGACTTGCTTAGGGTTGTCCTTTTCCAATAAAGAATGAATACTCGAGGTCTCGACGTAGGAGTGAATGTTTTACTAAATCTTTGTTGTTATAGTAAAACATTTTGAAAGAAAAGATGAAGTGCTATTTTGAATTATCAATAGTACTTCATAACTATTGTTCGATTATTGAAGATATATGATTTATATGTGTCAAACATGTTGTTATTAAATTGTTATTCTTGCTGAGCTAGTTATGCTCACTCTTGCTTGAACCATATGAATGCAACTAAGACTGAACGTCCCAAGGAAGGATCGAAAAAGGATAAGGGAAAAGCTAAGGCAGATTACTAAGCTGTCTTGTAATAGTATAGGTCTATTGTTGTAATTTAACTGATATTATGACAAAGAACCTTTGTAACGGGTATAGAACTTGGGAAATGTAAATATTACTTTAAATATATAGAAGTTATGTTCGTTCTTTGAGACTTTTCAAATGAATGAATGTATGAATGTTGTAAAGTATAGCACCATCTGTCGGGTTGGAAGATACCCGGATTTGGGGGCGCTACATATGCCGAGCTAAATCGTAAATCCGTGCCCATAGCTTTTTGTAAACTAACCCAAAATCTTGAAGTGAATCTTGTGTCTTGATCAGAAACTATGGATACTGGCATACCATGCAATCTTACAACCTCGTTTATGTACATACGAGCAAGACGGTCAAATGTATAAGTTTCTCGTATCACAGAAGAAATGAGCGGACTTGGTCAATCTATCAATAATGACCCAAATCGCATCTATGCCTTGAGAAACTTTGGGAATACCGGTAACGAAATCCATGATAATGTGCTCCCACTTCCATTCTGGAATTTCAAGTGGTTGCAATGGACCTTTTGGTACTTGATGCTCCGCTTTAACTCGTTGACAAATTAGACACCTTTAGATAAATAAGCGCTATCTCTCTTTCATATTGCTCCACCAAAATGTATGACAAAGATCACGATACATTTTGGTACTCCCAAGATGGATTGCAAAACGGTGTGTTGTGCGCCTCCATCATGATTTTATACTTTAAATCGTGGTCGTTATGAACACAAAAGTCCGGAGTTGACTCAAGTATTCCTTCTTCATCGATTCTTGCTTCGCATAGCACCTTCTTTCACTTTCTTCCCTCGTGACGCATCGACTCGGATTCAGAACTTGAGCAACTTTAACTTTATCAATTAAAGTCGGTTCTACTCTTATATTCGCCATCATCACATGGGTCCCTGGAGTCTTTAACTCTATCTCCATCCTTTGCAAGTCACACAAAATGGGCTTTTGTGTTGTGAATAATGCACTCGTACCCGCATATGATCTTCTACTCAATGCGTCAGCTACCACGTTCGCTTTTCCAGGATGGTATTGGATGGTATGATCATAATCTTTCAATCGTTCAAGCTAACATCGTTGTCGCATGTTGAGTTCCTTTTGAGTGAAGAAATATTTGAGGTTTTTATGATCCGTAAAGATCTCCACTTTCTCTCCATACAAGTAATGCCTCCAAATTTTAAGTGCGAAGACAACATCTGCCAACTCTAGATCATGAGTAGGATAATTCCTCTCATATTCTTTGAGTTGTCTTGAGGCATAAAGCTATGACTTTCCCATGTTGCATGAGAACACATCCTAACTCTTTGCTCAAGCATCACTTGTAGATGACAAATCCTCCGAACCGGATGGTATTGTCGAGCAGTCTTTGAAATGAGTCTCCTTTTGAGTTCTTGAAAACTCTTCTCACTTTCCTCGCTCCAATAGAACTTTGTATCTTTCCGAGTCACCGAGTTAATGGAGTAGCGATTCGAGAAAATCCTTCCACGAATCTCCGATAATAACCAAATTAAAACCGAGAAAGCTACGTACTTCTGGCCATCGATTTGGGTTTCTCCCGACTTTGAATAGCTTCAATCTTTCTTTGGGTCAATGGGCATTCCTTGACTTGATACTACGTGCCCAAGGAATGCTACTTCCTCGCCGAACTCGCATTTCTTTAACTTGGCATAAAGCTTATATTCACGAAACTTTTGAGAGTATCGACCTCAAGTGTTGCTTTCATGATCTTCACGACTTTTGGAATAAATAAGGATGTCATCAATAAAGACGACCACAAAGTGATCCAAATATTCCTTGAATACTCGGGTTCATCATATCCATGAAGGCGCCAGGAGCATTAGTCAATCCAAAAGACATGACGAAGAATTTATAATGCCCGTACCGAGTTCTGAAGGCAGACTTTGGAATATCCTCAGTCTTAACCTTCAGCTGATGATATCCATAACGAAGATCGATCTTTGAAAAAAATTGTGCTCCTTGTAACTAATCAAATAGGTCATCAATACGTGGCAATGGGTACCTATTTTTGATGGTGACATGATTCAACTCCCGATAATCAATACAAAGTCTCATACTCCCATCTTTCTTCTTGACGAATAGAATAGGAGCACCCCAAGGAGACGTACTAAGACGAATGAAACCAATGTCTAACAATTCCTATAATTGGGTCTTTAACTCCTGAAGTTCAATAGGAGCCATTCGATATGGGGCTTTGGAAATGGGTTTTGTACCGGGTTCAAGGTCGATACAAAATTCAACTTCACGCTTTGGGGGTAGGCGTGAAGTTCTTCAGAATACGTCGGAAATTTATTAACAATAGAAATATCCTTCAAATCGAGGTATTTTTGTTTAAATCAAGTGATATGAGCTAAGAAAGCTTGAAATCCGCTTTTCAATAAACGAATAGCTTTATGGCTTGAGATGACCGTGATTGATTTTAATGGTTTGGTCACTTGAATTCGCATAATAGGTTTATTAGGAATATGAAAGCTAACAACCTTACAAAAACAATCAATTTTAGCATGATGAGTAGTTAACCAATCAATCCTAGAATCATGTCAAATGCAAGTATTTTTAAGGAGATAAGATCGACGATGTAACGTATGATACTGATTTGAATCAAACAAGACTTATAAACAATGTGGATGTAATGAAGGTTTCTTTTAATGGAGTTTCAATAGATAAGTCAAAGTCTAATTTCTCCTGAGTCAAATTTAAACGTTGAGCGCAAGTAGGAAAAATAAAAGAATGGGTAGAACCCAGATCAAATAAGGTATAGACTTCACTAGAGTTTATGATAAACTTACCCGTGATAACCTCGTTCGGGTTCTTTGTTTTCCGGGAGGTCACAACAAAAGCTCTCCTTGTACTACGGCTGACTTTTTCTCGGGACGACCTTTGGTGCCTCCATCCTAGCTGAATTTGTCTTGATGAACGACAAAATCGAGCTAATTGACATTCTCTTCCACAATTATAACATGCTTTGATGGCATCGCGCGGCTTTGATCTGTTGTGTCCCTCGCCTCCGCATTTGAAGCATATGATAGGTGGTCGTTCTCCTTCCTTAACAACGGGTGTTGGTCAGCCGACGTCTTTCCATCATTGTTGAATCTCCTTTTCTTGAAATGTCCATTTTATTGTCTTGGCTATGATTACCACCGGTGGTTACCATTTCTGGAATGTTGATTCCTCCACGTTTGTTGTCACCGCTTCACGATCAAGTTACCACCGGTATTTTCATTCTCGCCGTTACTTTCTCTTGGTTGCGTTGACTCGTTATCGCGCTCCAACAACCGAGCCCTATTTACAACATCCTGAATACAAACACGCTTTATGAGAAATAAGATATTGTCAGATTCTCTCGGTTTCAAACCTCTTAAAAACATTCGGGTCATTCGCTTCCTCATTATCAACCAAATGGGATGCAAACCAGGATAACTCTACAAATTTAGCCTCGTATTGCGAACGACGGTTATATTGTTTTGTTCCAACTTGATAAACTCCACCTCCTTCATGTGACGAATACTTTCGGAAAGTACTTTCGTCGTACTTGTCGTTGAACGACTCTTGGAACTTCTCCCAAGACATCTTGAGTGCGTCAGTCGGTACGCTTTTTCTGATTCCCACCAAGATATCTACCTCTTCACGCAACAACATAAAGGTGGCGAAGGAACCTTTGTTCTCGAGAGATCCCAAGACATCAAATATCTTGGTTATCTGCTTTATCCATGCTTCCGCCTTAAGTGGTTTTGGCTCTCCAATAAACTCCGTGGTCCCAGCTCCTTGAACTATTTGGCGGTGGCCCGAGAGTTGCCGGTGTTTCACCTATATTTTGGAAAGGAGCCGCTCTCACCTTTGATGTTGCATGAATTGCATGAAGCCTCGGAACATTCCATCGCTCATCATTTGGTCGGTGTTGTTGTTGTTGCATGAGGATTGTCGCCTTCCACGATGCACATTGTCCTGTTATTGATCCGTGGAGACTCAACGGTCTCCTGTGCTCCATTGATGTTCTCAACATTCTTGGATGCCATATTCAAATCTTGCCACAAAACAAGGGTTAATTGACATGAAACATATTATCCCTACACTGATGACCCAATTAAATACCAAATAAACTTAGGTAGGTCATAGTAGCGAACAAATTCCCGTCTCTCCCTCTAGTTCTAGTCTCACATCTTAGCCAAGGATCATATCCTAAGCTTTGATACCAACCGTGACGCCCCCAAAATAGGTATACATCGCCTATTCTCGAGTCGTCAAATACATGGTATGTAATATAAATACAACTTAATTATACAACCGTCGTGTAAAAGTACGACAAAAAACATAAGTCGTGAGTTTTAATACAATTATTGTCGCTCTATAAATATTCAAACTCAAATTCAATATTATTACATTTATTTTCCACTATTTCACCGAATAGTGAGCACTACTAATGCTATCATCCGTCCGTCACTCCGCTTCCCGACTAGTCCCCGCTACTACGCTCTCATTTCTGAAGAGAACAATAAAAGTAAAAGGTGAGCTCAACTAGCCCAAGAGAAATATTATGACTAAGATAATGCGTAATATATTATCGTTAGCCTTCAACAAAGTGTTAAACCGATACAATATAACAACCATCAAGTTTAATCTGCAATGAACAAGCAATCCATTAAAAGAGTCAAGTAGAGAATAAAATCTACTATCTTTTATGATTTAAAAGGTTTTTCATCATTTTTATCATTGGGACTCAAATTTTTAATAAATAATCCACATCATCGAATCACCCCTACACTACGGCCAAGGATATTTTTAGTATCACGACCACAATTATCCATGCACTACGGGCCAAGAATATTTGTGTATTCAATAATGGTCATGATCATGCCAACAACTCGCCCATCAATGTACTACGGGCCAATGAGGACTTTTACCACATCATTTGTAACATTACGATCATGATTACAATCAATAATCCTCGGTCATAATCATACCAAGTCCATCTATGCACTATAGGCCACGTATGACTTTCAACAAAATATAAACACGAGGATGATGATAATGATATAAGAATTCAATAAAACAAGTTCAAGAATTATTTTATCCGAGAACTAATAACGCCCAAATTGTCAACATGATCTTGCTTTATAGAGTAAAATTCAAGAATGCTCGTAAGAATATGTCCATGAAAAGATCTTGGATGAAGCACAAATATCAAGGATATTCCACTAATTTCATGGAGTATAGAAGTCAAAACTTTAACCAACCGAGTATAATAAGAAATGGAATAACAAAAGAAATCACCAGCATGCGATGAGGCGACACATGCGGTTATTCCAATGTAATAATAAATAACGGAATCGGTCCCACAGAAAACGCATGCATGTGATATTCTAACGTAATAATAAAGACGGAATCAGTCCCAAGTAAAACGCATGCATGATGATATATTCCAACAGTAATAATAAAGATTTTAATCATATCCGTGTGAGAACGCATGCATGAGATATTCCAACAAAATAATAAAGATTTTAATCGGTCCCATAGAAAACGCATGCATGTGATATTCCAATGTAATATTAAAGATGGAACCAGTCCGCCACAGTAGAACGCATGCATGCATGATATTCCAACATAATAATAAAGATGGAATCGGTCCGTGCCAGAAACGCATGCATGGATATTCCAACGTAATAATAAAGATTTTAACCAGTGTCCGCATAGAAACGCATGCATGTGGATGTTCCAACAGAATGATAAAGAATGGAACAATGTAAGAATTTCACCAAGTATAGGGTAGCCCACGATACAAAAGTTATTCCAACAAAATAATAAAGAATGGAATAATGTAAGTTCTCTTCATAGATAAGAAAGAAATTATACTCCCTACCTTTTTAGAAAAACTGGATACCGGAATAGTGAGGTAGCGTACTTCTTTCTTCTTTCTATAATTTCTCTCTATAATAATCGCTCTAAAGCTTTTGTGAATTGGTGAGAAATGAAGGAAGAATGAAAAATATAGCTTCTAATTTTTAGGGGCTCGATAGAAAATATATTTTTAATTTAGTCATGTTTATCGATAATAATGTGATTCAATAGTAAATTATTTGAATCAATAGTTCTAGTCTCGAAAAATTTTATAGTAAACCTCCATACCTCCTCTATTTTAACTTTTCCTTTATTTTTAATTTAGTCAAATGGAAGTATTATCAAACTTGCACCACCTCCTTAATAGTAAATAATGTGATTCAATAGTAAATTATGTGAATCAATAGTTCTAGTCATGTGAAAATACTTAATTATAGATATAGACTCCATCTATACCTCTATTTTTAACTTAGTCATGCAAGTATTATCAATCTTGCACCAACTCCCCTAAAAGTAACAAGAATGTGAAACAGTAGTATACACATGTGAACAAATAGTTATAATCATGTGAAATAATAGCAATCAATTGCTCATTTATCTGGATAAATATCCGATTAATCAATATAACCTCCAGACATCAATTATTATCGAAGTAATTGTCGATTTTCACTAACACAAATAATTCCAACACAATGAAACCATTTTTATAAAAAATATAAATTTTGAAATTTTGAAGTTTGACTTTTCCTGAAAAAGTCAATTGTTGACTTTTTGACCAAATAGTGAATTCCGGAAAATTTTTGTTTATAGACTATTTTACTAATTTCATCGTTCCGGACTCAAATATCACGTCTGCGTCTCCAAATTCAACTCCTAACACAACTTCAATTTTAATAACATTCATCATTAATATTATAACTCATAATATTTATCAACCAGTCGTTTCCTGAGGAAGAGGGGCTTTCGATAAAGGATTTCTCCCTATCATGCCGCATGAATTAGGTGACCAAACCTCTCCTCGATAAAACTTCTGACATTGTAAATATTGCAATTTAATAATATGAATAACTTTTTCGTCTCAATTATTGATTTAATAAAATAACATATTATGCGAGATGATACTTATGACAATAATCGAATTAATAATATGAGAGATATGATGAAACAATTCATAGCAATAATAATGAGTATAACCGAAAGTGACTTCTCACGTAAGCATCAATAATCAATACCGTATGCTACTTATGCAATCACGCCAGACATCGTATTTTTTTACTACTTGGGTAGTTCAACAAATTAAACTAAAAACTTCCGTATTATTTTCATAAAGTATTTTTTCGCTTTCTCAATCCGATAATAATTACATTTATTGTGGGGGGGGGTCCACCAATGATTGTGCCAGTTATCGAATATTCCCCAACAAATCGAATATTATATAACAACTTGCGTACTTTGCAAAATTTGTAAATATTACCCACAACTATAACATTATATCAAATCCACACCATAATATTCAAAAATATATTTCGAGAAAATTTAGTCTTTATTCAAAAAGTTGGGGTCTTACAACTATGTTATAGGGAGCACTGTTTTCACATGATTTTTTTCAGAACTTACTTTCTCTTTCATGTGAGGACTAAATAGAAATATCAAAAATGCATGTGAAAATATTAGTTTTTTATACAACTTTATTATCAAATATTACGTTTGTTTTGGGCCTGACTTGTGGCTAAACTTGGATGTGACTACTTTTTGAAATAAAAGATATTTTTAAAGTTAAAATTGATATAAATTTATTTAACGTTATCCAATATAGTTATATAAGTTGTTTTGGGCCTGACTTGTGGTTAGGGGTATTCACGGGTAAAAAACCGGACCGAATTGAACCGGCCCGAACCGAATACCGATAGTACCCAAAATACGATACCGATATCTGGGTTGAATCCAAGATATCTGGACCGAATAGCAAATTCGCAAGATTTTTTTTACCTTACTAGAATCGGCCCCAATTTTAAACCAAAATCGGCCCAAGAAAGAGCAACCCAAGACTTATTTTTCAGCCAAAATTTGGCCCAAGGTCAAGAACTTTCGACCCAATAAAAAATAAAGACTTGGAAGTCTTTTTATAAGAGAAACTTACTTAAACTTTTATAAAATAACCAATGTGGGACTTTGACTATTAAGGTCATGTGCCTTTTTAAAAAGAAAACTTCCTTAGACTTTTATAAAAAAATCAATGGAAAACTTCATTAGACTTTTATAAAATAACCAATGTGAGACTTGACTATTAAGGTCTTACTTGTAGTTTTTTATAGGAAAACTTCATTAGACTTTTATAAATAATCAATGTGGGACTTGAATACTTGACCTTCATTTAGCGCCTTTTATTAATCAATGTAGACCACCAAGTATTAAGGCCTTCCTTAAATTGCAAACAACCATATTCTATCCAATTAAGTAAGACTTTTATTCTAACTTTGTAGCAGATCTTTCCCAACTTATTGATAAATAATTTAAGTTTATCTAATTTCTTTTACTTTTACCAATTTAATCAATATAGAACTTGTAAACAACCAACTATTAATGTATTTAAGTTTATCTAATTTCTTTTACTTTTACCAATCAATATAGAACTTGTAAACCACCAACTATTAATGTTTCCCTTAGTACTACTTTTATAAAAAAAAATTAACTTGATACTTGGTAGTCTATACTTGATAGTCTTTTATAAAGAAAACTTCCTTAGATCTTTATAAAGTAACTAATGTGGGACTTTACAATTAAGGTCTCACTTGATAGTCTTTTATAAGGAAAATTTCCTTAGAATTTTATAAAATTAACCAATGTGGGACTTGTACTTAACCTTCACTTGGTAGTCTTTTATAAGGAAAATTTTCTTAGACATTTATAAAATTAACCAATGTAGGACTTGAATACTTGACCTTCATTTGGTAGTCTTTTATTAATCAATGTGGGACTTCTAAACAACCATATATATATGTTCTCTTATCTTACCAATATCTCACATTGTCTAATTTGTGTTCTCTTGTCTTACCTCTATTTTATAAATAGGGGAGACCACCAATAATTTCATCAAGTCCTAAATATTCTATTATATGTCTTTTTTTGTGTTATTTCTATTATATAAATAGAAAAGACAAAAGACTTCAAGCCAATTCTACAAGGCTAAGTAAAAAAATTATTTAAAAAAGATTTTTGATTGGTACAACCGGTTCGATCCGGTATGTATCGGACCTATGAAACTGGTAACCGAAAACCGGCTTGTACCGAACCGGTCTCGAATCATTTTTTTTACCGAACCGATTGGTTCGGACCGGTTCGATTCACCTAGAAAATCGAAAATACTGGAATTCAACAGCCCTACTTGTGGTCGAACATGGGTGTGACTACTTTTTGAAATAACTTCAGATATTTATAATCTCAAAATTGATATAAATTTATTTAACATTAGTTAGTTATATTGATGAATATTAAATTATTTAATAAGTATAATTAAATAAAATGTTTATTATTTTATAATTTTAAGTTATATGAATTTTAAATTTAAAAATATTTTAAATTAATTTTCAAGTCGTAATGTGTTATAATTTAAAATGGAAACAGTAAGATTCATCTATCTATATTATAAAATGAGGGGAGGAGATGAGAATTATCTTGGTGTTGACACATTTTCCCCTTTAAACTTACAGTTCTGTAATGTAATGTGATAAATTTGTGTCGTATTATAATTGCTAAATATATTAATACACGGGATTAGATGAAAGGAAATTGATATTTTAATATGTTAAAATAATATTTTTACATGATTTTTCTATCGCATGAGGTGAGACCCAATTTTTATATTTATATGAGAGGGATCATGTGAAAATATCGGTTCCCTAGATAAAATTATAAGATGACTTACTTATTATACATCTCTCCAAAATGATTACTATTAATACTTAGGGGGTGTTTGTTTATGGTCGAATGGTTTGATTCGATTGACCATTCGCATTATTTGGCTGGATGGTTTAGTGTTATTTTTTTGGCTGAATGAGGGTTTAATGAAGTTTTTTTATAATATTAATTATTATATTAAGTAATATTAAATAAATTTACAATAATTTGAATTTTTTAGAAGGGTAAAATAATAAAAATTAGTTATTCAAATGTTTCAGACATGTCAATTATCAAATAATTTTTTTTATTTAGATTCAGCTCATTCAAATTCAGATTCAGATTCATTCAGTTTTTATCAAACACTCCCTTATTCACG